>VZQC01003281.1:1406255-1786447 GCA_009823505.1 Rhizomys pruinosus
GGGACAAGTGCAGATTTTACTAACAGATGGAATCCCTGTGCTCCCTATTCATTTCGTTCCCTTGCTTCTTCTAGACCCCCCTGTACTTGGTAAATCACGGGGAGAGTGGACCAGTGAGGTGCAACCGGTGCAAAGCCTACATGTGCCCATTCATGCAGTTCATCGAGGGTGGAAGGCGCTACCAGTGCGGATTTTGCAACTGTGTGAATGATGGTAAGTACTCCCATTAGTGCTCCTGGTAATGGCTCACACTTCTTAGCCCGGGAAAGCGGAGTTTTCTTCCCCCCTGGGTAGCACCACCTCCTTTATAATTTCCCCCAAAGGAATGCAACCCTGGATGGGGCATCTAGGTCCCTTTTACTTTATGTAGCTTTAGGAATCGCATGTGGAAATTGTGCTGTAGCTTCATATAAAGCTGAAAAGGGGCGTTGTTATTTCTCATTCTCCTTCTACAAAACCCTATTTGGGTGCAATATGACATTTTTACTTCTTGTGTTAGCAGAAGATAAGCCCTCGAAAGTTCTCTCTCTTGTCTGTCCTCAATTACTCCTCCTTCTCCTCCTCCTCTTCCTCTTTCTCTTTTTTTGGAGACGGGGCCTCATTATGTAAAGCCTTGCCTATCCTGGACTATAGACCAGTCTGCCTTGGAGCTCACAGAGATCAGTCTGTCTGTCTGTCTTCCTAGTGCCGGGATTAAAGGTGTGCCATTACCACACCACACCCAGCTAGAGTTACTCTTAAATTTAAATTCATTGGTATTTAAGAAAAGCTCCAGTATAACTAAGGGCTTCCCTTGCCTCTGATATCAATATTGAATTTTTAAAGAGGAAGGGACATTATTATGATGTCTTTTCTGTATATTTTTAGTTTTATTCTAGCATGAATTCAGTAATGTTAAAAAAGCTACCAACTTGGCAAAAGTGTTCTCACACTTACACCTCTGTCATTTAAATTCTTCACTGTTCAGTAGAGCACATCCTGGGTGAAAGCATCCCCAGATTCATGCACATCCTTAGGTGAAAGCATCCCCAGATTCATGCACATCCTGGGTGAAAGCATCCCCAGATTCATGCACATCCTGGGTGAAAGCATCCCCAGATTCATGCACATCCTTGGGTGAAAGCATCCCCAGATTCATGCACATCCTGGGTGAAGGCATCCCCAGATTCATGCACATCCTTGGGTGAAAGCATCCCCAGATTCATGCACATCCTTGGGTGAAAGCATCCCCAGATTCATGCACATCCTGGGTGAAAGCATCCCCAGATTCATGCACTTACAGACTTTTCAGCCATGTGATGATCGTTAGAGCAAGAGTGTCCTGGTCTTCTCTGCTCCTTCACGTCATCCCTAATCAGCTGAGCACAGACCATTTTCTGCCCGTATCGTATCGCCATGTTGATGGTCTTTTGGCTTGGCGGCCAGTCTCTCACGGAAGAGCATTGTACGTAACACACAGTTTGTGCCTATATCGAACTGAGAGCCCCAGACACGAGTGTTGTGAGTCTTTCTTATGAAGACCTTTGTTCAGTTCTTTAAAAATCATGGCTTGGATCTCAACATCTTGGTGCAAGTTGGACATAGTTGTGAGACCCAGCTCTTTTAATCTTTCCCCCTTCTTTTTTTGTTTTTTTCTTTGTTTTATTTGGTTTTGTTTTGTTGTTGTTTGGGACATAGTCTCCCTGTAGCCCCAGCTGGCCTGGAACTCACCATTTAGACCAGGCTGGCCTAGATTTCACAGAGATCTACCTGCCTCTGCCTCTGCTTCCTCAGTGCTGGGATTAAAGGTAGGTGCTACCATGCCTAGCTTCTCTCCTCTTAAAAAAAATTTGTATTAATTATTTGAGAATTTCATAGAACGTGTTTTGATTCCATTCACACATAACCCAGTCCTGCCTAATCGCCCCCCATCCACACCCAACCACTCTCTCTTTCCAAGGAACATCTTGTTCCATCTTTCATACTAGATGACTTTAGGTCTGCAGCTAAATCTTCCTATTGTTCTGTCTTGAGACTTGGCTTTCTTTTTTATTTTATTTATTTATTTTTTATGTGTATGAATGTACTGTCTGCATCTAGGTTTGTGCACCTGTGTCGTGCAATGGCCCGGAGGTCAGAAGAGGGTGTCGGATTCCCCTAGAACTGGAGTTAAAGATGGTTCTCAGCTACCATGTGGGTACTGGAGATCGAACCCAGGTCGTCTGCAAGAGTAGTCGGCGCTCTTAACTACTAGGCCATCTCTCCAGCCCCAAAACTTGGCTTTCTAAAACCTTATAACAGTGCACCTCTTTGTGCCTTAGTTCTAGAGAAAACATTCTTGAAAAGGCAGTGAGCCCTCTCCGAAAACACTTGAATAAAGTTTGTTGCCAAGTCCACTTGCCCCTTAGAGTCTCCATGATCAGTTTATCCGGCATGGCAAGTACCTGGGGTCTTTCTTGGGTTTACTGTCACCCCAGCCTCATGCACAGAGTATCAGCAGAGGGACCTTAAAGGCCCAGCTGGTCTTGACAAGGAAGTTTTGGATCTCCTCACATGGACGCCATTTCCTTGGGTTTCCACTCCAGGTGGCCTCCATGTTCGTGGAGCAACAAGGTTGTGCCAGCTAGGCTCAAGAAGTTCCTGGAAGGAAGTCAGAGTCCCTTGGATTTAGATCACCCCGATATTCTTCATTTAGGTTTAGTGAAGCCAGATTTGTTGGCTTCAGAACGCAGTTGACTGTACTTTTAACTACCGTGTGGACTGTCCATTAATTGCAGACTAGGAAACCTGATATCAGAAAGCTTGAGGGAGGCAAGAAGAGAGCTAGCTCAGTGGGGAAAGTGCTTGCCACACAAACAGGCACCCACATTTGATCCTTAGCACCTACGTGAAAAATAAGTGGAGGGCTAGAGAAATGGCTAAGTGGTTAAGAGCACTGGCTGCTTTTGCAGAGGACCTAGGTTTGGTTCCTAGCACCCACATGGCACCTAAACATCTGTAACTCCAATGCTAGGGGCTCTGCACCCTCTTATATGCATGCAGGGAAATCACTCATGCACACAAAATAAAAATAAATAAATAAAAATTAAGTGGAATGTGGTGGCGCATATTTATGATTCCAATGCTGGAGAGATCCAACTAGGCAGATCCCTAAGGATCTGTGGCCAACCAGCCTAGCACAGCCATCAAGCTTCAACTACCACCAACAGACCCAGCCAAATTGCAGTGGGTGGCTCCTGGGAATGGCCCCAAGGTTGACCTATGGCCTACACACACACACACACACACACACACACACAAATGCACGCACACGCACACGCACACACACACACACACATTTACGCTGCATATATGCAAAGAAAGCATGAGGGAAACCAATCATGTGGCATAATATGTGGTGATGGCTGACGATAATGATAGATAACATTAAATGCTAATGCATATAAAAAGTTAATTTTAGAAAGAATTCACATTAATGTACATGTATGAATGTGAGTGAATTGTATCTTATGCTGTGTAGAAATCCCCATTCCATACATTCTAAAGCAGACAGACCAGAACTCTGTTGCACCTGCATACAACTAACAGCCACTATGGCCGTCCTGATTGCTTTACCTCACTGAGACTGTCAGTTTCCTGTCCTGTAATCTCTTCAAGATGGTGAATTCTCCAAGTTCAGGGTTGACTGTATAAATATGAGCCCTGCAAAGCTTACTTTACAAGAATTGGCCATGATATGGTAAGAACAAAAGACTTGAGCTTCTGTAATTTCTTTCAAAGTTCAACCTTAGGAAAATAGTCCTGTTATAATTTATATTACAGTTTCACAACTAAAGGTAACGATTACTGAGCTGTTGGGTTTAAAACACAGGATGGTACTTTTGTGGTTTTTACAAAGAAAAATGTTCTTCTTTACAAAATACTTAAACAAGAGCATTGGTCATCTTTCCACATCCTATTCACATAGTGTTCACTTTTCCTGTTCTTCTCCAGGCAACAGGCGTGCTTTTGCACAGAGACACCAGGCCTTATTTGTCCAAGTGTTCAGTGTGTGACTCATGAGTTTTGCTGTGCCTTTGGGTGACTTCCAGGACTTCGCCAGAAGTAACCTTCTGAGACATTTGAATCAAATTAGACTTCTTCAGCTGAGGTCTTCGTGGTGTAGTCTTTCCCTAATACAGTCATCTTCTGCACTCTTAAGGCCAAATGTTAAAAGATGATCATGCAAAAGCCTCAGAGCTGAAGACATTTCTTAAAGAAAAACAAAGATCATCATTGATAGTATAGTCCAAAATGCCTCATTTAATCTCTGTTAGGTATCTTGAAAATCAAATAGAAAACTAAATTCTTAATAAAAGAGATATTTTAAGTAGGGATAATTAAATATTTAGGCATGTTAACTTGAGAAAACAGTACTTTTATCCAGGATTTCCAAAATTATGACTCTTTGCCATCAATATCTTTTAGACGAGCAGGAGGGTTTTAAGGACAGTCACTCTGGCTCCATGACCATGGATAATACAATCTGTGGCTTTCCATGTGAGCCAAGCCCCTTCATGACTGGAAGGCAGTGATACAGTCTAGTAAGGACCAGCAGTGAAATAACAAGCAGTGCTGAATGTTATGTATAAAATGACACAGTTCTGTAATCTGAATTCCACACAAGTTAATTTGACTATAAAAATTTCAAAGTTTGTATATGACAAAACTACTATAAATATAACTAAAAGGCAAAATCGTAATAATTTATAACATATACATACATGAATCAGCAAGTTAGTAAGCTTTTTCAAATATTCACATATTATACTGAGAATATACTGTATTCCAGCTTTAAAATATTTGTTTTCCTTATACTAACTCCTTTTCTCTATGATGAATTTTGAGAATTTGCTAAACTGTCTACCTGTTCTGCTTTTATTAGTTCCACCATTCTATTTCCAACATCTGGACCACATTGGAAGAAGACTGGACCACTATGAGAAGCCGGAGTTATCTCTGGGATCCTATGAGTATGTTGCCACGTTGGACTACTGCAGAGTGAGTGTTCCCACGACCTCAAGTGTTTATACATTGATGTCAAATTCCAATGAACAACTTTCATATGTAAAGAAATGACTCTTGTATCATATACAGACACCGCCAGGGGGCTAGAAATACCCCAGAGTTAGCTCCAGCTTTCTGAGTTGTTAACATGATTTAGTTGTTAGCTACCTACTGGAGTAATCTTTTTTAGAAATGTGATACAGAGAGGCTGGAGAGATGGCCTAGCGGTTAAGAGCACTGACCGCTCTTGCAGAGGACCCGGGTTCGATCCCCAGCACCCACATGGTGACTGAGAACTGTCTTTAACTCCAGTTCCAGGGGAATCCGACGCCCTCTTCTGACCTCTGTGGTATTGCATGACATGGGTGCACAAACCTACATGCAGACAGTACATTCATATACATAAAAAATAAAATCTAAAAAGAAAAAAGAAATGTGATACAGAAATAGGAAGCAGTAACTATTTGTCTGTTATAGAGAGGATATGCTGGCTTTTTGGTGTTTTCTTTTCAAAGTCGTTTCTCCAGGTTGAGTGATCCTCTTCCACCTCCCAAATGTGGGGCTTACAGGGGTGTGCTTTTTCTTTTTCTTTTTTTTTTCTTTTTTTTTTTTTTTTTTCTTGAGACAGGGTCTCCCTATAGCCCCAGCTGGCCTGGAACTTAATCTGTAGACCAGGCTGGCCTTGAACTCACAGAGATCTGCCTGCCTCTGCCTCCCAAGTGCTTGATTAAAGGTGTGTACCACCACGCTGAGCTTAAAGACAGTTCTTAGCCACCATGTGGGTGCTGGGAATTGAACCAGGGTCCTCTGCAAGAGCAGTCAGTGCTCTTAACCGCTGAGCCATCTCTCCAGCCCAGGTGTGTGCTTCTGCTGGAGAGCGCACTGGCTTCTTAGTACAGTAGCTCCACACAGGGCCTCTAGCCTCCTTTGTTTTGTCAGTAACCTCAAAAGACTTCTCTACCAAGGCAGAAGCTTAACCAGTATGCTTGGAGACTTGTTCCAGTGGTTGGGATCTTGGCGTCTGGTTTCCCTATGTTAACATCTAACAGTGAGACTTCCCTGGCCACCCCCATAATCCCTTCTTGGTGCTTTCTAAAATTAAAAAAAAAGATAAAAAAGATTGACTTTCCTTATAAAGCCGTTGACTGTAGATCCTGCACTTCTGGCTCAGTATATATTTGAACCATTAAGGATAGTCTCAAGGAAATAGTCATTCTGTATTATTTCCTTACTTACTCTTCCAAAAATGAAAGACTGCTGATACCTCATTCCCAGAAAGTAGCTTCTGACCCATGGCTTTCCTCCATATATTTCTAAAGAACAAATCCATGTATTGAAGAGTATTTGTCTAGGGGTTGGAGAGATGGCTCAGCAGTTAAGAGCACTGGCTGCTCTTCCAGAGAACTAGGGTTCAGTTCCCAGCACCCACATGGCAGCTAACAACTATCAGCAACTCCAGTTCCAGGGGCTCTGATGTTCTCTTCTGGCCTCTGTGGGCTTTGCACATATGTGGGATCTTACATACAAGCAGGGAAAACATTCATATACATAAAAGAAATTTTAATTATAGTTTGGCCCTGTTAGGCATACCATAAAAGCCCAAGGCAATAGTAGGCAGACCCATCCAAAGAGCTCTGATTCAATGAGTGGGAAGAGATCAGCTGTTTACAGGAGCAAGGATGAGGGCTATGGGGCTGGCTTCTAAGAGTCCAGATCCCACTGATGTGTTTACATAATTCCTATGTCTCCTTGACTCCAGGCAGTCTTTGATCTGTATAAGAGAAATAGATTATGATTATTTAAGGAAATACTGGATTTGTTTCTTTCATTTGAGTAGTCAAGCTGTGGGAGCTTCATGACAGAGCCTACTATAGTGTAATTTTTCAATAAATATTAAAAAAAAATAGTCCAGGGCCTGGAGGTGGTTCAGCAGTAAAGAGCACTGGCTGCTCTCTCAGAGCACCCAGGTTCTCTTCCCAGCATCCACATGGCAGCTAATGACCACTCTAGTTCCAGGGAATCCAGCAGCCTCTTCTGACTTCTATGGGCATTGCACACACCTACACACATGCAGGCAAAACATGCATACACATAAAATAAAAATAATGAAAAGAATATTTGTCCAAACTAGCTTTTTTCAGTTGACTTGATCCTTAAAATTTTCAATTAGTATATCTTATTCATCTATTTGCTATTTTATATGATTATTTATTTATTTATTTATTTGTCGCGTGCAGTAGTCTCGCTGGCAAGAACTTCATGCGGACAACAGGATTCTTCTGCAGCAGTATTTATTGTGCACAGCTCTTTTGTGAGAAGGACCCCGAAATGGGGCAGAAGCACTGCTTATATATCAGTCTAGAGGGCTTGTGTATGCTCTGGATTGGTGCAGTGCCCCGATGCCTCATTAGCATGCCCAAGGCGCGGGCTCAGCCCGGGCTCAGAGAGCGTGGGCTCGGAGAGTAGTAGTCATGCGCAGTTTCTCCAATGCAAAGGCAATGGCGGGAAGCAGCTTGTAGTGACTCAGGAAGTCGGCGCCATCTTAGGGCGTGGTACAGCACACATTGTTTGTGTGGTAGGCTGCCAACAGTTCCCCCTTTCTGTTTTAATAGAGCAAGGTCTCTGGGATTCAGGGGCGACATGACCTGTCAGAGACTCTATTAAAATTGGCTGGGAGAATGCCTGTCTTAGGTTGCCTCTGCAGAGGTATTCCTTACCCGTCATGGGGTGGACAGACAGCTTTTGGTCTGTTCCCTGTCTTAGGTTGGTAATACTTGCAGCAGGTCTTACCTGTCATTGACTACTTCTCCAGCATACTAAGCCAAATGTTTGGGGAGGAGCCTGCTTCCAAAGCCGCAAGGGCCTGTGCAATGACTACTTTATCACGCTGATGCTGGGCACGGAGCCTACACATAATCCAGAGCATAATTATAATCCCTCCACATAGAAATAGGCCAAACCCTGCCACCCTGCCCATTTTTGAAGTGTGAGACGGCAGCAGTAATCCAGGAAGCCAGTCCTTCAGAAAGGAGGCATCCACTCTAGTCGAGTTCACGGTGACAATAGCCATACGAAGTTGTTCATCAAGCTGTCAAATTCTCCAGTCCAGTTACCTAAAAGATATCTAGACAATTGGTTAGACAAATTTGCTGCCCTTGTGAAGTTTTGATATTGGATGCTGGTCACACATAAGCCAGAATATTTCCACTCACAGCCAAGCTGGGCTAGCTGCCATAGTTCAAATGTAGTAGAAGTATTCCAAAAGGTAAAAGGCCGTTAATTGTCCAGCGTACCCCCGTGACTGGCATCCTGTCCAAGGGGGCAAAGCTGTTTCCCTCCGCCAGTACAGAAGGGTGACCAATTAGGTTGCAGCAACACTTTTTCCCTTCTCTATATAATACAGATACATAAAGGCAGACAAATCCACATTTATGGAAAGCATTAAGCATTTGCTGCATGAAGATTTTTTAGTTCTAATAATAGTAGTACAGAGTCACAGAACATATTTTTAAAACTTAACTTGGCAGTTCATTGAATATGGGTTTATGTTTTTACTCATGGAATAAATGGGTAGCTGTTTTATAAATCTCTACTGACAAATTAATTGAAAAATAAAAAAAAAGAAGATATTTAGAAAAAAAGTAAAAATCAAATGGTTAATTGTTGTTTTTGCCATTTTGTAGCATTTACACACAGGCTTGATCTTCAGAATACCTTGGATTCAATAGAAAAACCTTTAAAATGAAGTTTTGTATCAATAGAAACTTCTCATCAGTCAAAATTAAGACTGTAAAAAATAACTGCAAAACTACTTTTCTGAAAACACTTAACTTTGAACAAAGCACAAACTACACAAACGCAGAATTGAAAACAGCATTTTAACTCCACCAAAAGTAGTCATAGTAAAAACAAATGGGGAGTGGGAGAGCTATGGACCTGTTTACTTTCAGTTTTAACTTTTCTTTTGCCGGGCAGGGGCGAAAGTGTTCATTTTTGTACTGGGCTCTTCCTCCTCTAATTCCTCCTCCTCAGATAGCGGTAATTCCGCATTAGAATTTGAATCATTTAATGTCAGGGCTTCTAGGTCTCTAAATGGGTATAAGTACCTTTATCAATGACCTCACTAGCATCTTCTTTTTTAGAGGCTTTTTTTTTGAATGCGCATCTAACCTTTCACTCTGTTCTGTTTCTGACATTCTTTCCTGAAAGGCTGCAAGGAGCTTGTTGTCCTTCCCTAATTTCTTTTTTACAGTTTTGATCGTCCCAGCAAGAGAGAGTAAACAATGGTACAAGGACAATTACAGCAGCCAATAAAATAATTAGGCAAGCTTCCAATCCCTCTAGATCGTCAGAGAAAAGCATATCTCTCAGAACTAACTTTAAAATTACAACCTGAGCACAGTTCTGAATCCACTTCGGAAGTCGAAGGGTCCTCTCGGCGCCAGCGACGATGTCAGGTTCCCGGGCCCGGGTCTTCGGCACCACTTGTCCCGCGTCTTCGGCACCACTTGTCGTGCGCAGTAGTCTTGCCGGCAAGAACTTCACGCGGACAACAGGATTCTTCTGCAGCAGTATTTATTGTGCACAGCTCTTTTGTGAGAAGGACCCCGAAATGGGGCAGAAGCACTGCTTATATAGCAGTCTAGAGGGCTTGTGTATGCTCTGGATTGGTGCAGTGCCCCGATGCCTCATTAGCATGCCCAAGGCGCGGGCTCAGCCCGGGCTCAGAGAGTGTGGGCTCGGAGAGTAGTAGTCATACGCAGTTTCTCCAATGCAAAGGCAACGGCGGGAAGCGGCTTGTAGTGACTCAGGAAGTCGGCGCCATCTTAGGGCGTGGTACAGCACACATTGTTTGTGTGGTAGGCTGCCAACATTTATTTATTTATTTTTTTTGGTGTTTTTGAGACAGTGTCTCCCTATAGTCCCAGCTGGTCTGGAACTCACTCTGTAGACCAGGCTGGCCTTGAACTCACAGAGATCTACCTGCCTCTGCCTCTCAAGTGCTAGGATTAAAGGAATGTGCCACCACGCCTGACAATGATATTTTAAACTATATTACATATAACTTTTATTAAAGAGTACTTTATTCATTTAAAATGTAGTGTTTGAAAATATTTGAAGAAATAGAATTAAAACATTTTTGATACAAATGCTTTATGTCAGGCAAGAAACACGTCTTGAGGTACAATTACATTTCAGTGGTTGACTTGTTCCTTTCTGCTGCTGAATGAAGGACCATCATCACACAAGCACAAATAGGTAATGTCCTAATTAAATATAATAAAGCCACTGTAACTAGTGATGAAAAGTTTACTTGCTAAACTTTGAAAGCAGAGCACGGATCCCAACACAGGCCGCTCCTCTAGATCTCAGCAAAAAGGCTAATTATCTCCATCTTATACCTTTTTAGTAGAAACCTAGGCTGTGCCTGGAAACAAAAGTCTTAGTATTTTCAAACTTTATTTATGGAAATGTTCCAGAAATATATGATATATGGGAAATTTCACCCAGCAAGTATTATAACAATTACAACTTTTGAAGCTGCCTTCTTTTTATCTTTCTAAAGGAGTTTATAGTAAATACTGAAAACATCTTTAAACTTAATTATAATTTAAAATGCAAGTGAAGGAGAATAACAAGTTGACTTAGGGATTTTTGGATGGTCAAAACAACTTATTTAATTTGTATATTCTTTAAATTAAAAAACATTTATTATTATTGTTTTGTGTATGAGTGTATTGCCTGAATGTGTTTAAGCACACCCATGTCAAGCAATGTCCAAGGAGGTCGTAAGAGGGTGACAGATCCCCTGGAACTAGAGTTACAGATGGTTGTTAGCTACCATGTGGATGCTGGAACTTGAACCTAGGTCCTTTGCAAGAACAGCCAGTCCTCTTAGCCATGGAGCTATCTCTCCAGTCCCTTGTACATGTATTTGGGTGGGGCAGGGTACTTTTTGAGACAGTGTCTGCCTATAGCCATAGCTAGCCTGGAGCTTGCTATGTAGTCCAGGCTGGCCTCAATCTCACAGAGATCCACCTGCCTCTGCCTCCCAAGTGCTGGGATTAAAGGTGTGTATCACCATACCTAGCTTTACATGTATTTTTTAAAAATCTTAAGCACTAAAAGAATTATTATAAAGTGCTATTTTTCATCCATTCATTTTAGTTGACTTTTTGTGGGTTGGGTTTGGTTTGGTTTGGTTTGGTTTAGTTTGGTTTGGTTTGGTTTGGTTTGGTTTGGGAGGGTTGGGTTTTTGTTGTGGTGGTTTGCTTTCTTGAGACAGGATCTCTCTGTAGCTCCACCTGGCCTGGAACTTACTATGTAGATCAGGCTGGCCTAGATCTCACGGATTCACCTGTCTCTGCCTCCTGAGTGCTGGGACTAAAAGCATGCACCAGCATAACTAGGGTTCATTTTAATTTACCTTAATGCTAATTGTAGGTAATAAAACCAGCATTTATTTAACAGTGTGTTTGCCAGTTTCAGCTACATGCTTTATTTGTTTATTTATTTTAATATACAGGCTTTTATTTCAGCATTTTGGAGTTTTTGTTGTTGTTGTTGTTATTGTTGTTGTTGTCTTTTTGAGACAGGGTCTCCCCATAACCCCAGCTGGCCTGGAAATTCACTTTGTAGACCAGGCTGGCCTTGAACTCAGAGATCCGCCTGCCTCTGCCTCCCTAGTTCTAGGATTAAAGGCATGCACCACCATGCCCAGCTTAAAGACGGTTCTTAGCCACCATATGGGTGCTGGGAATTGAACCCAGGTCCTCTGCAAGAGTAGTGGTGCTCTTAACCACTGAGCTATCTCTCCAGCCCCTGTTTATTTATTTTTATCTTATGTGTATAAGTGTTTTGCCTCCATGCATATAGTATACCCATGTCCTACAGTGCCTGTGGAGGACAGAAGAGGGCATTGGATCCTCTGGAATTGGAGTTACAGATAGTTGTTAGTCACCATGTGGGTGCTGGGATTCGAACCCAGGTCTTTTGCAAGAGCAGCCAGTGCTCTTAACTGCTGGGCTATCTCTCCAGTTGCTCTATGCTTATGTATGTGTTACATCCACTTGCTCTCACAGAGAGCCTATGCTTTGTTTGTCACGTATCTGAGGACACAGCTTAGAGAGCTTGAGAACAGCTTCAGACCTTAAACACAGAAAGTGAGGTGCCAGCTGAAGCCAGTTCTGTATGGCCAGAGCTCGGCTTGCTACCAGTACCCAGGGCAGGTATGTGAAGTATGCAGCGCAGGTTTGTTGGCGGGTATTTTACAAAATTAACATTGAGTTTCCCTGGAGAGAAAAAAAGAAAAGGAATCTTGTGTCAGCCTTTCTTCCTAAATAGAAACATAGTCTGCTTTTTAGTTAATGTTCATTCATTTTGACATTTTTTTATGCCTAAGGTGTCCAAGGAATTTGGAGAGTTATCAAAACTCAGCACATGAAAACCGATCAAAGAATTCTTCCCACAGGGAAGGATACTGGAAAGTGATTTAACGTGCACATTTTTGGAGACCCTGCAGGTGGTAAATGCACTGACCGTCAATGGTTCAGATGCTATTTTTTTTATTGTTTCTTGGTTTGGGGTTTTTGTTTGTTTGGTTTTTGGTTTTGGCTTTTTTGTTTTAGATGTTTTTTGTTTTGTTTTGTCTTTTGGGGACTGGGTCGCTTCCCTGTAGCCAGGAACTCACTATGTAGACCAGAGTGGCCTCGATCTCAGAGAGAGCCACCTGCCTCTGCCTTCAGGGTGCTGGGATTAAAGGCGTGCGGTGCCACCATGCCTGACCTTACTTTTCTATCTTATGAGTACATTATAAACAAATTTTAAAGAATAAAAAGAAAACGAGGCTCCAAATTTGGATGCTGAAACTAAGTGGCCCATGGCCGGCTTCATAATTGGCTGGATGTGGATGGTGAGGCGGAGAGTTCCATGGAGAGAAGAAATTCTAGACCAGATTATATTAGAAGACCGGGTTTTCTCTAGGCTTTTTATAGGTGGCAGGTATAGCCTGAGAAATGCTGTCATAACTTCTGAACTTTTGCATCTGTGGTACTGGCAGGATGTTCCTGAGGAGCTGGCCTGGAATTCAGAAAAAGGCTTCTGTGCTAGAAGTGTTGGTTAAAGCAGGGTGTGATTTCTGTGATGGAGTGTGGGGTGTCAGGAGAGAAGAGAGCGCCCCCTGGTGGGCATGGAGGAAGTGGAAAGCAGAGGCAGGGTGAGTTGTCACAAAGTGACTCCACTGACAAAGCCAGAAAGAAATGTGCTTTAGAGGAATGGTAACTGACTTGGCACATAATAGAAACAAGTTGTAAGAAATGGTGAAGGAACCCTGTAGAGTGTGCCAGCTGGAGACGCCAGTGAGGAGAGCTTGCACCGTTTAAGGGAGGGATACAAGAATGATAAGACAGGTGGGTTTGTCCAGAGGGGCTTTAGTTTCACTAATGAGACTTGCTGTTTTATCTAAAGTAGAGTAGATGGGACAGGACTACGGAATTATTGAAAAAAAAAAAAAATCTTCCCGTGGCCACCAGCAGAGGGCCTGCGTTTCTTCGCTGTTCTGATTCTGGATGTGGGAAAGTGCTGACTTCAGTTTAATTTTCAAGTCCTATAAGTTTCTATTTAAAATGAAGTGCTTTATTAAAATAGTAATGTGTCTAGCCTTATAGTATATCTACAATGAATCAATGTGATCATTTATAAGCAGTATCATTTAATTATATAATTAAAGTATAATTTAATTTTATAACATTTTATGCTTTATCACAAAATTTCAGACTTATTCTCTGGTGTAGGTCATTCATGGATTTGACTGTGGCTTCCTTTTCTAAACATTTTGTAAGTCCCAGGTGAAGAAGGATCACTTCTATCAGAGCTCTTTGGACACCAGCCAGAACAGGGAACAGCTAAAGCCCACTTCATAACAGCTGCTGTATGTCACAGTGACTGTTGCAAAAGCATGGAGAAAAGGCCACTTCTACCACAAATATGAAATGTGTTGAATGTATTTGATAATTTGGTGCATGTTTAAGATATGCAGTGATACTGTCATGCATGGTTTCATGTCCCTAGCTGGGCACAGTGGTGTACTCCAGTAATCCCAGCAGTGGGGAAGCTTTGGAAGAGGATTGGCTGTGGTTAGGCCAGCCATGGCTACGTAGCAAGACCTTGCTCAAAAAGATAGAACTAATCATGTATCTAAAACCCAAAGAATTGATACTCTTCCTACAAGTGAGTGTATTGTATGCAGTACTTGGTACCTCAGTTCAGCACTCCCAGTCAGTGAAAGTGAGCCATCTCTGTTAAATATGATGCTGTCTGGTTCATGTCATAACCTGGAAAGGAAGCAGCTTCTTATAGCTTTCATTTTTTTATATAGAACCAGGGACTGTTTTTCCAGAATGTTATTGGATCCACAGATGTTATATTTTAAACATTGAATGAAGCATGTGAGTCTTCAAGAGTTTGTAGTGTTTAAAGTTGATTATGAAATACTTTCTATCTGTTTATATGATGTGTTTTGCTTTCCTGTAGAAGAACAAGCCTCCCAGCCCACCAGCCTTTATCTTCATGATTGATGTTTCGTACAGTAACATAAAGAATGGGCTTGTCAAGCTCATTTGTGAAGAACTGAAGATCATGCTGGAAAAACTCCCAAAGTAAGGGAACTACTATTCTTTTAGAAATTATACTGTACTGCTGAATTAGTACAAAGTGGCCAACTGATCTGTTTTGCTAATGAGAACATCGTGTAATTAGTTATAGCTCAAACTAGAGCATTCTTCTGAGTTTAAAATGTCAGAGTGGTCTTTTGTACAAAGCAAAAGAAATAAGATGAGAAAAAAATAATTATGGGATTAAAAAATACCTCTCAAAATTCATTATAAGTTACAAAGAGAATCCTATGGCATATCAGCAAAACTTTGGAAGTCTGTTCTTGAGGTTCCTTGAAAGGTGGTAGTTGCTGCTATCGACAGAGAGTCCAAAGGGTCCCCGAGAGCTGGGTAATTGTCACATGTAGAGAAGATATGTTTTTAGCCAAGTCTCCTTTCCTTACAATTGCAGCTCTGCTGCATGTGTCCTGCAAGTTAGCAATGTGAGGTGTGCCTCTCTGTCACTCAAGGAGGCAGCTCATGCTGGCAGCTACCAGCCCCGATCATTCATAATTGCAGAGTATGCTTTAAAAAGACTAGTTGGGGGGCTGGAGAGATGGCTCAGTGGTTAAGAGCTCCTACTGCTCTTGCAGAGAACCCGGGTTCGATTCCCAGTGCCCACATGGCGGCTAAGAACCATCTTTAAGCCGGGCGTGGTGGCGCATGCCTTTAATTCTAGTACTTGAGAGGCAGAGGCAGGTGGATCTCTGTGAGTTCAAGGCCAGCCTGGTCTACAGAGTGAGTTCAAGGCCAGCTGGGGCTATAGGGAGACCCTGACTCAAAAATAAATAAATAAATAAATAAATAAATACCTTATTTTTTTTTAAAAAAGGCTTGTTGGTATGTCACCTGCTTTAGCAAAAAGAAGTATGTGCAATTCATGGCAATTTCAACCGTAAAAATATAAAATTATACATATGCATGAGCTAAATTAAATTTGTTAGAGAAAAAAATAACCAGTTGCTTTGAAAGGTAAGACAGGAATGCACAAAAAGTATTTTGACTTAAAGAAAATCCTTAGGGATCTGAAAAGTGCAGGAGGTAGCTGGTAATGTCATTTAATTTTTCTTTCCAATCTCCTCTACTAAAACATATGTCAAACACAGCCAAGTTTCAGTTGTCTTTGTGCACAAGCTAGCTGCTTGGAACAGGAACAGACTCGTAAGGAAGGAGACTGGGAAGCAGCATAGAAGACAAGGAGGCCAGGACCGGCCGTGCGCCCCACATCTTCCACCTCCTCTCTGTCTCAATGAGCACACATGAGCAACATCTGTTCTGAACAGTTGTGGGGGTTTTTTTTGGGGGGGGGCGGGGGGCTGTCTTCGGCTGGGGCTTCCTGGTCTTTGAATGCCCAGTCCTCTGTACTGTTTCCACCAAAGGCTCTGACAACTGAGCTCTAGACACCCCCAGAGCAGCTTTGTTTGTGTCTGTTAGGCTGAAGTCATAATATTGAGGAGGGCGGTTTGGAAAAGCTGTAGGGTTGTTTGAAAAGCACTGAGGTGACTTCAGGCTGGATTGAGGTGAAGAGTGGGATAGAGTGAGCCACCTGTGGTGACAAGCAAAGGCTGATGGGTCTGGGACTGCTGCCTCCCAACCATTCTCAGAGAAACTTGAGAAGGATGGACTTTCTCCTACACGTGTGCTTTATCAGGGGACTTTCCGACTGGAGTGTTTTCAGTCTAAATCTGAATTTCACACGTGGTTTATGAGAAGGAAAACCACTCCAGTTTCTGAAAACAGACTCTGCGTACTTTCCTTGCGTTCTGTCTATTCAGTTAAGGCCGATCTACCTTCACCAGCGGATAATCCACTACCCCTGTTCCCCATCAGCAGTGGGGGCATGAAGCTTGCAGCATGTCGGTGTGGGTTCCCATGGTCTCACCATAACTGTGCGCCCTGAAGCAGATAGGTGGCTTTGGCAGAAGACAGGAGAGGAAAGTCAAAGACTACCACTTGTTGTTACCGCATTCGCTCTTCAAGTCTCTCTTAATCATGATTTTTCTAGCCAACTGTTTTTATCTTTTTTTTTTTTTGTATTTTTGAGACAAGGTCTCCCTTTAGTCCCAGCTGGCCTGGAGCTCACTATGTAGGCCAGGCTAGCCTTGAACTCACAGAGATCTGCCTGCCTCTGCCTCCCAAGTGCTAGGATCAAAGGCGTGTGCCACCACACCCAGCTGTTTTTATCTTTTATTTTATTTATTTATTTATTTATTTATTTATTTATTTATTTTTGGTCTTTTTGAGACAGGGTCTCCCTTTAGTCTCAGCTGGCCGGGAACTCGCTCCATAGACCAGGGTGGCCTTGAACTCACAGAGATCCACCTGCCTCTGCCTCCCAAGTGCTAGGATTAAAGGCTTGTGCTTGTTTTGTTTATTTTTTGTTGTTGTTGTTGTTGTTTTGTTTTTTGTTTTTTATGTTTTTATCTTTTAAAAGGAACCTCCTTGTTGCCAGGCATGGTGGTGCACACCTTTAAGCCCAGCACTTAGGAGGCAGAGGCGGGTAAATCTCTGTGAGTTCAAAGCCAGCCTGGTCTGTGTAGTGAGTTCTAAGACAACTGGGGCTGCAGGGAGACCCTCTCTCAAAAAAGACCAAAAAAAAAAAAAGGAAAGAAAGAAAGAAGAAAGAAAGAAAGAAAGAAAGAAAGAAAGAAAGAAAGAAAGAAAAAAAGAAAGAGAAAAAGAAAGAGAAAAAGAAAGAAAAAGAAAGAAAGAGAAAGGAAAGAATAAAACCTGGTTACTTTTTCTCCCTGAAGTTTATTTGGGCTCTGTGTGCATGTAGCCTTATTTTGTATAATAAAACAGCCCCATGATTTGATTTCTTTGTACTAATCAGGTGACATGACAAATGGCATCTGCAGTATGATTGTTGACCCAGACAGAGCATGTTCATCTCTTAGTTAACCTTCTGAGAAGAAAGACCCCTTCTTTACTATATAACTTTGAATTTGTGTTGTTTGTGTCTTTGTCTGTGCAGAGTTGCAAGATTTTTCTGAATCCTTTCAAACAAGGAAGAAAAACTTTTAAAAATTTCACCTGTTGTTCAAATTAAATTATTGTGTTAACTTGAGTATGTTTTTATTCTGATGCTACTAAAATTTTGGATATGGAGCTGGTGGTATGGCTTGGTTGGTAAAGTGCTTGTTTCATTTTGTTTTATTTCAAGTTCAAGGAACTCAGTTCAGTACCCAAAACCCCTGTAACAATGCTGGCCAGGGTGGCTGGGCAGCTCATCTCACATAATTGCTGGCCAGTAGTGCCCTTGCCTTGAAGGAACTGGATGGTATTCCTGAGGGTGACCCCCAAGTCTGTCCTCCACCTCCACACATATCTGCATATTCATCTTTAAAAGAATGAAAAATGTCTTTAAAATATTAGAAATTCATTACTTTGGAATTTTGTGGTTCATCTGCTAAACTAACATCTTTGATGTTGCTCTGAAAGAATAATTTTATTAAATGATGGGGCCAACTGTCTAATAAAGAAAATATAATTGAAAACAAAAGTACAAAACCCATTAACTTCATGCCATCCCTGTGTGACCTCACAGCCTACATCGAATGGATGGGAGGAGGTCAAACTCTCTTCTTCTGATGTGATTTAATGAGGAAGTTATGTTGAAGAAATTTTAGAACAGTGTTTGTTTCTCAAACAAATTTAAAAAAATGTTCCCATGGAGACAAATGATAATATTTTGCAATGATGTTAGATGCTTCTAAAAAAATGTTCATTTAGATTTGAAGTGAACACTGTGAACCCCAGTGTACTGGTTTCCCATCACTTTAATATATTCAAATCCAATGGGAGCTATCAGTCCAGATTGTGTGTGTGTGTGTGTGTGTGTGTGTGTGTGTGTGTGTATTTTGCCTTACTTATAGACTCTAGATTGACCAGTGGAAGAGAATCAACTTATGATTTGCCATGTATTTTTACCTCCTGTAAAGGAAGGTCGAATGCGCGGTGTGTTGGTAAACTGCCTCTCAAACCAAACCATGATACGTTTGCCCATTACATTGTATCAATACTTTAAGCCAGGTTGGTTTTAAACAAGACTTGTATAATATTGTCTTAACTTTGAGCTTCTATTAGCTATTTTTGTCATTGCTCTGACAAAAGTGGCTTAAGGAAGATTAATTTGGGCTCTAGGTTTGGCAGGGAGGGTATGGCTGAGATTGCCTCTGCAGTCAGAAAACGGAGAGAGATGGCTACTGGCGTTTCTCTCTCTCAGTCTATATCAATCTCTCTCTCTAAAGATTTAGTGTGTGTGTGTGTGTGTGTGTGTGTGTGTGTGTATGTGTCTGTTTGGTTAGTACACATGAGTACAGTGTCAGGAGGAGGAAGTCACATCCCCTGGAGCTGGAATTGCAGGAGGTGGTGAGCTGCCCATTCTGGGTGCTGGGAACTGAACTCGGATCCTCTGCAAGAGCAGCACATACTGTTAACTGCTGAGCCATGCTCTCTCCATCCTGGACTTCTCTTTTTTATTCAGTCTGGGACCCTAGACCCGTGGACTGGTGCTGCCTACATGCAGATGACTTGTTCTACTTCCGTTAACCTAATCTAGATCATCTCTCACAGACATGCCCGAGATTTGTCTCCCAGTTGATTCTGAATTCAGTTAAGTTGACAATCAAGATAAACGGTTCAGGCTGCAATTTGCCACACCACAACCCAGAGTTTCACAGCATGGGTATCATCCTCGGGAAGACCTCTAATTCTGCACATTGCATCAGACTCTGTGGGGTGGAGGGCTAGCCTTGACCATTGCTGTTCATTAGCTTCTAGCCGCACTCATGAAATGTTAAGGCACCAAATGCCAAGAGTCCAGTGAAAATTACTTAGAGGACGAGAGTCCAGTGAAAATTACTTAGAGGAAGAAATTAATCCCAGCTGGTAGCATCTGCAATTTCACAGAGGAGGAAGTTTGCATGGTCCTGACAAGCAAGATTCTAATGATAAGGAAGCAAGAGAAAGCCTACAGCAGTGTGATCTATGTAGCATAGCTCAGCCAGCTCAGCCTGCCACAGCACAGCTGCAGAGCACATCAAGTCCTGAATGAGGAATTGTACATCTGTGAATGTAAACAGAGAGGAGGATTCTCACTTCTGAAAGCTCAAAAATGTTCACATTTACCATTTGCTTTCGGAAGGAGTTATGAGAACGTTTTAAAACTACCCATTTAACAGGGCCACAATAAAGAAAGACGTGTAAGTCAGTTTTTGTCAGCCTGAGCTCTGAAGTCTGCTGTGGAAGCTGATAAATTAAACCTGAGACACTTTCACATAGACACTTCCATTTCCCTTTTTCTTATGCTCAAGTCCACTCTTTTTATTTATTTATATAGTCATTCATTATTTCAGGTTTGTAGCCCAGGCTAGCCTTGAACTTACTGTGTAGCTGAGGCTGGCCTGAACCCCTGATACTTCTGCCTCTGTCCCTCCAGTGCTTAGATTACAGACTGTCACTACCACCACCTCAAGTCACTGCTGGTGCTGTGTAAAAACTGAAAAATAGAGAAAACTAGATTCTTCTTCAGAAAAATTATTGCCTAAACAGAATAGATTTCATAGAACTCTAAGGAGCAATGAAAATACTGTGTACTTTATTAAGCTGCCATTGAAGCAATGAGCAACATGCACTATCACTGCTGAAAATTAGAGTATTTGTAGTGTGTCAGTATTCTGTGTGAGGGCAGACAGAGAGGTTAGCAAGCAGGTAGGTAACTGGCATCTGTGCCACTTGGTTTTGAATGTCCTACTGCAGACTGCCATGAAAACATCCATTCTTCTGTACTTTCAGGAAAATCCACACCTTGTTTGAATTCCTAGAAGATAATGTGGTTTTAATCATAGATTCAGAAGTTGTTTTTTTATGTATTATCTTGTTTTATGTGTATGAGTGTATTTCCTGTGTGAATGTAGGTGCGTCCGTGTTGTGTGATGCTTTTGGAGGTCAGAAGAGTGCTTCAGATTCCTTGGAACTCAAATTACAGATGGTTGTTAGTCACCATGTGGGTGTTAGACATCAAACCTTGTTTCTGTGGAAGAGTAACTAGCTCTCTCTCTCTCTTTTTTTTTTTTTTTTAAAGACAGGGTCTCCCTGTAGCCCCAGTTGGCCTGGAACTCACTCTGTAAACCAGGCTGGCCTTGAACTCACAGAGATCCACATGCCTCTGCCTCCCAAGTGCTAGGATTAAAGGTGTGTGCCACCACACCCAGCTTAAAGACATTCTTAGCCACCATGTGGGTTCTGGGAATTGAACCCCGGTCCTCTACAAGAGCAGTCAGCGCTCTAAACCATTGAACCATTGTCTCCAGCCCTGATTCAGAAGTTTTGTTGCTTTGTCATGGACCTCACATACTTGTATTTACAAGTGTAGTTTACTTGGTATTATGTGTCTGAGGCATATTGTTTTCAAGCTGTTGGGGTGAGATTGTGTTGGGACATGTAGAAACAGCATCTCATGGAGCAGCAAGCCCTTTTCTAAAAACACCAGGAGGCTGGCTGTCCCCTCTGCTGCTCCAGGTGATCCATTTGTTATTCCAGTGACTTCTGAGGTCACTTTGTTTATGAGTGTAATAAGCCAGCTTGTCCATGGAGATTTTAAAAGTTTACTTTTCTATGAATTAAAAATAAATGCATGAGAAAATTGAAGCAAATATTTTCACAATATCTAATTATTGTCTTGGAATTTTGAAGATGTTTTTCTTGCTTATTTTTTGAAGTAACCTGTATCTCCATCTGCCACTGCTTTCTAATGGCAATAGAGAGTGAACCCAAACTTTCAATACGCATTTCTTATATTTTTCTAAAAATTTTTTTATTAATTTTTATTTATTTCTGTATGTGTATGACTGTACTGTCTCATGCAAGTCTGCGCACCTGTGTCGTGCAATGCCGCAGAGGTCAGAAGAGGGTCTGGAATTCCCCTGGAACTGGAGTTCTCCTGGAATTGGAGTTTCAGATGGTTCTCAGCCGCCATGTGGGTGCTGGGGATTGAACCCGGGTCCTCTGTAAGAGCGGTCGGCGCTCTTAACCGCTAGGCCATCTCTCCAGCCCCGCATTTCTTATATTTTAAAGGAGACATAGTGATCAAGTTTCACATAGAAGCCTTGTCTCATTCTAAATTTATAACTGATAGTTGGTCATTTTCTTAGTAACACAGAGAGAAAACTGAAGAAGGAAAGTAGTCAGGAAGCCATGCTACACCAAATCATCAGTCCAGTTGTCAAATTGTTTTCAGGACAGCTCATTCCTAAAGTTGGGTTTTTGTTTTTCCTCATAGGGAAGAACAAGAAGAGACATCTTCAATTCGAGTTGGTTTCATCACATATAACAAAGTTCTCCATTTCTTTAATGTGAAGAGTAATTTGGCCCAACCTCAGATGATGGTGGTGACGGACGTGGGAGAGGTCTTTGTTCCTTTGTTGGACGGGTTCCTTGTCAACTATCAAGAATCCCAATCTGTGATTCACAAGTAAATATTAAGCATCTTATTGTTTAAATACAAATCAGATATCTGTTTTAAGTTGCATTGTTTGATTCATCTACATATACTGCTTGGTTTTGTCATTAGCAAGGGGGACAGTTAGGGCATAGATTATGAAACTTTTGTCACTATGTTAGGCTTATTTCTTTACAATGTAGACCAGTGTCTTATCTAAAATGAAGAATTTCTATATGTTCATTCTCAAAACTTTAAACTTTTCTCCTTGATAGAAAGGGGATGAAAGGGATATATTTCTAACATGTGCATGAACATATTTGCTGATGATATACAATTTCAAAAATTTAGGGTATAATAAGTAGGTAATATAGTGAATAGAAAAAAATATCTAAAAAGAGAGTGATTTAGTAAATTATCCATTCAAATAATAGATTTTTGGTACCAAACTGTGCTAAAATATTGTTCCTTGGGAAATTTCTCCTAGTGGGTTGCATACCTATTTCCCATAGGTAACAATTACCCATCTATGCTGTACATAAAATAAATACCAGACATATTTGGGTGTGAAATGTCACTGATTTATTTTCTGCAGTTGATGACAGATATGCTGAACGTTTAGAACCTCTTGCCCATCTGTTTCCCTCAGTTTGTTGGATCAGATTCCAGAGATGTTTGCCGAGTCTAATGAGAATGAGACTGTCTTTGCCCCCATTATCCAGGCTGGCATGGAGGCACTCAAGGTAAGAAGCCACCTGTACTGGATAGTGAATAAAATTGTAAGAGAAAGATAAAATGGAGTTTCGCCCATGAAAAGAAATTCAGTCTTGATGAAAGCCCAGGCTGTTACAGGGTTTTCTAAACCTCCTCACAATGTTCGGGAGCCACAGTTGCTGGCAGGGTGTACATTCCAGAGCTGTCCGCATAGAATGACTGGCTCTCGGGATTTCCAGCCTGGCTCCTCTCATGGCTTCTACGTGAACTTTATATCATCTATTTTTAAAAGTAGTTCAGCAATATTGAAACTATCAAATATGCAGAGAAAAATTCCCATATTGCCCTCTCCTTCCCTGGTGTTCTGAGACATGCATGGGCACGGCCCTGGGATAGTCTGTGACAGGGACGTGACTGCCGCTCAGGGCCTTGCTGGCTGCCAGAAGCAAGGAAACCTTGGCCTTGTGTTCCCTGGAGAAGCTCAGTCCAAATGGTTAGTTGTTTTTATAGTAACAGAAAACCGAAGAAGGTACTTCATCTATATCACCATTTTTTTTTCCTTTAAAAAAATGTTTTATTATTTTTATATGTATTGGTATATTGCTTGCATATATGTAGGTTCACCCATCTGATGCAATGCCCACAGCCATCAGAAGAGGGCATCAGATCCCCTGGAACTGGAGTTACAGACGGTTGTAGTTGGCACAGGGAACCAAACTAGGATCCTTTGCAGGAGAAGCCAGTGCTCTTAACCACGGAGCCATCTCTCTAGCCTCATAAATTACCATTTCTTTAGCACAATAGTCAAAACTTATTGGCCTTGACAGTTCATTCCTAAAGTTAGTTTTTTTTTTTTTTATTTATTTTTAACAAATCTAGACCGTGTTCCCGCCCATTCCCCCACCCCGCCAGAGCTCATGCATTCTGCCAAACATGCTTTTCATCTCTTAGTCTTTCTCAATATTGTCCATGGGGAAGTTGACTGTTTTGAGCAGAAGTTCACTGTTTCAGTCAGTTCTTTGATGCAGTCTTTTCTGTTGTTGTTGTTGTTGTTGTTGTTGTTGTTGTTTCCAAAATGCATTACGCCCAACTGCTTTGTACAAAAGCTCAGGGGGCCCTACACGAGAAATACTTACAACTGGGTAATTGGCACTAGCATCCACAGATGAGGGATACCATTCGTCGTTTGTTTTTCTGGGACTGTGTTACTTCACTCAGCATGATGTCCTCTAGCTCCAGCCATTTTCCTGAAAAGCTCGTGATGTCGTCTTTCTTTACTGCTGCATAGAACTCCATTGTGTAGATGTACCACATTTTCTCTATCCACTCGTCAGCTGAGGAGCATTTAGGTTGGTTCCAGCTCCTTGCTATTGTGAAGAGAGCTGCAACAAACATGGCCGTGCATGTATCTCTGTGGTGGCGTAAGTCTTGAGGGTACATGCCCAGGAGTGGTATGGCTGGGTCGGGTGGCAAGTTCATTCCAAGTCTTCCAAGGGTTCTCCACACTGCTTTCCATAGTGGCTGTACGAGTTTACATTCCCACCAGCAGTGGATGAGTGTTCCCCTTTCCCCACATCCTCTCCAGCACTTGGTATCATTTGTTTTCTTGATCCTAGCCAGTCTTATTGGAGTAAGATGATATCTTAAAGTGGTTTTCATTTGCATTTCCTTAATGATTAGTGATGTTGAACAGTTCTTGAGGTGTTTCTCACTAAAGTTAGTTTTAAAATCTTATTATTTTTTTTCTTTTTTTCTTTTTTTATTTAATTTATTTTGGCTGACATATACAAATATAAAGTTATACACATTTTAGGGTCACATGATGTTTCATATATATATATATATATATATATATATATATATATTGTTTAGAACCTAAAACTGCTGAAATCTTATTATAAAAATGACATTCACATCAACTTAAAAAATGACTAGTAATAATGACAATAACAGTAAAAACAACAGAGAGCTGGGCATGGTGGTACACACCTTTAATCCCAGCACTTGGGAGGCAGAGGCAGGTGTATCTCTTTGAGTTCAAGGCCAGGCTGGTCTACATAGTGAGTTCCAGGCCAGCTGGGGCTGCAGGGAAACTCTGTATCAAAAAGACAAAAAACAAAAACAAAACAAAACAAAAAAACAGAGAAACAGAGACAACAGTGCACTGGACTGAGCTCGTGAACTACTCCCACATAAACTGTGTGTCTAACTTTATAGTTTGATCCTAGTGCATGGATTCTTGACTAGGTTTTTTGATCTTCGGGTATTCAGCTATGGTATCAGAAGAGTTCATGTATAGTATTATGGGTATTCTTCAGACACTGTCAGAATAAATGGTAGTTTAATGTAAAATTAATATTACATTTCACAACAGGAAGTGACTTAGAGATATCAGAGCCCACCCCACTGGAAGCCATCAGTGGCCACCAGAAAGCCCTGGAGATTCTTAAATTCCTCATTGCAAAAAACAAAAGAACAACTGTTCTTTTTCTATTTAAGCATGTTATATGTTGTCAGTGTTACATGTTGTCTCTTCCAATGAAGCATCTAATAGTTACACAAATCTCCCCTCAGTCATAAGAGACCCAACAAATCTTTCTGTTTTCAGTTAGGACTGGAAATGACATTTATGTGCATGAGTGAGTCATCTAAATAACTCACAGGTTTAACAGTGATCAAGATTTGGCAGAGGATTCCAGAGGCTTCATAAGTGAACAAATGAGACCTGGAGAGATGGCTCAGTGGTTAAGAGCACTGACTGCTCTTGCAGAGGACCCAGGACCCAGCTTCAATTCCCAGAACCCAAATGGCAGCTAACAGCCATCTGTAACTCCAGTTCTGGAGGATCCAACACCTTCTGACATCCAAGAGCATTGCATGACATGGGTGCACTTAGACACAGACAGGCAATGCACTCGTAATTTCTGAGGAAAGCTTGTTTCTTTTGCAGATGTTCAGTTAAAGTGCTCTGCATTACTCCGTGGCTTCATAGGGATACAAGTTTGCTAGCTGGTTTCATGTCATCAGTCCTGATGAGCGTTCTAGGTCATGATACTTCCTTTAGCCTTAATTACCAGGAAAGATGACAAGACAGAATAGATTTTCTAGTACAAGGATTTATTTTCCCTAACCATCTCATCATTTCTAGCCCTTTTGCCCTAGTATTATTCCATATGTGTCCTCAATTATATTTCCTCAAAACTTCTGTCAAGAGATTATTAATAAGAATAAAGAAAATGTCTCCTGCAACTTCTCAGGGAAATTCTAGGTGATTATAATTCATTTCATAAGAGCAGAAACTGCTGTAGTGTTATTGAAGTTTCTGTGATGTTTATTCTTTTGGCTTCCTACTAACTCTGTGTGTGGGTGTGTACTCGATGACTGTGTGACCTCTGGAAGTCATACTGTATCTACTCACCATTACTATTGGGACAAAAACTAACGTACTTGAGAATTTGCAAAGTAGAATCAAATATTGAAGAGTCCTTTTCATTCATTCACTCATGCTTTTCAACCAAAAAAAATCATTAAATGTGTTTTTCAAGTTAGACTAGAGGCTACTGTTCATGAAGTGTGGCAGGAAAGATTTAATTCTGTAATCTACATTCTTCTTGTATTAAAAGAAGGGGATGGAGATGGCTCAGGGTAGATTGAGAAAGCCCAGGACTGCCGCTTGGTCACCAGCTCAGTATATTGTGTGCAGGAGCCAGAGATAAGAATCCCATCCCTATGGGCAGGGAGCAGAAGCTGAAAGAACATCAAGAATGGAACTCTTGCTACTGCATCTACATTCTGGCTTTCCTTTTCATCAGACAGATGTCAAGTAAAAGATGGGTGGATCGATGGATCAATTGATTGATCCACAGAGTTAGTTGTATATGCATATAATTAGTAGTAATAAACTTAAAGCAAACAGTGTAGACAAAAAGTAACAAAAAGTATGTGTAAATTGTCACAAAGATCAACAGGGACTGTCTTCTGTGTGCTTTCTCAAATGTCTTTGGAGTGTCCAACTGAAGGCTCTGTGCTTTTCTACTGTGAAGATATCTGCAGTATCTTCTGATCTTAAGCACCTCTTATTTTCCCTGCATGGGGAAATCTGTATATAGTTCAGACTCTGACACAGTCATAAGTCAATTACATGTGAATTGCTGACATGTCTTTTCACTAAACCAAAGAACAGTGTTTTGTGTTAGCCATTATTTCAACAATAAAACTTAGGATAAGAATTAGACAAAAAGTTGCATATACACTTGGGCATAAATGGTTATGATTGAAATATATTACTACCTGAGGGAGGGGCATAAGTCTGCCTTTAAATAACACATAGTGGGGCTGGAGAGATGGCCTAGTGGTTAAGAGCGCCGACCGCTCTTACAGAGGACCCGGGTTCGATCCCCAGCACCCACATGGCGGTCGAGAACCGTCTGAAACTCCAATTCCAGGAGAACTCCAGTTCCAGGGGAATCCGAGACTCCCTTCTGACCTCCGCGGCATTGCACGACACAGGTGCACGAACCTGCATGCAGACAGTACATTCATACACATACAAAAAATAAAATAAAATAAAATAACACATAGTAAGTACCCAAATTTGATTTCAAGCTAACAATTACACACTCCATTCACAGACAGTACAGACCACTCAGTGAGGGAGGGACAGTGGGCCTGGTGTAGGCTGGGGAAACAAAACCATCTCTTCTTCGGGCTGAGTTACAGGAGACAACAGGATGTGTGAGGTTGGGACACAGTGTCATGGATCCTGAAAGGCCCTTGTGTACAGAGCGGGGGACATACAGACAAGAGGCAGCGCTGTGTCAGCAGTGTTGATGTCACATCTCTCGGAGGGAAGAACGTCAGAGCTGAACTTTGATCAGTGTCCTTGAGGCCTGTCCTTTTTAAACTGTTTTCACCAAAAAAGGATATAGATCATTCATCTAATTTTATATGACTTACTCTTGGCCAAAGCATGAAATTTTGTAGGGAAATATATCATTTACCATATGTGACATATTTTGTACATGTGTAGTTTATACATAGTGATCGAATAGGAATAAATACAGCTACTCTGTTGTGCTTGTGTGATGGTGTGTGTGACTGTGTGTGACTGTGTGTCTGTGTATGACTGTGTTTCTGTGTGTATCTGTGTGTGTCCATGTGTCTGTATGTGTAGGCCCAAAGTTGACACTGGCTGTCTTCCTGAATTGTTCTTCATTTTGTTTATTGAGGCAGAGTCTCTCCTGAACCTGGCGCTTTCTAATTCTGGCACTCTGTCCTGCCTCTGTGGCCTGAGTGCAGAGATTAAAGGAAGCCACCATGCCTGCTGGGCTTTTATGTGGGTATTGGGCGTCTCTCTGTGGCAAGCACTTTATCCCAGATACTCTAAGTTTTATAACATTGAGTTTTTAATGTGCTCTGCATGTGTCGTTTTGGGTTTTTGTTGTTGTTTTTGGTCTTTTTGAAACAGGGTCTCCCTTTAGCCCCAGAGAGCCTGGAGCTTGCTATATAGACCTTGAACTCACAGAGATCCCCCTGCCTCTGCCTC
The DNA here is from genome assembly GCA_009823505.1 of Rhizomys pruinosus. Lineage (NCBI taxonomy): Eukaryota > Metazoa > Chordata > Mammalia > Rodentia > Spalacidae > Rhizomys > Rhizomys pruinosus. The sequence continues at coordinate 1,434,631 of VZQC01003281.1, forward strand.
CCTGATTTCTAGGATTAAAGGTGTGTGCCACCACACCCGGCCTCACTTTCCCTTTTTTTTTACAATAAAATAATATATAAGTTTTGAAAGTAGAAAACAGATGGCGAGGGACATTTAAATGTGAGGAGAAGCACGGTGGTGGCAGTCCAAACACAGGTGCAGGCTGTTTACTTTTACAGTGATTTCAGAAGCAACATTTGAAAACCTGGTAAGAAGGGCAGAAATTTTGGAAACGTTTGGTTGGCATGTATTCTCTGTAGAGTACTGGACCTCATCAAGACAGTTTCCTTGGAGTGGATGGTGTGCCTTGTCCTTCCACCCCGCATACTCTCTCCTTTTTCTGCTCTCTTGTTAGTCTCTTCTCCTCCTCCAGCTTCCATTCTGCTAGTATATATGGCTTTAAAAATACAGGATGCCAGGGGCTGGAGAAATGGCTCAGCGGTTAAGAGTGCCGACTGTTTTTACAGAGGACCCAGGTTCGATTCCCAGCACCCACATAGCGGCTAAGAACTGTCTTTAACTCCCGTTCCAGGGGAATCCGATGCCCTCTTCTGACCTCTGCAGCATTGCACAACACGGGTGCACAAACCTACATGCAGACAGTGTATTCATACACATAAAATAATAAATAAATAAAAAACAAATTAAAAAAATACAGGACCCAAAAAATGAAAGAAAACATGTATGTACTGTCTTTCTGAGATGGCTTATTTTGCTTAATATGTTGATTTCTGGTTGCATTCATTTTCCAGCAAATAACATAATTTCATTTTCCTCTATAGCTGAAGAGGTTTCCATTGGGTGTATATTTGGTGCATATATATTTTTCTTTAGCCATCCTTTGTTGATGGACTGGATTGAATCCAGTACATGATTGCTGTGAATAACGCTGTGAAAAACAGTGCTGTGCAGACTGAGAGGCCTTCATGTACTTGAGGGATGGCAGGCTCATACGGTGCTTCTTTAGTCACTTGAGGAATCTCTGCCCTCAGTACTGACTGGCCCAACAGAGAGAGTCCAAGAGTCCCCTTTGCCCACACCCCCCACAGTATTTTATTATGGTTTTCTTTTTGAGGCCATTCTGACTGGGATGAGATGGGACTTTTATGTTTTCATGTATTTCTGATTCTCTTAAAATAAAATCTTTTCATGAAGGCCTTTTCTGTGATTTTTAAGGCAGCAGAGTGTCCTGGGAAGCTGTTCATCTTCCATTCCTCCTTGCCCACCGCCGAAGCGCCAGGGAAGCTCAAAAACAAAGATGACAAAAAACTGATCAATACAGACAAGGAGAAGGTAGGTGTGAGTGAATGCCCTGTGAAATGGCCGTATATCAGTTATTCAGAGGGGTCAACAGTCACGGTGCCTTTGTTTAAGAAAGAAGGTGAGAAGTCCATACTACACAAATGTCCATACTACAAATATTTTGAATTGTAAGCCAGTTAAGGAATTTTATATTCCCAGAGAAACTAATATGTAATATATCTAAATTAAAACATTTTACATGTATAATCTGGATAAGAGAAAATCAGGTTTATTCAGGGTGTTATGGCCATAGACTGCAATCTACATGCGACAGAGTGATGAGACTGTTAGAGAAATGGAAAAAATGGAAGAAGTGCAGAAAGAGGACAGTGTGGAGAGGGAGGCTCAGATGAACAGAACACTCCTTTGAGGTGGACATTACTGAGGAAGAGTCGGTGGAATGGATGCCCATCGGACTGAAGGTGTGCGGCACTCCCCACAGGCACATCACAGTGCCCTGCCCAGGCCTGCAAGCCAGGGCAGCAGCAGCCGCGTTAGGGCTGTGGGAGGGTCAGATAACTGAAGAGATCCGGCTCTCTGCAGCCCAGTCCAGGTAACTGGAAGAAGAAAAATAGAAAGCAGTTTCCCCCATTTTCAACTAGAAGAAGAAAAATAGAAAGCAGTTTCCCCCATTTTAAAATTTCAATTAAGCCAGGCGTGGTGGTGCACGCCTTTAATCCTAGCACTTGGGAGGCAGAGGCAGGCGGATATTTGTGAGTTCAAGGCCAGCCTGATCTACAGAATAAGTTCCAGGACAGCTGGGGCTACAGGGAGACCCTGTCTCAAAAAAAAAATTTTTTTTCAGTTAAAAAAATCAATAGCAGCTTAAATTTTAATCTAAAAGTTTGTGGCTTTTCTTTACTTTCTTTCATCTTTTTCTTCAGCTACTTTTCCAACCTCAAACAAATGTCTATGAGTCTCTGGCCAAGGACTGTGTGGCCAACAGCTGCTCGGTGACGCTCTTCCTCTTTCCCAGTCAGCATGTGGACGTGGCTTCTTTAGGTCTCATCCCTCTGCTCACTGGAGGAACACTTTACAAATACAACAATTTCCAGGTAAGCAGAAGCCATTGTTCTTCTAAGTTTCCTCCTGTTTTAAAATTTGAATGTCTTTTAAAAAGTGTATTTGTTGTACAATGTGTGTGTGTGTGTGTGTGTGTGTGTGTGTGTGTATACGCATGCACATGTGCCACAGAACACATGCCAGGGGGTCAACTTTTGGGATTCTGTTCTCTCTTTCCATCTTGTTGAGATAGAGTCTCCCATGTTTCTGTGCTGCACTGCATAGTCCAGGGTTAACTTGCCTATTGAACTTCTGGAGAATTCTGACTCTGTCTTGTGTCTTGTGCGAGTTCTGGAATCACAGGTGCAATCTACCGCATCCAACTCTTTCTTTTCCATGTGGTTCATGATGGAACCCAGGTCATTAGGCTTGTCCAGCAAGTACCCCCTGAGCATCAAGTACCCACTGAGCCATCTCCCAGACCAGACAGGCTTAAGTTTGATGCTTAAATTGTAGATTAAGAAAGTTCCATCCCATGGGCTGGAAAGATGGCTCAGTAGTTAAGAGCACTGGCTGTTCTTGGACAAGACCTGGGTTTGGTTCCCAGCATCCCCATAGCAAATAACAGTCCATAACTACAAGCTGGGGTGGTAGTGCTTGCCTTTAGTCCTAGCACTTGGGAGGCAGAGGCAGGCAGATCTCTGTGAGTTCAAGGCCAGCCTGGTATACAGAGTGAGTTCCAGGACAGCCAGAGCTACAGGGAGACCCTGTCTCAAAAAGACCAGAAAAACAAACAAACAAACAAACAAACAAACAAACAAAAAAACAGTCTATAACTCCAATTCCAGGGGGGTGTGAGGGGGTGACCAATGCCTTCTTCTGGCCTCCACAGGCATTGCATGCACAGAGGCACTTACATGCAAGCAAAATAGTCATAGACATAAAAAATAAAAATAAGGGCTGGAGAGATGGCTCAGTGGTTAAGAGCACTAGCTGTTTTTGCAGAAGACTCAGGTTTGAATCCCAGCACTCACATGGCAGCTAACAAGTATCCATAACTTCAGTTCCAGGGGATCAATGCCTTCTTCCGGCCTCTGTGGGCACTGCACTGCATGAGTGCACTTAGACATACGCAGGCATAACACTCATACACATAAAATAATTTTTTGTTGTATTTTTTTCTTTTTTCTTTCTCTTTTTTTTCTTTTTTAAAATAATTTTTTAAAAAAAGTAAGTTCTACCCCCTGTGGGCTTCCAGCAAATGTGAATTCAAAAGATGTAAAACCATGTATATTTGATTAAGCAACTTCACACTAGTTCAACCACACATTGAGCTCATGCAACCTCGGAGTTAAGTATTAATGTAAGTGTCAGTATTGAGGGAAAATATACTTTATATAAAACACATCTAAGGTAATGTTTGGAAAAGTAGCTGCATCTTTGTTTCAAATTGTTGAAATTTGAGGTGAGTAGAGTTCATTACATTCTTTTCCACATTCGGCTAATGTGTCTCTCCTGAATTGGGCAAATACACCCAGGTTCAGGACAGGAGCAGTTACAAGCTCCTTCTGTGGACGGCCCCGCTGAAATCAAGGAGTAGAGAATGGGTGTCACCCCAGGGGAAGGACAGGAAGAGGCTGGGCTGCACCCACATATCTTAAACTTACTGGTCACATAAATTGCTCCCTTTTCCCTGAGGAGAAGAGTCAGGGTAGGCCTCTAACATCTGTATCCACATGGAAACTTGACTCAGAGTGGGTGCTTTCCTGATGCGAACAGCAAATTCTCACCATCTATTGCCATTTACCAGTGATAAAGTAGCACCTACCTGCATGTTTGCATTGGAAACTAAGGAACTTAGTAAGACTAAAGATCAAAAGTGAAACAAACATTTTGATAAAAACTGTAAGAACCCTTGTGAAGACTTCTGGATAAACTTTTGTCTTTGCAGGCACACTAGAATGGAAGTTCTTAAAATTATAAAATTCAGACACTTCTGCCAGAATTCTGGATATTTGAGGTCCAGTGTGACCTGCTTCAGCTCCTTTCCATTGAGGGAAATATATTTGACCAGAAACTATTCTCCCTTTTACCAAAGGACTTCATCATCTTCCATTCCATGTTAGAAAGGTCCTGGCATAGATGTAGGGTGCCGGAGTCCCACGTGCATGTCCCACGTGCATCTGAGTGACAGCTATACAGAACCCCTAGGCAAGTGCTGTGTTGGCCATTGGGCACTGTTGCTTTCATTCCTAGTTTTCAGGCACGTGCCAGCCCTGTGTAACTTCTGATAAAGGCTATTTCCTTTTTGTTAACATACCAACATTTCTTATTGATTCCATCAATGTTATTAAAAAGGAAGCTGTTGTAATCCAACAGAGGAAAGCCTTCTGGAGTGTAAACAAGGAGCAAAGTGTTGTATAATCAGTGTTAGGGTTAGTTTGGCTTTTTTTTTTTAAATCTGCATTTATTGCACATTGTTTTGGAGTGAATCATACCCTAGCATTTCTTTCGTAGCTTAATAGTAAAATTTTAATAGTATCTTCCATTTAATAATATTACGAGGGGAAAATGATAAAAACTAAGGTCAAGAATTTTCCAGACATCTGGTTATATGTACATAACCAAAATATTTATTATAAGAACTGTATGTGATTTCTATTACCTTTCCTCCTTCCTTCTCTTTGTTTTAAGATGGGAAGCTCTGAGTATATGTGTGTGTGTGCATGTGTGTGTGTGTGTGTGTGTGTGTGTGTGTGTGTGTGTGTACACTTCTCTGCCGCCTGGGGAGCCACGTGTGCTGTGTGCCTCTCAGCAGTGGGGAAGAAGAGCTTCCTTGACCAGGTCAGAGATACAGCCTTGGATGCTGCTCTGAGCATGTTACTGTTCTGAGTCCCAGCTCAGTATTGCACAGTTGTGTGCTGCATTAATGTTGCTTAGCTGTGGGCTATGAACATGTTTCAGAAATATGATTGTAGCAGAGTAGTTAAGAAGGGCAAGCCACGGTGTATGCTTCTTCAGACTCTTGTCCCCCAACTGAGCTTCAGGCTCTGAATGTAGTCAAATAAAAGGACCCTCATTTGCAGCATCTGTCCCCAGCCTGGCTGGATAGGCTATATATTGCATCATTCCCTGTATCTAACAAACCCCCGAGTGGGTCATTTATGTTTCTTCATCTGCAAAATAAAATTAGTAGTTGATTTTCCAGCCCAAATGTTATGAAAATGAAAATAATAGGTGAGAGTTTTATTTGGAAACTTAAGAATCGTTGTTTAAATAGTCTATATTTTCTTTAACTGAGAGACAGTTAATTTTAAATGTAAGCTATATGTAATTTTTAAAGTCAACATTTTAAAAATTGTTTTAAATCACATTTTAAAAGCAGTAAATGGAAGGACTGGAGAGATGGTTCAACAGCTAAGAGCACCTGCTTTTCTTGCCAGAGGACCCAGGATTGGTTCCCATATGGCAGTTAACTCCAGTTTCAGAGGATCAAGTGTCCTCTTCTACGTTCTGTGAGCTTTGCAGGGACATGTGTACACTTACACACATGCAGGCAAAACACTCATACACATAAAAATGATAAAAAAAATAAAATTTAGCCGGGCGTGGTGGCGCACGCCTTTAATCCTAGCACTTGGGAGGCAGAGGCAGGCGGATCTTTGTGAGTTCAAGGCCAGCCTGGTCTACAGAGCGAGTTCCAGGACAGCTGGGGCTACAGGGAGACCCTGTCTCGAAAAAGACCTAAATAAATAAATAAATAAATAAATAAAAATTTAAAATTTAGTAGTAAATGTTCTTTTAAGTTCTTTACTGCCACCTGGTGGTCACTGATCATACTGTTCCTTTTTTTTTCTTTTTGTAGATGAATTTGGATAGCTGCCAATTTTTGAATGACCTCAGAAATGATATTGAAAAGAAAATAGGCTTTGATGCTATTATGAGAGTTCGTACCAGCACAGGTAATTTTATATCATTTAATGTCTCTTTGAAATGATTATTTTCGCTTCCAGTAACAGGACAACAAATAAAATGTCAGTAAACTTAAGAGGCAAATTTTCCCTTTCTTACCTTAGGTTTCCGAGCGACTGATTTCTTCGGTGGGATTTTTATGAACAACACCACAGACGTGGAAATGGCAGCCATTGATTGTGATAAGGCTGTGACCGTAGAGTTCAAACACGATGACAAGCTCAGTGAAGATAGTGGAGCCTTGATCCAGGTGACTTATGTGTGCCCTGAACTTTTGGTTTTCATTTGATAACAGCAGGAATCAGTGTGAAGAATGGAAGAGCTACCAGCCATATAGCTCTCTTCATAACAAAATCCGACTGTCTTTCTCAGTAGTCAGAAGACACTAGTGTGCTTTTTGTGCTGTTCCCCTTGGCTACTGATGTGATAACAGCAATCTTCTGTCCTGGCTCAGGAACCCAGTTACCTGGGTGTAAACTCTCATGGGCATCAGAAAACGGGTATCCAATAATGCTTGCCTGTTTAGTCCTCAGCCATGCTTGCCGTCTGTGTGCTAGTGTGCTCTGGCTGCCATGACAAACTACCATAGGCTGGCCATCTTAAACAGCAGACCATTATTTCCCAGCATTCTGGAGACTTCAGAGTGCCCCGGGGAAGCAGCTGTGCTGGACCTTGCCTCTGGGCTTGTGGACAGTCATTTCCCATGTCTCACTGGTCTTCCATCCATGATGTGTCTGTGTCTAAGGCTGGCCCAGTCACACTGGATGAAGACCCACTGCAATAACTTCATGTTGGCTACTTTACCTTTTTCAAGATGCTGCCTTCTAATGCAGTAACATTCAGAGGTACTGAAGGTTAGAATTTAAAATATGAGAGGTCAACAGTTTAGCCTCTAAGAATGTGTTAAGCACATTATTATATTATATAAGCAGTGGAACAGGACTTAGATTTGGTGTAAATTATCATTTAAAACAAGAAAACTTCCTAAATGCCACAGCTTCCAGACATCAGCATCATACTCAGAGGGTAGAGAGAAGCTGACAGTAAGTTGAAGAAGAGCCTGAATGTTTAGTATTTAATTACCAGTATTTGGGGGCCGTGGTTTAATCACAAGTATCTCAGCAGTCTTTGAATGTGTCATCATCATTAAAGCATAATTAAACTAGTCCTTTAATGGGAAGTAAACCTCGTGCAGAACTATGAACTTGTTTCTGGACCTGGACCCTTGGTAGTAAAATCTGTGAAACACAAATCAGTTGTGGATATATGAATTGATATTACTTGTGAACAAATGGCCCAGAATTTGAACCAATGAAAGGGTACACAGATGAATTGGATGAAATGGATGAATTGGGAATTGCTCCCCCATTATTGTTCAGTCTTTAATTATAATGGAAAAACCATGGAAGATTTTAGAAATCTTCTATCTGTACATACTGTTCTGCATATGCAAATACAGCCAAGCTAGCATGGCTGGCACTGGTAACCAGTGTTGCTTCCGCAGTGTGCTGTGCTCTACACAACCGTCGGTGGTCAAAGAAGACTTCGGATTCACAATCTTGGCTTAAACTGCAGCTCCCAGCTAGCAGATCTCTACAAGAGCTGTGAAACAGATTCTCTTATTAACTTCTTTGCCAAGTCAGGTAAGGTTTTGCTAAACCTGTCATTCAGTAATTCAGTCAAGATTTGTTGGTTAATTGAGTCAGAAGCTGAGACAATGCAAGGACACAGTGGGGGAAATTAAAGCCACTTAATACCAAGGTTGAGAAGAATGGTCAGCATCTCTAACTCTAAAAAATGGATAGTGCCCCAGGGCCAGGAAATACAAACTTGTTTAAAGTTTTCTTATTAGTGAGGAGTCCGAGTTGAAATTTGGAAAATTCAGGAAAGCTCCTATTTGAGTGCCCTCTATCACTTCACTGGCTAGATCATCTTATATAGTCAAGGAAAGGCCGGTAGCAAAAACTTTCACATTTTTACACAATGTTCTCCTTGTTCATTGATCTGAAGTGAACACAAATTTGTTCATTTTTACTACTCTAAAGAGTTTCTAGCTGGGCGTGGTGGTGCACAACTTTAATCCTAGCACTTGGGGGGGCAGAGGCAGGCAGATCTTTGTGAGTTCAAGGCCAGCCTGGTTTATAGAGTGAGTTCCAGGACAGCTGGGGCTACAGGGAGACCCTGTCTCCAAAAGACCAAAAAAAAAAAAGAGTTTCTAAAGTTTGGTGTTTTTTTTTCTTTATGGTTTTGTGCACCTAGCTTTTAAAGCAGTTTTAAACCAGCCTTTGAAGGTCATCCGGGAAATTCTAGTCAATCAGACTGCCCATATGTTGGCATGTTACAGGAAGAACTGTGCAAGTCCATCTGCAGCAAGCCAGGTAAGCCCCTGCTGTGCTTAGCTGTTAGCATGTCAAGAACAGCTATATCTTCTTTCAGAGCTCCTGAGAGTCTGAGGATGCAATTGGTAGGGAGAGGCTCCTGTGTTTTTATAGACAATATTGAAGAAGAAGAAAAAACAACAACAACAACACTGCATAAAGAGAATTGGCTGCTCTTACAAAGGACCTAAGTTTGGTTCCCAGCACTCATATGGGAGTAACACCAGTTCCAAGGGATCCAGAACCCCCTTCTGGCCTCTGTGGGCATTGCATACATGGGTGCACTGACATACATGTAGGCAAAACACACACATAAAATAAAAATAAATTAAAAAATTTAAAAACGCTGGATTTTACAAAGTGCCTGAAGTGAAAAATATGACAGACACTACTACATTATTTATAAACAGAATGTTCTATGTAAGAATGTCATAACAGAATTCTCTTTTGTGTATAGAAATGGATATTTTGTTGTGAAATGTGTATGCTTAAATTCACTTTAGGCATACTAATAGTGTTGCTATGAACTAATGACAGTAATAACAGTATATCTTATAAACATAAAGTTTATAACATAAATACTGGAATTCTTTACATTTAAAAGTTACATTTTTTTAGAGACAGTTTCAGTAAGTACCCGTGGCTGGCCTGGAACTCTCTACATAAACCAGGTTCTCCTTGAACTTGTCAAAATCCTCTTGCCTCAGCTTAAAGTAAGTAATGGATAGAATAACTTTAAAACAGTTGTCTCTGGCCATTATCCAAGTGATTTGAAAAGTTAGAAGAACTTTTAGATAAGTGTCATTTAGAAAGTAAAACCACATTTACTTTTACTGTTTTTCTATTATTTTAGTATTTTCTCTTGTCCATGTGTGTCTCTTCATCAATAAAGTTAGTTGATGCTTTACAGAGTTGTATATTGAATATATAACTATAGAATTTTGTTTAAAAAGAAGCAGTTGATGGAAAAAATTTGTGATTAATTTCTTGTTAGTGATGGTTACTCCACATTGGAAGAAGCCGTCAGTCAGTAAGAGACTACAGATAAATTCTAGATCTAAATTCATCAACCAAGTAAAGAAGGAAAACAAGACAAACACATTTATTACACTGAACTTTGCAGAAAAGTTCCTTTTTGTGCTGTTCAGAGTGACTTGTCATCCATTGCTTTACCTCCTGTTGATAGTTAAATAACAGGTTGTTGACTCTCTACAGCTATTCAGTTATTCAGTTCTCATTATTATTCAAAAAGTTCTTAACTTTAATAAACTCAAGTTCCAATATTAATGCATAAGCCAGGTATGGTGGCACACACCTATATTTCCAGCACTCAGGCAATGGAGGAAGGAGGATCTGGTATTTAAGGTTATGAAGGCAGCCTAAGCTATATGAGACCCAGTCTCAAAAAAAAGGGGGGGGGGAAGGAAAGAAGGAAAGGAAAAAGGAGAGAGGTTGCATCATTGTATAGTTAAACTATATGAAGTTTGGGAGCCAGCTTGCGTATAGTGCCCCCCTCCCGCCCCCAGCTTTGCTCTTTGTCATGAAGCTTAAGAAGTTACTGTTCTGGGGCTGGAGAGATGGCCTAGCAGTTAAGAGCACCGACTGTTCTTACAGAGGACCTGGGTTCAATCCCCAGCACCCACATGGCGGCCGAGAACCGTCTGAAATTCCAATTCAGGAGAACTCCAGCTCCAGGGGAATCCGAGACCCTCTTCTGACCTCCGTGGCATTGCACGACACGGGTGCACAAACCTACATGCAGACAGTACATTCATACACATACAGAAATAATTAAAATGAATAAAAAAAAAAAGAAGTCACTGTTCTGATCCTCTGCCTCTGGATTCGCTCACCCTTCAGAGAGATTGATTGAGGTACAGTTAGTGTGCTCTCTGGAAGTGTATTTGCTAATGTTAAAATGACTGTCTTCAAGTGCACAGAGCTACAATAAAAAAAATTGGCTTTGAAAAAAAAATAATAAAGTGACTATCTTCAAAAACCTTAGGTTAAAAGCAAATATTGCCTTATTTAAGGGCAAAAAATAACTCATCTGTTCCTTCTGAAAGTTAAAAGAATGGTCTCATCTGTTTTTACAGAGCAAACTACCATGCCGCCAGTTTCTCTTAGGATGAGCTAATAGTGATTAGTCTTCTTTAAATAATGACAGCTTTCTCCAGTTGTCCCTTAAGTGCCCTCTTCAGCCACTCATGAAGCTTAGAACCCCAGTGCCCCAGTCACCTCCCAGACCTTGCCTCTGAACACTGGCACATTGAGGAGCAAGCCTTCGCCAATGTCTTCAGGGCATTTCTTAGATTCAGACCTCCACACCAAGGCAAACCATAGAGGAGATGCATATGTTGATCGTATGGTAACAGACCAGAGTGAACTGCTTTTGCTCAGTTACCGAATGGAAACCAGGTTGAGGCTGGGGAAGGCACGTGGAATACAGATCTTGAGGAAGAGTCATTCGGAGGTTCCTATGGTAGATGTCAGCAAAGACAGGACTCAAAGAATAGCTGAACAAATTTTCATGCTTCTGTAAGCAGGGCTGGTTATCTTTATGGAGTCTAGGAGCTCACGCATTGCATCATGTGGGAGTGGACTGCTCCTCAGAGGGCCAGCCAAACAGCCTGGCATACCCTATCTTGCCTTATTTAAGGGCAAAAAATAACTCATCTGTTCCTTCTGAAAGTTAAAAGAATGGTCTCATCTGTTTTTACAGAGCAAACTACCATGCTGCCAGTTTCTCTTAGGATGAGCTAATAGTGATTAGTCCTCTTTAAATAATGACAGCTTTCTCCAGTTGTCCCTCATACTACAAGATAGGGTTGGCACTTTTTGTTGTTGATGTTCTTCCTTACCTCCCTGTCATTTGAAAATGCAAAGAATTGTCCAATTGTGGATTTCTCCTCGCTGCTCACCAGTTCCTTTTCTCTCCACAATGATTTAGTTATGGAGGAGCCAGGGAACTGTGGGGAAGATTTTGCAGTGATAATGTGTTACCACATTTTATTAACTTGAAAATCTTGACTAAAACCATCTTCTTGTTTTCCTTCGCTCTTTTTTGTTTGGTTGGTTTTGTTATTTTTCTTTCTTTTTGTCAGGGGGGATGGGATTCTTCCTGTAGTCCCATCTGGCATGGAACTGGCTATGTAGACCAGGTTGGGCTTCATCTCACAGACAGCCACCTGCCCCTGCCTCCCGAGTGCCGAGTGAGATTAAAGGTGTATGCAACCACACCTGGTTTTCTTCCATTCTTTAACGTTTTTCTCCATCAACTTTCATTCTTATTTATCTCCTCTGTTTTCTTCCCTCTGTCTCATAGAACCCAGCCTCTCCCTAAGTAGACTCTCTAGACCTAACTGCTGCAGGCCAGGCTAACCCCTTCATAGCATTTACTGTGGCAGATATCTGAATGACCTTAGTATGACTTACTTAATTAGAAGTAGTCATTGAAATTTCAAGATATTAAAAAATCATACATATGCATGAATCTAATAATCCTTAATCCTTAATTCATTATAAATGAATTGCTCAAATAGCACTCATTGGGCCACTCGACTCTGGAACTTGACCATGATCTGATTTCTGCATCTTTTAATCATAGTTTTCCTTTGCTGAGAAAAGTAATCCAACAATAAATGTTGTCAAGTGGAAATGTTTCCTGCTAGGAAAAAACAATACAAAGAGAAGACAGAAAGTACACATTTGCTGACTTTGCTTCTCTGAAAGATCAGAAGTTGAGGAGAAATAAACTGTACAGTAGAACACTCTGAAATGTTTGCCTGAATCAGTGAAAAGCCTGTCTACATTCCTTACTGCGTATGTAGATCACAGAAAGAGACTTCTGATGTGAAGGGATGTTAGATGAAGAATAAATCTCCATGGAGTCCTGAGGGAAATTTTCTTTTCACTGACAAGTACATGTTCTTTTTCATCATTGAGATAGACAGCTAAAGGGCTGGGATGATAGCTCAGTTGGCAAAGTGCTTGTGTCACCAGTGTGAGGACCTGAGTTCAAGCTCTACAACTTCATACAGAAGCTGGGCATGGTGGAGCGTGCCTGCCATTCCAGCGCTGCAGGACAGGGTGATCCTGGGGCTTGCAGGCCAGTAACTTTGTCCAAAGGAGGTAGAAGGCATTCTTGAGATGACACCCGAGGTTGTCCTCTGCCATCTTTTATATGCATATATATGTAGATATAGATTTATATATATGCATATAAAATATGGCTAGAGATAGAAATTAGCTTATAGAGATCAGTTTGGTAATTATCATCATCTCTTCTGGTTTTTAATTTCCTTGTTCCTTGTGGTGATAAAAGGAACACTCACTAGCTATTGTTATGAAATTTGTTTGTAAGATTAAACAACATGGGCAACAAGCTAGTATTTTTGTTTGAACTGTCAAGTTGTAGTTTTAGAATTGCTACAGTGTGTCCTAGTAACTAACATCTGGTATATTCTTTGAGGTTAGGTGAGCCATGGTACGGACCAGGAGAAGCCTATCTTTAACTTTCACAACTCCAAAAAGAAGTGATATTTCTTTCTTTCTTTTTTTTTTGTCTTTTCAAGACAGGGTCTCCCTGTAGCCCCAGCTGTCCTGGAATTCACTCTGTAGACCAGGCTAGCCTCGAACTCACAAAGAACCGCCTGCCTCAGGAAGTGATATTTCTATCTTACAGATAAAACTCAGGGCTTTTGTCAGTAAAGTTCACCCCATGAAACAAATGCCTTCCTTTTCAGCTTATTCTACCAGACTCCATGAAAGTATTGCCAGTGTACATGAACTGTTTGTTAAAAAACTGTGTGCTGCTCAGCAGACCGGAAATCTCCACTGATGAACGGGCATACCAGAGACAGCTGGTCATGACCATGGGTGTGGCTGACTCCCAGCTCTTCTTCTACCCCCAACTTCTGCCAATAGTAAGCATGCTGCACTCACGCATTTTCTAAAGCAATTTGGGAGGGGGTCATATTTGGGGAGTTTCCATGTTTATAAAACCTCTGGTTCCTAGCAAGAAACTCAAAGTCAGAGATGCCTTTAAAATGTGCAGCGTGGGCCACAGAACAGAGGCTCTTTGAGCAAGTTACCTATGTGCACATTGATCAGCATGGTTGGTGAGGGACGTGGTAAGTCCTATGTCACTGAATTGTTTAGACCACTTTCCTTTCTGTGTTCTTGACATGGTGATCTTCAGATAGCAGGCACACTGAGATGCCTGTAACCAAGCCAGAGCTGACTCCACACCCTAAAAGATGACTTACATATTTAGGGTGGAATCTTGTGCCCACATGAATATATATATATATAAAATATATAAATGTCTTAGAATCATCACATTTAATCAGATTGGCCTTGATCAAATGTGGTCAATGACTTACAAATGAGCATATATTTGAGGATCCCTGCACCATACAGGAGCCCACCTGCCCTCACGCTCAGAGATTCACATGGCGAGATACTCTGCCTTGTTGAAGTGTCTTTAAAGCCTTGAATGCCCTGCATTCCACCTAGATTCTTTCTTCCCAAGATCTAGCAAGATCTTAACTGAGGGGAAGGAGTGAGGAAATCTGGTAAGTTGTATGTAGTTCCTCCTTGGACTCTTGGGAGACATAACAAGCATTAATAACAAAGCAAGCAGTGACAAATCATTTAGGTACCAGGTATTATGTCAATGGCTATGCCACTGAAATTCTTTTGACAGAGCCGCCGTGACCCCCCTCCTGGCAGTGCACGCCCTGCAGTCCTCCTTTCCCAGCTTCGTTCCTGTATGTGTTCAGAGTCACTGGGTCCTGTGGCCGGCGCCCGGCTCTAATGTGCCAACAACAGCCAGCCTGTTTTATTTCTCCCTCTCCAATGGCGTCTTTGCTTGGCTTCTGGCTCAGGCTGTCTTCCTGCCCATGGCCTCTGCTATGCTGGGTGGGACCTGAAGCAACTCTGCTGCGTTCCTGTCTCCAGCTGTACCTGTTCCCTGGCTGCTGGATTTGTTTGTGTGTATCCAGATGTGTGGCTGTCCATGGCTGTGTCCGGGCGGTGCAGAGCTGCTGATTTGACTCTCCCAGTCTTCCTGCAGTTTTCCCATCTCAGGGTCTCTCTCCTTCTGTCTGCTCTTCAGCTGCTGTCTCTCCACCACACCTGGCCTGTCAGTAACAGGCCAGCTCTCCTGGGGCCTCCAGAGTGGACCTTTGTCCCTCACCTGTCACCATGCAAACAGTCATTGCCCTTTTGTTACCACTGTCGCAGCCCCCTAGGGAGGCTGTTCATTCCCACGGTTGCCTTTTCAGTCTGCCTGCAGTTCAGAAGTTAGAGCAGAGTGATCCCAGTCAGTAATGGTCAGCTTATCTCTGTCCTCCGGACCAGTCCAGAGCATCCCCATCTCCACTAAAGTCCCAGTCCCAGCACCCTGGCCCAGTGCCACCACTTTCTGTTTGACCCTTATCTTCTGATCCATTCCACCTGCACAGGCCTCTTTACTGATTCCCAAACACCCTACCAGGCTTTTGTCTCACTCAGGACCTTTGCGTAAGCTTTTCTCTGTGTCCTTCCCTAGATTCTTCCATGGCTTCCTGTCTCAAGTCTCCAGTAGCTTTACTACCAGGTTACCATTGCCATAAGCTGTCCTAACTGTGCCTTGCCCACATCGATACATCTCCCCCTTTACCATTTCCCTTTTATAGAGCTCTTAACATCATCTACAGTTATATTTCTTTTTTAAGTCCTGCTTCTGTCTCCAAAAGACCATTAGCTGTGCAAAGCAGAGATTCTGTCTACACAGGTTTTCATTAAATATGTGCTGGAAGGGAGGGAGGGAAAGAGCAAGAAGAGGAAAGGCAGCCGGGAAAGAGGGAGGGAGAACAAAAAGGAAAGGCAGGTGGGGAAGAGGGAGGGAGAACAAGAAGGAAAGGCAGGTGGGGAAGAGGGAGGGAGAACAAGAAGAGGAAAGGCAGGTGGGGAAGAGGGAGGGGGAGAAAGAGCAAGAAGAGGAAAGGCAGGCGGGAAAGAGGGAGGAAAGAGTTCCCAAGTCTTTTGACTTTGCCTGCACAGCACACAGTAGATGTCAAGAGCACGGTGCTGCCTGCTGCTGTCCGCTGCTCTGAGTCTCGACTTTCAGAGGAAGGAATCTTCCTGCTGGCTAATGGTCTAAACATGTTCTTGTGGCTTGGAGTGAGCAGCCCGCCAGAGCTGATCCAAGGGATATTTAATGTGCCGTCTTTCGCACATATCAACACAGATATGGTAAGTATTTTTCTTTTTTGTGGTAAAGTACAAGGTCTAAATTCTTAAATTTTATGTGCAATTGTATGATACAAAGAAGAAAACAAAGCCAGGTGTGGTGGAGCGTGATTTTTTTTTAATTTTTTTAATTTATTTCTGTATGTGTATCAATGTACTGTCTGCATGCAGGTCTGTGCACCCGTGTCGTGCAATGCCGCGGAGGTCAGAAGAGGGTCTCGGATTCCCCTGGAACTGGAGTTCTCCTGGAATTGGAGTTTCAGACAGTTTTCGGCTGCCATGTGGGTGCTGGGGATCGAACCCGGGTCCTCTGCAAGAGCGGTCGGCGCTCTTAACCACTAGGCCATCTCTCCAGCCCGGAGCATGATTTTAATTCCAGCCCTTGGGAAGCAGCAAAGAGGAAGGAGAAGACGAGGGGGAGGGGGAAGGGGAACAGGAACAACTATGTGTGTAATTCTGTACAAGGAAAATGTTTTTCTGCGTAAAAATTTGCTAATATAAAAATAATTTGCATCCGGGTGTGGTGGCGCACACCTTTAATCCTAGCACTTGGGAGGCAGAGGCAGGCAGATCTTTGTGAGTTCAAGGCCAGCCTAGTCTACAGAGTGAGTTCCAGGACAGCTGGGGCTACAGGGAGACCCTGTTTCGAAAAGACCAAAAATATTATTATTATTAATAATAATAATAATTTGCTTAAAAGTGTTAACCAAAAGATGACTAATAGAAATGGGTGACACAGGGGTTGGGAGATGGCCCAGCTGTTAAGAGCACATGCTGTTCTTGGAGAGGACCTCAGTTTGGTTCCTAGCACCATGCTCGGTGCCTCACGTCCACCTGTAACTTCAGTTCCAGGTGACCTGGCGCCTTCTTCTGGCCCTTTGTGGGCATCTTCACTCATGCAGCACACACAGATGCATATACACGTAATTAACATATATTTTAACAAGAAATAACAAGTCGGTAGCACTTTAGACTGTCTGCTGTGTGCCAGGTGCTGTTCTGTAGATACACTTAAAGACAACACTTCATTTCATTCTCATACACACCCACCAGATGAAGTTGTAGCAGTGTCTTCTGGATGAGCTAGTGAAGGCCAGGTGTATGTTCTTGCAGGTCATAAGGACAGAGGTGGCCTTGGATTTAGTTTTTCAGGTTGGTCTCATCCTAGCTGCTAAGCTGCCTGTTCAAGAGAATTCAGAATCCTTCATGGGTGTTCATGAGTCCTGGAGGCCACTTGCTGCTGGGCTGTTTTGTAAACTACTAAACAGATTTCAGGTATATGTAAGGGCCACATTACCTTGAGAAATAAGCATTTGGTAAGTTTGTTTTAATGTTGGAACAGTACAGCTTTTTCTAAATAAGTAATATCCTAGGGTCTGGCAACCAAGTCACTAAAGGGATAGGTACATCTTTTCCTTCATTACATGTCCTTGAGGATTGATCACCTTCATGAGAAATGATCCAAAGACATCCTCTGTATGGAACATGCACATGCTGCTCCCTTTCGGTGACGCACCCATGTCAGAGCCAAGAGGATTCACATTTCCATTAATGGGAATGTATGCTAGGAAAAATGAGTCATTTACAGCTCACATTTCCACGTTTTGGGTTTTCACATAAATGCACTGGGCTAGTACATAGTCGATATGGTATTAGAAGGATAGCTTTGAGTTTCTGATAATCTCATATTTGCTGCTTCTATTGTAAATGTCACGAGTTTCACTGAAGCTGTAATGTTCTTCAATTCAGACCCTGCTGCCTGAGGTAGGAAGTCCACATTCACAGCAGCTCAGAATGATAATGTCTACTATCCAGGAAAAGAAGCCATACTCCATGAAGGTAAAAGGAGATTTTCCTGACTTTGATTATTTTTATTTCATCAAAAATCTTGAAAATGCATGTTTTATAGTTTTTATTCTATGATCTTTGACAGAAAACTCACAGCTCTGAATATGTTTATTTACTATTAATTCCAAACACAAAAATAAACAGCTGTTTTCATGGGCCATCCTGCTCGCAGTACCAACTTGGTAACCATGATGAGCTTCCTCATAGGGAGTAAAAGCAACTGACGTCATCAACAGTCTTTGAAATAATGTGCCTAACATTATGTAATCATAGAAGTATCATTCAGAGTACTTAGAAAATTTGATTTTTATAGTTTTTGTACTTTATCTGAAAAGCTTTGCTAAGCCATTTTAGCATTTTCTGTTTGAATAAAAGCATTTAAAATATCTTGGATCTGAGAATGTTACACTTACCTGCCAAGTCCCTGCACTTCTATCCAGCTTCTTCCACAAGCTATGCACTATAATATTCTGGATCTGGGACTTCCAGATAGAGATGCTCTGTGTAGTGCTCCTTACTGTTCTATGTAAGACACTGGGGTGCAGGCCTCTGCAGGACCAGGCAGCTGTGAAGCCGATTTTCTCCTGAGATGCAAATTTAATGTCAATTTAAATAAACAATCTTAACCATAGAAGTAACTCCCTCATACAGACACAACTTTACATAGAGTTTGGGAGGTAGTCACCAGTCTCAGTTGCTTACGTGTCTGGGTAACCGCCAAGCATTCCAGAACTGTTTTCATACCATATGGGCTCCCTGTAAGACATGACCAATGGGTAGCAGAGAAGACTCAGCTACACAGGTTCTCCCCAGGATCTGTGAGCACTGGGAAGACAGATGTGTAACGCAACTCTTAAAGTCTCATGAAACACAAATGGAAAGCCCTTGGTATTACTAATGTGCAGTGATGGTCCCCTTCATCCCAGCTGCCGTGGCTGCAGTTCTACACCTACCTAACTGGGAGAGAAGAGGTGGGTCAGGCCATGGATCATCCTGGGATTTATAACCCTTCCTTCTAAGGAAAACAGGACATTTCTTTCCTGTTTTTCCTCACTTACTCTAACACTCCTTAAGGCCATTTCAATATTGGTTGGAAGTGGGGGGGGGGAAGGAACCTAAGGGCAAATATTCTACCTGACATGTAAATAAAACTGAAGTAGGTGGAAGAGCTTTATGTACCAACTGGAAATGTTTTTACTGTTACGTTTATATTTCTTTGATCTTCCTATAAACAAGTTGAAATATATTAAATCCGAGCATGTTACAGCTGAAGGGAATTCATAGCACACCCACTCCACCTCTTCCCTTTTAGTTCCCCCTGCTTCCCTTTTAAAAACCTGAGAAGTGAGGCTCAAAGGAGCCCGCTGACTTGAGCAGCATCTCACAGGCATCTCAGGATGGATACAAGGCCAGGCCACGGCAGGACCACAGCAGATCAGGTCCGGAGCCGATCACTTCCGGTCATAGCACAGCCCCAGAGCTCAGAGGCCGGTGCTGGGTTTATTCCTGCTCTTCTACCGGGTCCAAAGTTTCAGCTATAACTCTTATCTTTTGTTCCTCTTCACTTGCTCTTTTCTATGGTTTTCTTTCTTTTTTTCTGCCATTTTCTAGAGCTCCTTAGATCTTCTCTAAAGCTACGGCTTCCCTGGGATTGTCTTCCCTTTTCATTCATTCTACAACTATTTATTGAACACCTGCATCACACCCTATATTAATTCCTCACCAGGCCTCTAGAGAGTCATCTGTGTTGACTGTATCTTCTTCCCCTCTTTCTGTTTCCTTAGAAACTGGATTCCCAACTCTTTCAGCCGCATTACAAGACTGACTACCATTCCCTTTCTGTCTCTCCTGTCAGCTGTCATGTGCTCCTGGCTCTTCTCTGATGGTGTCTGGCTTCTCTTCACCTGCCCTGTCAGAGCTGGTGTTCCCCCACGGTTGTATCTGTGGCTGTCCAATCACTGACTGCATTCTTCCCTGTCAGATCTGGTGTTCCCCCATGGTTGTATCTGTGGCTGTCCAATCACTGACTCTGTTCTTCCCTGTCAGAGCTGGTGTCCCCCACGGTTGTATCTGTGGCTGTCCAATCGCTGACTGCATTCTTCCCTGTCAGAGCTGGTGTCCCCCACGGTTGTATCTGTGGCTGTCCAATCACTGACTGCATTCTTCCCTGTCAGAGCTGGTGTTCCCCCATGGTTGTATCTGTGGCTGTCCAATCACTGACTGCATTCTTCCCTGTCAGAGCTGGTGTTCCCCCACGGTTGTATCTGTGACTGTCCAATCACTGACTCTGTTCTTCCCTGTCAGAGCTGGTGACCCCACGGTTGTATCTGTGGCTGTCCAATCACTGACTCTTTTCTTCCCTGTCAGAGCTGGTGTTCCCGCATGGTTGTATCTGTGGCTGTCCAATCACTGACTGCATTCTTCCCTGTCAGAGCTGGTGTTCCCTATGGTTGTATCTGTGGCTGTCCAATCACTGACTGCATTCTTCCCTGTCAGAGCTGGTGTTCCCCCACAGTTGTGTCTGTGGCTGTCCAATCACTGACTCCGTTCTTCTCTGTCAGAGCTGGTGTTCCCCACGGTTGTATCTGTGGCTGTCCATTCGCTGACTGCGTTCTTCCTTGTCAGAGCTGGTGTTCCCCCACGGTTGTGTCTGTGGCTGTCCAATCGCTGACTGCGTTCTTCCTTGTCAGAGCAGGTGTTCCCCCACGGTTGTATCTGTGGCTGTCCAATCGCTGACTGCATTCTTCCCTGTCAGAGCTGGTGTTCCCTACGGTTGTATCTGTGGCTGTCCAATCAGTGGCTGCGTTCTTCCCTGTCAGAGCTGGTGTTCCCCCAGGGTTGTATCTCTGGCTGTCCAATCACTGACTGCATTCTTTCCTGTCAGAGCTGGTGTTCCCCACGGTTGTATCTGTGGCTGTCCAATCGCTGACTGCATTCTTCCCTGTCAGAGCTGGTGTTCCCCCACGGTTGTATCTGTGGCTGTCCAATCGCTGACTGCATTCTTCCCTGTCAGAGCTGGTGTTCCCCCACGGTTGTATCTGTGGCTGTCCAATCACTGACTGTGTTCTTCCCTGTCAGAGCTGGTGTTCCCCCATGGCTGTATCTGTGGCTGTCCAATCGCTGACTGCATTCTTCCCTGTCAGAGCTGGTGTTCCCTATGGTTGTATCTGTGGCTGTCCAATCACTGACTGCGTTCTTCCCTGTCAGAGCTGGTGTTCCCCATGGTTGTATCTGTGGCTGTCCAATCACTGGCTGCGTTCTTCCCTGTCAGAGCTGGTATTCCCCATGGTTGTATCTGTGGCTGTCCAATCACTGACTGCGTTCTTCCCTGTCAGAGCTGGTGTTCCCGCATGGTTGTATCTGTGGCTGTCCAATCACTGACTGTGTTCTTCCCTGTCAGAGCTGGTGTTCCCCACGGTTGTATCTATGGCTGTCCATTCGCTGACTGCATTCTTCCCTGTCAGAACTGGTGTTCCCGCATGGTTATATCTGTGGCTATCCAATCACTGACTGTGTTCTTCCCTGTCAGAGCTGGTGTTCCCCCATGGTTGTATCTGTGGCTGTCCAATCACTGACTGCGTTCTTCCCTGTCAGAGCTGGTGTTCCCCCAGGATTGTATCTGTGGCTGTCCAATCACTGACTGCGTTCTTCCCTGTAAGAGCTGGTATTCCCCCACGGTTGTATCTGTGGCGGTCCAATCGCTGACTGCATTCTTCCCTGTCAGAGCTGGTGTTCCCCCACGGTTGTGTCTATGGCTGTCCAATCACTGACTGCAGTCTTCCCTGTCAGAGCTCGTGTTCCCCCACGGTTGTGTCTGTGGCTGTCCAATCACTGACTCCGTTCTTCCCTGTCAGAGCTGGTGTTCCTGCACGGTTGTATCTGTGGCTGTCCATTCGCTGACTGCATTCTTCCCTGTCAGAGCTGGTGTTCCCCATGGTTGTATCTGTGGCTGTCCAATCACTGACTGCATTCTTCCCTGTCAGAGCTGGTGTTCCCCCATGGTTGTGTCTGTGGCTGTCCAATCACTGACTGCGTTCTTCCCTGTCAGAGCTGGTGTTCCCCAGGGTTGTGTCTGTGGCTGTCCAATCACTGTCTGCGTTCTTCCCTGTCAGAGCTGGTGTTCCCCACGGTTGTATCTGTGGCTGTCCATTCGCTGACTGCGTTCTTCCTTGTCAGAGCTGGTATTCCCCCACGGTTGTATGTATGGCTGTCCATTCGCTGACTGCATTCTTCCCTGTCAGAGCTGGTGTTCCCCACGGTTGTATCTATGGCTGTCCATTCGCTGACTGCATTCTTCCCTGTCAGAGCTGGTGTTCCCCACGGTTGTATCTGTGGCTGTCCAATCGCTGACTGCATTCTTCCCTGTCAGAGCTGGTGTTCCCCCACGGTTGTATCTGTGGCTGTCCAATCACTGACTACATTCTTTCCTGGGCCATCCTAAGCATCATTGAGCTAGCTTTTGAAACAGTCTTTGATGCCTCTGGTAACATAACCTGGAGAATGTCACATTTGGATCACCTGAGTTATCCAGGCCCTCCATGAAGAGGACACATGGAACATGAGAGACCAATAGTGATCACTTTAATATTCTGCCCCACATAGTGGGGTCATGTCCTCTGTGTAGAACTGGAAAGGAGGAAAGAAAAGTGTGTCTCTCCAGGCAATCCCGGTATTGCTCTTTCCTTAGTGCTTGGGTTATGCTGTGAGGAAAGACTGTCAGCACTGTATACTGAGCTAGCCCACCCAGCACTACCACTGACAGCTTCTGGAGCCCGTCCACTATGCCCTCTGTATTATCTCCACAGAAGCAGCAGGCAGTTCCACTTTCTGAGACTCTACTAGTGAGCAGGATCTGAATTACACTACCCGAAAGCTAAGTTCTTCCCAAGGCCAAAATGTATTCTCTGTTCTCTGGCCAGACTCACTTTGACAGAGGTTATACCGTGAACATCACATGAAAGCAACAGAACAAAGCAAGAAACAGGACAGTAATAGAAAACAGCACACAAGATGCATATTACAAGTTCCCTCCTGTTAATTTCCATTGAGAAAGTTCATTCCAGATAAGTTGGAACTGCAAATCCTGCCTCCCCCAGTGTCTCATTCCAAGTGGTCCATGGCCCACACTGCTGTGAGGTTTTCATCACAGCACTCTGCCCATGGAAAACTTGCATTTTATTTTTGGCGCTTAATATTGACTTGTGGTGTAAAGTTAATAGGCATGGGGCTAGAGACATGGCTGAGTGATTAAGAGTGCTTGCTGCTTTTCCAGAGGAACTGAGTTCAGTTCCCAACACCCATGTCAAGCAGCTCACAACCACCTCTAACTGCAGAGGATCCAGTGCCTCTTCTGGCCTATTTGGGTACTTGTAAACCTGTGATAGAACTCCCCCCACACACACACATACACATAATTAAAAGTAAAGCTGGGTGTGGTGGTGCACACCTTTAATCCTAGCACTCAGGAGGCAGAGGCAGGCAGATCTTTCTGAGTTCAAGGCCAGCCTGGTCTACAGAGTAAGTTCCAAGACATCTGGGGCAACAGGGAGACCCGGTCTCAAAAAGACCAAAAAAAAAAAGAAACTATAAGCCTAAAATAAAAAAAAAAAACCCAAGTATATTCACATTTAAGGCCTCACATACCCTACGTGTTTGGTGGAACTGAAGCAAACAGAATTGCTAGGCCACATTCAGAAAAATCCTTCTAACCAGCTATTGCTGTTTCCTAGCTCGTGATAGTAAAGCAGCGAGAGCAGCGGGAAATGGTTTTCCGACAGTTCCTGGTGGAAGACAAAGGACTTTATGGAGGATCATCGTATGTGGATTTCCTCTGCTGTGTTCACAAAGAGATCTGTCAGCTGCTTAACTGATTCTTCCTTCTCTCCCACTGATGTGCATTTCTGAGGAGACAATCTCCTGCTTGGTGCCTAATTTTCCAGATGACAGTAGGCTAGCTTTAATTTCTTGATCATTTTCAGAATAGTTTTCTAAGACAGCATTTAGGCCTTCAGTTCTGGTGCTCAGGTATAAAGCCGAGAAGTTGCAGTGGTACCGTGAAGGGAACAGTGTATTTCCGACTGTACAACTTATAATTTTTAAAACTGATGCAGTTTGCATTTCATGAATAGCATAGTTTACAGATCCATACCCGTCCTTAATTTTCTTTCATTATGCTAGACATAAATTATTTTTCAAACTGTATAGATTTGGAATAAAATGTCTTGATTCCTCTCCCATTTGCAATGAGAGGAAGAAACTTAATTTTTACATTATTCCTAATTTTTTTAAAACTATGTAACTCCGTTGAACAGATTTCTTCAACTTAAGGTTTGCCCAGCAGACTCTAACCCCTTTGGAATCTATCTAGTAGAACAATGCCTGTTCTACTTTTTTTCGATTTTGTCTATGTTAAAAGTATTTTTCAGTTGTTTTGTCAAAACTGTCAATGGATATTCTTAATGGTTCTTTGTACAATTTTTTATTGTTTCTACTTGTATATAATGGATCTTAACCATTATCAATAAATTACTTCATGCTTTCTGGCTCAGTCTATACCATTATTCATTTTTATCTCTTTTGAAATTAAAAAATAAGGATAGAATTAAAAGGACCTTTGCAAAAAAAATAATAAACATACAAAAACCTGGATCTTTCTTTAGGGTTCAGTAGTATTGGCAGTAAACAGGAGCTATCACAAACAGTGGACTTAAGAAAGGAATTTGGGGCTGGAGAGATGGCCTAGCGGTTAAGTGCGCCGACCACTCTTGCAGAGGACCCAGGTTCGATCCCCAGCACCCACATGGTGGCCGAGAGCCGTCTGAAACTCCAATTCCAGGAGAACTCCAGTTCCAGGGGAATCCGACACCCTCTTCTGACCTCCGCAGCATTGCACGACATGACTGCACAGACTTGCATGCAGGCAGTACATTCATACACATACAGAAATAAATTTTAAAAAATTTTAAAAAAAAAGAAAGGAATTTAAACATTTTCAAATATGTCCTTGTAAGGAAAATAAGATACAAACATGAGACCATTATTAATAAATATGTAAACCTAGGAGACTGGCTTTGATTGGCACCTGTCCTACGTAGGCCCTTATTTGTCAAACCTGTGATGCACAATAATTGCTGCAGTATAACACATCACCTCCTAAGAACTACACTGTTTTAGAAACATTTCTACATTTATTCTATATAACAAACCTAAATCTTACCAGCACTATTTACATATGAAAAAACACGGCCTTATATCAATTAAGTACTTTGTCTATGAGCACATGGCTAGTAAGTTGGTGGGTGCCATGAAGCTGAGTAGGGGAGCAATACACTAACCTATTAAAATGTCCCCATGCCAGCCAACTAGCATGATGTTCACAGTGACTGGGATGAATTTAGGAATAGCTGACGGTTGCTATACTTATGTCAGAGAGGGGGTGGGGCAGGATGTGCACAAGAGCACGGGATCTGGAGCCAGCCTGGCTTTCTCCACTGCTTTCACCACCGGCTTTGACATCCGGACAACTTAGAAAGCTTTCTGTATTCCCAGTCTCCTATTCCATTGTTTCAAGCATTAAGTTAATAAACACAAAGTGCTTAGAGTGAATGTCAGTCACACAGCAAATGTATCGAAGTGGCTGCTACCTGTGGTGGTTTACTGTGAAACTGATTTGATCTGCACATGCCCACATGTGTCTGTGAGGTCCTAGACTGAATTAAAAGCAGAAAGTATGCTGACTAGCAGCATTCGCCTCTCTGCTTCCCGACTGTGAACAATGTGACCAGCCAGCTCACACTGGCCAAGCCTTTCCTGTGTCCCCTCAAACTGGGAGCCAAAGTACACCCTTCTTTCCCTAGGTGGCTTTGCTCAGATATTTTGCCATAGCAATGAGAAGAGTAACTAATACACCATCATTACTCTCCTAAGTTTTTATGAAACTTTTTTTTTTTTGGTCTTTTCGAGACAGGGTCTCCCTGTAGCCCCAGCTGTCCTGGAATTCACTCTGTAGACCAGGCTGGCCTTGAACTCACAAAGATCCGCCTGACTCTGCCTCCCAAGTGCTAGGATGAAAGGTGTGAGCCACCACTTTCTTTATCACCAATATTTATTCCTCAAAATGCTTAAACCAAACCCTGGCAACCAGGTATCTCTTTTGTTCCCTTTGTTAATTTTGCTCAGAAATCTGACACTGGTCTGACCATCAATCCAAGGTGAAGTCCTCAGCACAGCTGTGCTCTGCTTTTGCTTCTTAGCAAGCAAGGATCATCTGTGGCTTCACGACTGACACTGATAAGCCATTCTGCTTGTGTTTTTAAATATACTAAATTCTACCTCTTCTACCTACCCCTGAGAGCTCCAAGTCCCCTCCTCGAGTCCGATCTGAAAGAAAGTTATTTGTTCAGTTCCTCTAAGTCTTTAGTACCCAAATTATAATTGAAGTTATGCTTACAATTTTTAAAGTAATAAATAATTTTTAAAAGACTCTGTCTTTTTACTGTGTCAACAAGAACAATCTGAGACCCTGACAGGAGATACCACCTGTCGTAATGCTGGTCTACCCGGGCTCCCAGCTTCCCATCTGCTGCGGTGGGCAGGGACACACAGTTGTACACTCTTGTAGGCACCACTGTGAGCCACAGAAAGATCTTTCTACAGTCAACTATTTCCAAGAAGAAAAGCCTCAGTGGAGATCGGAATCAAGCCAGTGTCTGAGGTGGGGCTGCTCATGCTGCTCCACTCTGTTCCGCAGCACACAACGACCAAAGAGGATCCCTCATTTACCGTGAACATTATGCCATCCGTGTAACAACTGGGGGGATGGGCAATGGGCTGGGGTGGCTTGGCTAAGATCTCCATGGCAGCATGAGACTCTAAAGCAAAGTGCAAGCTGGGGGTTCGAAAGTAAGTCTCCCCAACAAAGACCGGGGTGGGGGGGGTTAACAGGAGCAGTGGCTTTGAAAGTTACCGAGGTGGGAAGCCGCCTCTGTGCGTGCCTCCACGACCCCCCCTAAAGCCTCCTCTTTCTCCTCGGAAATTGGATCGATTTCTTTCTCGGCCGCGGCCGGCAGATGTTCCCCCTCTCCCTCCACCTCTGGGTGCTCCGCCACCTCGATCAGACTTAGATTTGGGAGGAGGTGACTTTGGTCTAAGTCTCTCGATTTCCTCTGTGCATCCAGTCAGGTAGGAATTGGGGGAACTGAAATAGGATGCATATGTCTCTGCGTTATAGTTGCTATTTGTAAGGGTAGGTCCAACGGTGAGCCAGCCTGAAATGAAGGAAAAAACAGATTACATTTATTTGCTTTCTCTTCTACTGATCCTTTAGAGGTTAGTTCAAATCCTCAATGCATTCACAAAGATGTCTTTTCACCCATAGTAATGATCTCTGTTACAGAATGCATTGTACTTAACTGTGGTCATATCTTGTTTCTCATCCTACATTATAACTTTTGTAAAATATCCTCATTCTTCCCCATTCGTGCCCTATATTCTGTTAGAAGACCACTCATAAAAATCACAAGATCTGTCAGGGCTTGGTGACGCATGCCTTTTAACCTAGCATTTGGGAGGAGAGGCAGGTGGATGGTTTGTGATTCAAGGCCGCCTTGGGTCACAGAGTGAGTTCCAGACACCTAGGGCTACAGGGACCCTGTCTGAAAAGGACCCCCCAAAAAAAAATCCAATAACAAACAAAAAAAAAAAACCCCACGAGATCCATCTTTCCATAGGCAAATGACATGAAGAGACATTTTCCCAAATAAGCCATAAAATGAAAAAAAATTAACACCACCACGAATCATAAGGAAACACAAATCAAATCAAACGCACAAGGTATCATCAAGCCCCACTCAGATATCACCATAGCACAAGGTATTTAATCAACTCGGATGATGATGATGAGAATAATAATAATGAGGCCTGGAGAGATGGAGGAGAGGGGAATGCTCTCAACATTATGGAACGTGTTATTTAGAATAGCTATTATGGAAAACAGTATGTAGGTTCTTTAAAAACAAGACTCCTTCTGATCAAGAAATCCCACTCCTGAGGTATGAATCTAAGAATTTAAATCTCCTGGAGAAACGACACCTGCCTTTTATGATATAATTATATAGTATATATATAATTTGTTTTTTTTTTTTTAACATAAAAAGGTTTTTTTTAATTTTTTTTTTTTTTTTCTGATGTTTTGTGTATTTTCATACACATTTCCAATTTTCAGGCATTATACCCCTTCCCTTCCCCCCACCCCACCCCTACCATCCCAGAGCACGCATTCTGCCATAAATTTTTCTGCATCTTTCTCTGTTTTTTGTTTTTGTTTTCATTTTTTTAACAATAGGTGATAATCTGTGAGTACAGCATCCTTCATGTAAAAATACCAATTTGCGAGGCAGTTGTGCCCAACCCACAAAGTCATGGGTCCCACCATCCACGGGGTGGGGGGTGGGCTTGTGATTTCAACAAGTTGATCAAAAGTGAGTGTCCAGCGGTCTTTATTTATTGTGTTAGTTTCACCATTCACCCGAATGGAGCCTTTACATGTCTTATCACGTCCCTCCCTTCTGCAGATTGTTCCCTAGGCTTAGAAAAGGCACAGGTGGATTGAGAAAGCAAACAGTCTACTTTCTCGGGAGCTGCTTGCCCTTTATATTTATTGCAGTACTGTTCACAACAGCCAGCTGGTAACTAAGTATTCACTGATGGCTGAATGGATAACGCAAATGTCATACATAGTGAAGCTCAGCCATAAAAACTAAAATTCTGTTATTGGCAACAATATGGGTGAAGTGGAGGGCACTACATTAACTGAAATAAGTCAGGCAAAGAGGGATGAATACCACATATTCTCAGGTACAGTTGGAAACAAAAGTTCATCTGAAAGATGCAGAGAACAGCAGAGTGGTTATGGAAGGCCAGGTAAGAGCGACTGAGTTAGAGCCTGGGAGGGAGGAGCACATAAAGGACCAGAACTGAGTACAGCAGCTGAGTAGTAATGCACAGGACAGCTCTGAGTGATAACAATTAACATTACAAAATCACATGGAGGACTTTGAATGTTCCCAACACAAAGATATCCGAGTGATGAGTGACGATTACCAGACGTTACGGGTACATTATAGAGAAACTTCACAACTGAGACTATAAATGTTATAATTACCTGAGCCCAGCGCCACCAAAAAGTGGAATCACGAAGACTAAAGCCGTAAAACTATCAATAGTCTGGCAATGGTACTCATATGCTATGAACGTTATTCAATTCCATAAAATGTCCAACACCAAGTACTAATGCTAACATAAGTTACAGACTTCGTACACTGATGACACGGGATACTGAGAATGGAGAGGCACTCCACGTGTGGGAACAGGTGCTCACGGGAAAGCTCTGTATTTTCCTCTCAATTTTGCTGTGCGTCTAAAACTGCTTGTATTTGAAGCACAAAAAAGAAAGGAATCAAATGTCCAAGAATTTTATTCTACACAACACTATGTTCTACATCCTAACATCTGTATCCCAAAGAAAGATATATCTGTCTTTTTCAAAACCGAGGTCCTACCTGGCCGAATTGTACTATCTCTTCCAAATAGATGAAGGCGTCTTCTACCAAGACAAAAATGCTCAATTATATGAAAAATTTCTACAGGTTTTTCTATGTTGCCAATTTCAGGTTCTTCTGTGATGATTAAGTCAATGTCAACATTAGCGTGGATGAAGTCTCCATCAGTGCTTCGCTTCACAGTTCCTTTGATCCCCATGAGGCAGTGTTCCTAGAACAGGAACAGACCAGTTCACTCTTACTGCCAACAGCCTGTTTCATAACATTTTGCGGTTTCAATGTCATCAATTCTAAAACAATCTTCATCTCTCTGAATCTTTGGGATACAGTCTTATGGCAAAATCATGACAGGAAAGCCTTATCTCCAGATGTGAGAAGATCCCCAGGTAAATGGGAAACACCGAGTGTTTTCTTCTAGACCCTCTCAGCACCCGACACTTTCAGAACTCTCTCATTTCCAATCCAGGTAGGTATGTGGGCATTTCCCAAACCAGGCAGTTGGCACAGACCCCAGCTGGTGAAAGGCTCATTCTCCTAAGATGGCCTTCCAGTTTCAGATATGAATCAAAACTCATCTCTACTTCTGACCAATAAGCTATAAACTGGACCAATGACCCTCCTGGGCTCAAATATTTGCTGGGGTGGCTCACAGGATTAAGAAAAGTGCTTTACTTTGACATGGTTACTGTAAAAAAAATGCAACCCAAAATTAGCCATCCGGAAGTATGGCACAAGGTGAGGTGTTGAGGATAGGATGCGTCCAAAGAATGCAATGCAAAAGCTGTTAGAGTGTGATACTAGCAAGGCACAGCCACAAGAAGAGGAAGTTCTCAGCAGCTCGGGCATAGGAAGGAGGGAAGATGAGACAAACATGACTCCAATGGCCAGAGTGTTGTTGCCATTTCTTCTTTCTGAGCTCAGAGAAAGGAAAAATCTCTGGGAGGCAGGTCTGTCAGAGTATACGCCTAAGAGAAATGTGTCACGTTACAACAAACTGAAATCCCACTTTCTCAAAAGGGGGACACTGAGCTAAGACAGTGAAGGAAACACTTCCACACTAACTTGGATAAACTTCCACAACGCTCAGTGCTACTTTTCCAAGCTTCAGAAAAGAGCCTAGCCCCTGTAATTCATTTCACAATATAAAGTCTGAGAATAAGGAAAACAAAATAATGAAAGAAAGACCTTTGTTCTCTGGAAAAACAGCCCTTGGGATCTAGGTCGTTTGTCCTTTCCAGAATTGTTTTTAATTGTTTTTAAATCCAACAATATCTTCACATCTTCTGTAACCCCACTTACGCAAGCACTAAGGAAGAAAATAATTTTAAAAAGAAATACGTTACTTATAAACAATATTTTAAAATAACCAAATTAAGAAATTTCCATGCGTGGCATGGTAGTAACATCCTTAATCTCAGCATTGGGGAGGCAGAGACAGGTGGATACTAATGAATTGGGAGCCAAATTTGTCTATATAGTGAGTTCTATGATAGCTGGGGCTACAGGAGAACTGTCTCAAAAAGACCAAAAAATAATAATAATAATAAAATTCCTAAGAGACACACTTTCTACTAAGATTTCCTTTTTGTTTGTTTTTTTTGGTGGGCTTTGTTTGAGACAAGGGTCTCCTGTAGCCCAGGGTCCTGGACACTGCTATTGGTAGACAGGCTAGCCTTGAAACCTCATAAGATCACCCTGCTCTGCCCCAAGTGCTGAGAGATGAAAGGTGTGCACACCACAGGCCCAGCAGAATGGACTTTTTTTTTTTAGAGTTCTTTTTTGTTTTTTTGGTCTTTTCGGACAGGGTGCCATGTCTGCATGTAGGTTTGTGCACCCGTGTCGTGCAATGCCGCGGAGGTCAGAAGATGGTCTCGGATTCCCCTGGAACTGGAGTTCTCCTGGAATTGGAGTTACAGACGGTTCTTAGCCGCCATGTGGGTGCTGGGGATCGAACCCGGGTCCTCTGCAAGAGCAGTCGGCACTCTTAACCGCTAGGCTATCTCTCCAGCCCCGCAACATGCTTTCAAAGGCAATGGTTTCCTCTTCCAAGTAACCTGTCCTTTTATTTGAGTAAATCTAGTTGCATAATCTGTAGAAGCCAGAATTTTAAATATGCACAGAGTACTCATATAACCAAATTAAGGAAAATTTACTCCATGGAAAGAAAATGTAAGCAAAGGTTGCAAACCAGCTTGTGACTCTCTAAAAATAAGGGAGGTTTCACAGGAACAGCAGCCTTACCCTCTTCTCTGTGTGACAGCCAGCGATAAGTATCTCTACCTTACTTAGCCAGTCACAAGCTGTCTTTAGCCCTCCTTACACAGGAGGCCAAGGCTCAGCAGTATTTAAGGCACTGTGTACAGCTCTACTTTTCTTAGGAGTTGAAGAAAACAATTAAAGTAGAAAAAAAGATAAATAGAAGTAGATGAATCAAAGCAAATAAGCTGTGTTTGATACATAGACAAAATATGCTCCCAAATCAGTTATCCTAGTACAGAACAAACTCCTGGCCTGTTGCAATGACCTGTCTTCTATACTTGGGTCCCTGCTGACAATGTCAATTTCCATGATTCTGGATTATTTAGAAGGATTTGGGGGTAGACGCTACCTCATCTTATTTTCCCTGTTTATTAGCATCATTAAGTTGGAAGATGTATAACATACAAGATTGATAATTTTAATACTCTAAGATTCAAGTGCTTACTTAGTGATCATAACTTAATAGTCTTCCTGGGAGTAAATGGTGAAGGGCCAGAGAGCTGACAGTCAACAGCTGCTGGGAGAGGAAGAGCTGGGGACAGGCTAACCAGGCTCCAGTGGATGGATGAACACCAAAGGACATTTGGAGACACAAACTTGACTCGCTAGGCCTTAATATCTCACAGAGTACATGAAATCGAGCAGAGGGCTATTAGAGGGAAGCAGATAGGGGAGGGGGCCCAAATATGATAAAAAATATTGCATAAAATTTGCAAAAATCCAGTAAAAAGGTACTTTTAATAATAAAAGAACAGAAAGTCTTACTCAAACAGCACCATGGGACTCCTAATCCTCATTCTTTGAAACAAGGAAAGCCTCAGGAAGATAAACATCAACCCCTAGCCGACCACCTAGAACTGCAATTCTTTATGATCCCAGGCACTCAGAAGTTTTAAACTGAAAAATGTAGGATTGCATCACAATTCAGTAAGTGGAGCCACTAACATTTTATTTTCTACATAACTTTGTGACCATAGGAGACATGTAACTATAAAGAGGAGCACAAAGAGCTGAAACCCATTCCTCAATGAATAACTTTGTAACTGTAAATCAACAGCCAGCCTTGATGAACACAAGGCTAGAAAAATTAGGGGCACTATTTTACTATTTTAGTAACATCCTGTTACTAAAAGCACATTCCATTTTCAAAGAGATGGATTCTAATTCTTGTTCCTTTTCCCCTGACTAGCTCTTGTCTTAACAGCTTTTCTAGATAAAGATGGGCTGTGGATTGCTTAAGTTCCAAGCTACTGCAAAGTCACCAGCTCTCTGTAAAATGAATTGCAAAATAGGTCTCATGAGCTCAGGCTAAAGAAACACCAGGACGTTGCTGTCCTTTAGGCCCACAGGAATTTGGAGCATGGGGAGGGTCTCTCCTTACTTAGAACTCCTAAGAAACCACCACTGAGCAAATGGAATTCCTATCTGCCCTATTCCCTGGTCAAACCTGATGCACACAGTTTTGCTTTTAGATAATTTATAATCACTGAAATTAAAAACATCATTACAGCAAATAGTCTAACCACCTCTGATATTGTCCATCAAGAAAGGTGTCTGTCTGTACTAGTTGGGAAAGTCAAGTGGACTAGTGTCTTTGGAGGCTGTAATCCAAGCTTGTTTTAGACACAGTATAACAGAGCAACCACTACAATGTGGAGTCCAAAAGAAAAGTTTCATTTTAGGTTGGTCCATTTCATTTGGTAACAATAACTCCATTTACAGAAAATGGACTCACAAATATCAAAAGTTTAAAGTTTTATTAGAAAAATTTATAGTAAAATAAAAAAGTATTTACCAAGAACAATAATGGTATTCTCTCATTCAGCATATTCAACAAATCCATTTAAACATGAGTTAAGGTGTAGAAAGACAAACAACAGCATGAAGCTTCATACAACTGCATGTCCAGCCAGCCCCTTAGAGACAAAAGCACCACTTGGTTTTAATGAAAGACAATTGCAGTTCTATCTCCCAGGCTGTATGGTTAAGCTGTGGGTTTTCTGTAATTGCTTTAACAAAACTTCTTAGTAACAAGTTTAAAGATGTACATCATTTCTTTATCACCAAATATTTATTCCTCAAAATGCTTAAACCAAACCCCTGGGCAACCAGGTATCTCTTTTGTTCCCTTTGTTAATTTTGCTCAGAAATCTGACACTGGTCTGACCATCAATCCAAGGTGAAGTCCTCAGCACAGCTGTGCTCTGCTTTTGCTTCTTAGCAAGCAAGGATCATCTGTGGCTTCACGACTGACACTGATAAGCCATTCTGCTTGTGTTTTTAAATATACTAAATTCTACCTCTTCTACCTACCCCTGAGAGCTCCAAGTCCCCTCCTCGAGTCCGATCTGAAAGAAAGTTATTTGTTCAGTTCCTCTAAGTCTTTAGTACCCAAATTATAATTGAAGTTATGCTTACAATTTTTTAAAGTAATAAAATAATTTTTAAAAGACTCTGTCTTTTTACTGTGTCAACAAGAAAATCTGAGACCCTGACAGGAGCATACCACCTGTCGTAATGCTGGTCTACCCGGGCTCCCAGCTTCCCATCTGCTGCGGTGGGCAGGGACACACAGTTGTACACTCTTGTAGGCACCACTGTGAGCCACAGAAAGATCTTTCTACAGTCAACTATTTCCAAGAAGAAAAGCCTCAGTGGAGATCGGAATCAAGCCAGTGTCTGAGGTGGGGCTGCTCATGCTGCTCCACTCTGTTCCGCAGCACACAACGACCAAAGAGGATCCCTCATTTACCGTGAACATTATGCCATCCGTGTAACAACTGGGGGGATGGGCAATGGGCTGGGGTGGCTTGGCTAAGATCTCCATGGCAGCATGAGACTCTAAAGCAAAGTGCAAGCTGGGGGTTCGAAAGTAAGTCTCCCCAACAAAGACCGGGGTGGGGGGGGTTAACAGGAGCAGTGGCTTTGAAAGTTACCGAGGTGGGAAGCCGCCTCTGTGCGTGCCTCCACGACCCCCCCTAAAGCCTCCTCTTTCTCCTCGGAAATTGGATCGATTTCTTTCTCGGCCGCGGCCGGCAGATGTTCCCCCTCTCCCTCCACCTCTGGGTGCTCCGCCACCTCGATCAGACTTAGATTTGGGAGGAGGTGACTTTGGTCTAAGTCTCTCGATTTCCTCTGTGCATCCAGTCAGGTAGGAATTGGGGGAACTGAAATAGGATGCATATGTCTCTGCGTTATAGTTGCTATTTGTAAGGGTAGGTCCAACGGTGAGCCAGCCTGAAATGAAGGAAAAAACAGATTACATTTATTTGCTTTCTCTTCTACTGATCCTTTAGAGGTTAGTTCAAATCCTCAATGCATTCACAAAGATGTCTTTTCACCCATAGTAATGATCTCTGTTACAGAATGCATTGTACTTAACTGTGGTCATATCTTGTTTCTCATCCTACATTATAACTTTTGTAAAATATCCTCATTCTTCCCCATTCGTGCCCTATATTCTGTTAGAAGACCACTCATAAAAATCACAAGATCTGCAGGGCATGGTGACGCATGCCTTTAATCCCAGCACTTGGGAGGCAGAGGCAGGTGGATGTTTGTGAGTTCAAGGCCAGCCTGGTCTACAGAGTGAGTTCCAGGACACCTAGGGCTACAGGGAGACCCTGTCTTGAAAAGACCCCCCCAAAAAAAAACCAAAACAAACAAAAAAAAAAAAACCCCACGAGATCCATCTTTCCATAGGCAAATGACATGAAGAGACATTTCCCAAAAGAAGCCATAAATATGAAAAAAATTAACACCACCACTAATCATAAGGAAACACAAATCAAATCAAACTCACAAGGTATCATCCAAGCCCACTCAGAATATCACCATAGTCACAAGGCTATTATCAACTGGATGATGATGATGATAATAATAATAATGAAGGCTGGAGAGGATGCGGAGAAAGGGGAACTCTCAAACATTATGGGAAGTGTAATTTAGAATAGCTATTATGGAAAACAGTATGTAGGTTCTTTAAAAACAAGACTCCTTCTGATCAAGAAATCCCACTCCTGAGGTATATATCTAAAGGAATTTAAATCTCCATGGAGAAACGACACCTGCCCTTTTATATATAATTATATAGAGAGTATATATATAATATTGTTTTTTTTTTTTTTAACATAAAAAGGTTTTTAATATTCTTTTTTTTTTTTCTGATGTTTTGTGTATTTCATACATCATTTTCCAATTCAGTTCAGGCATATATCCCCTTCCCTTCCCCCCACCCCACCCCTACCCATCCCAGATCATGCATTCTGCCATAACTTTTCTGCATCTTTCTCTGTTTTTTTTGTTTTGTTTTCATTTTTTTTAACAATAGGTGATAATCTGTGAGTACAAGCATCCTTCATGTAAAACCAATTTGCGAGCAGTTGTGCCCAAACCCACACAGCTCATGGGTCCCACCATCCAGCGGGGGGGGTGGGGGGGCTTGTATGTTCAATCAAGTTGATCAAATGAGTGTCCAGTCTATATTGTTGTAGTTTCACCATTCACCCCAATCGTAGCCCTTACATTCTATCACGCCCCCTCTTCTGCAGATTGTTCCCTAGGCTTAGAAAAGGGGCACAGGTGGATGAGAAGCAAAACAGTCTACTTTCTCTGGAGCTGCTGCCCTTTATATTTATTACAGTACTGTTCACAACAGCCAGCTGGTAACTAAGTATTCACTGATGGCTGAATGGATAACGCAAATGTCATACATAGTGAAGCTCAGCCATAAAAACTAAAATTCTGTTATTGGCAACAATATGGGTGAAGTGGAGGGCACTACATTAACTGAAATAAGTCAGGCAAAGAGGGATGAATACCACATATTCTCAGGTACAGTTGGAAACAAAAGTTCATCTGAAAGATGCAGAGAACAGCAGAGTGGTTATGGAAGGCCAGGTAAGAGCGACTGAGTTAGAGCCTGGGAGGGAGGAGCACATAAAGGACCAGAACTGAGTACAGCAGCTGAGTAGTAATGCACAGGACAGCTCTGAGTGATAACAATTAACATTACAAAATCACATGGAGGACTTTGAATGTTCCCACACAAAGAATATCCGAGGTGATATGAACGATTACCCAGACGTTACTCTGTACATGTATAGAGAAACTTCACACTGGAGACTATAAATGTGTATAATTACCATGAGCCAGCCCCCCAAAAAGTGGAACACAGAAGACTTAAAGCCGTAAAACTACTCAATAGTCTGCAATGGTCATCATATGCTATGAACTTATTCAATTCCATAAAATGTCCAACACCAAGTACTAATGCTAACATAAGTTACAGACTTCGTACACTGATGACACGGGATACTGAGAATGGAGAGGCACTCCACGTGTGGGAACAGGTGCTCACGGGAAAGCTCTGTATTTTCCTCTCAATTTTGCTGTGCGTCTAAAACTGCTTGTATTTGAAGCACAAAAAAGAAAGGAATCAAATGTCCAAGAATTTTATTCTACACAACACTATGTTCTACATCCTAACATCTGTATCCCAAAGAAAGATATATCTGTCTTTTTCAAAACCGAGGTCCTACCTGGCCGAATTGTACTATCTCTTCCAAATAGATGAAGGCGTCTTCTACCAAGACAAAAATGCTCAATTATATGAAAAATTTCTACAGGTTTTTCTATGTTGCCAATTTCAGGTTCTTCTGTGATGATTAAGTCAATGTCAACATTAGCGTGGATGAAGTCTCCATCAGTGCTTCGCTTCACAGTTCCTTTGATCCCCATGAGGCAGTGTTCCTAGAACAGGAACAGACCAGTTCACTCTTACTGCCAACAGCCTGTTTCATAACATTTTGCGGTTTCAATGTCATCAATTCTAAAACAATCTTCATCTCTCTGAATCTTTGGGATACAGTCTTATGGCAAAATCATGACAGGAAAGCCTTATCTCCAGATGTGAGAAGATCCCCAGGTAAATGGGAAACACCGAGTGTTTTCTTCTAGACCCTCTCAGCACCCGACACTTTCAGAACTCTCTCATTTCCAATCCAGGTAGGTATGTGGGCATTTCCCAAACCAGGCAGTTGGCACAGACCCCAGCTGGTGAAAGGCTCATTCTCCTAAGATGGCCTTCCAGTTTCAGATATGAATCAAAACTCATCTCTACTTCTGACCAATAAGCTATAAACTGGACCAATGACCCTCCTGGGCTCAAATATTTGCTGGGGTGGCTCACAGGATTAAGAAAAGTGCTTTACTTTGACATGGTTACTGTAAAAAAAATGCAACCCAAAATTAGCCATACAGGAAGGATGCACAAGGTGAGGTGTGAGGTAGGATGCTTCCAAAGAATGCAATGCAAAAGCTGTTAGAGTGTGATACTAGCAAGGCACAGCCACAAGAAGAGGAAGTTCTCAGCAGCTCGGGCATAGGAAGGAGGGAAGATGAGACAAACATGACTCCAATGGCCAGAGTGTTGTTGCCATTTCTTCTTTCTGAGCTCAGAGAAAGGAAAAATCTCTGGGAGGCAGGTCTGTCAGAGTATACGCCTAAGAGAAATGTGTCACGTTACAACAAACTGAAATCCCACTTTCTCAAAAGGGGGACACTGAGCTAAGACAGTGAAGGAAACACTTCCACACTAACTTGGATAAACTTCCACAACGCTCAGTGCTACTTTTCCAAGCTTCAGAAAAGAGCCTAGCCCCTGTAATTCATTTCACAATATAAAGTCTGAGAATAAGGAAAACAAAATAATGAAAGAAATACCTTTGTTCTCTGGAAAACAGCCTTGGGATCTAGAGTCTTTGTCTTTCCAGGATTGTTTTTATTGGTTTTAATCCAACAAATATCTTCACATCTTCTGTAACCCCACTTACGCAAGCACTAAGGAATAAAATAATTTTAAAAGAAATACTTTACTTAAATAAACAATATTTAAAATAACCAAATTAAGAAATTTCCATGCGTGGCATGGTAGTACATGCCTTGAATCTCAGCAGTTGGGAGGCAGAGGCAGGCGAATCTCTGATAGATCAAGTCCAGCCTGGTCTTTATAGCAAGCCAGGCCAGCTGTGGCTACAGGGAGACCCTGTCTCAAAAAGACCAAAAAATAATAATAATAATAAATTTCCTAAGAGAACACTAACTTTCTACTAAGATTTCCTTTTTGTTTGTTTGTTTTTTGTCTTTTTGAGACAGGGTCTCCCTTTAGTCCCAGGTGGCCTGGACCTTGCTATGTAGACCAGGCTGACCTTAAACTCATAGAGATCCACCTGCCTCTGCCACCAAGTGCTGAGATTAAAGGTGTGCACCACCACACCCAGCCAGAAGGACACTAATTTTCTTTTTTTTTTTTGGTCTTTTCGAGACAGGGTCCCCCTGTAGTCCCAGCTGTCCTGGAACTCACTCTGTAGACCAGGCTGGCTTTGAACTCACAAAGATCCGCCTGCCTCTGCCTCCCAAGTGCTAGGATTAAAGGCGTGCGCCACCACACCCGGCTAGGACACTAACTTTCATAGTATCACAGTAATTTTGTTTTAGTATAAACCAGAAGAAATGTCCATGGCAGTATGCAGGCACAATACAGAATTTAAATGCATTATTTGGATATTGCACTAGCTACTTTCATATCAATGTGACCAAATACCTGACTAGAAGAAAGTTAAGAACCAAAGGATTCAGTTATCAGTTCATGGTTTGAGAGTGCAGTCAAAACAGCAGAGAAGGCTCAGGTCTGTGCTGACAGAAGTGAGTGGCTGCTTACTCCCACTGCTATGGCTCAAAAAGCAGGGCCAAGGTAGGAAATGGGGCTGGGATAACAACTCAAATTCCACCTAACAGCAGCCCTTTCCTCCAGCTAGGCCCAGGGCTGTGTGGTCATTTCCTCAAGTAAAGCACACTGAGGTGGAAATAGGCTCCTTAAGACTTAAGAAGTAAAACTTAGAAGGCACTGGAAATAAACAACTCACAAGTCAAAGCAAGTTCCTGAAACTTATGAGACTCACAAAGCCCCTTCCCCAAGGTCATATGAACAGTAAAGACTACTGAGGAGAGGAGATTCTCTGACCAAAGCCTGGTTAGTCATGCATACAGCTTCAGGGATACAGTTGTCCTGAGCCAATACCCAGGCTGGGCTGGGCTTTATGGGGATACAGCTGCCTTTCAGTCATCTACTTTCCTGTTACCCCTCCCCCACACTCCTGTAACGAACCTCAATAAACTCACTGGTTCACTAAGCTAGACTTGAGTCGAATTGTTTCTTTGGTCTGTCATCAATGCCCTACCTGGGGTGAACAGACATTTACTTACGTCTCCCCAGGCAAAGTCATGTAACATCCTACTCCCCCACCCCCCACAGCCTCCACAGCAGTACTACTAGTTAGGGACCAACTACTGAAATACCTGCACCGCCTGTGAAGAACATTTCACATCCAAACTATAGGAGATGTTTACAGTATACAGTTACATATAAAAACATTGACAGGACTTTACACCATATCCCATTTCTTTACTACAGACTAGGTATTCCCAAGTACAAAATCCAAAACTTTATGTGCTAAAAGAATATTCAAAACATTTGTTTTTTGGAGCATTTGAGTATCAAATTTTCAGATTAGGGATGCTCAACACAAAGTTCATAGACATTTTAAAAAATAAATCTCTAAACTCTGAAAAATTTATGGTCCCTAGTCTTTAAAATAAGGGTCTTCAAAGCCGGGCGTGGTGGCACAAGCCTTTAATCCCAGCACTCAGGAGGCAGAGGCAGGCAGATCTCTGTGAGTTCAGGGCAGCCTGGTCTACATACAGTTCCAGGACAGCTGGGGCTACAGGGAGACCCTGTCTCAAAAAGACCCAAAAATTAAAAAAATAAAAAATAAAAAAATAAGGGTCTTCAATCTGTACTATTTTGTAGTACAAAACTCAATCCTGGATCATAGTTAGCTTTTATCAACATGACACAAATCTAGGCATACCTGGGAAGAGGGACTCTCGACCTAGGGATTTCCTTCATCGCACTGGCTAGTGGACATGCTTACGGAGCACTGGCTAGTGGACATGCTTACAGAGCACTGGCTAGTGGACATGCTTACAGAGCACTGGCTAGTGGACATGCTTATGGAGCACTGGCTAGCGGACATGCTTACGGAGCATTTTCTTGACTGCTAATTGATATAGGAGGGCCCAGCCCACTGTGGGCAGTTCATCCCTGGGCAGATAGACCTGGGCTATACAAGTAATTGAACAAGTCAGTAACCAGCATTCCTGCATGGTCTCTGTGTCAGTTCCTGACTCCAGGTTCCTGTCTTGGCTTCCCTTGATGATGGACTATAACGTATCAGATGAAATAAACCTCTTCCCTCCCCAGTTTGCTCTTGGTCAGTTTCATCACAAAAAAAAAGAAAAGAAAAAAAAAAGCAAACCAGGACATACAATAATTTAAAATATAATCTGATTCCTGATACCTGATTTTTCTCTCCTATGACAAAACCAAATACTATTGAAATTTTTTTTTTAATTTTTTTTTTTATTAATTTTATTTATTTCTGTATGTGTACGAATGTATTGTCTGCATGCAAGTCTGTGCACCCGTGTCGTGCAATGCCGCAGAGGTCAGAAGTGGGCGTCGGATTCCCCTGGAGCTGGAGTTCTCCTGGAGTTGGAGTTTCAGACGGTTCTCAGCCGCCATGTGGGTGCTGGGGATCGAACCCGGGTCCTCTGCAAGAGCGGTCGGCGCTCTTAACCGCTAGGCCATCTCTCCAGCCCCACTATTGAAATTTTCTAACTGATACTTTCTCATTTCCAAATGAGAGTCCTATAAAACTTTACTAGTAACTACTACAAAAGTTCAGACTTAAAATTGTACTTTCATTTTTTTCAATTTTTAAAACAGAAGATACAATCCTTAGTGTTCCAGAATCTGGGACATATAAGCACCAAACAAATGTAGCTAAGCTACTGCTCAGTACATTTTGAGCACCTGTCGGGCTATACTCCTGAAGAGCAACAGGGGAAAGTGAATAAATTCTAACAAGATATATTGGCATTTGAAAGTATACATAATAGAGCTTTTTATTTTACAAAATATTCTTAATGTATATACTGATACACCTCAAAATAAAGCTTATATTTTTAAATTTGAAAATTTCAATATCAAGACCAATACGGCAGTGCCCTTTATCCAGAGATACGTTCTAAGACCACTGGTAGATGCCTGAGAACCTTATATATATATCATTTTTTCCTGCATGTATATATACCTATGATAAAGTTTAATGTATAAATCAGCCATGGGAGGAGGTTAACAACAACTGGTAATAAACTAGAGCAATTACAATATACTGTGAAAGGTGATGTGAATGTGGCCTGTCTCTCACATACTCACATTCAATAGTGAAGATGACAACAAAGACAGCTAAGTGAATAACACCCATGAGCACACACAGCACAGCTATGGTGACTAGGGTGACTCATGCCCCAAGACAGCACAGGATTTCATCACTCTATTCAGAATGGTATGCAATTTAAAATGTGTTATTTTGGGACTGGAGAGATAGCCTAGCGGTTAAGAGCACCGACTGCTCTTGCAGAGGACCCGGGTTCGATCCCCAGCACCCACATGGCGGCTGAGAACCATCTGTAACTCCAATTCCAGGAGAACTCCAGTTCCAGGGGAATCCGAGACCCTCTTCTGACCTCCGCGGCATTGGACCACAGACCTGCATGCAGACAATACATTCATACACATACAAAAATAAATAATAAAAAAATAAAAAATAAAAAAAAATGTGTTATTTCTGGAATTTTCCATTTAGTATTTTCCAGGTTGTGACCCCAGGTAAATGAAAACATGGAAAGTGAACCCAGAAGCAAAAAAGCAAACCGAGAACTACTATATCTGTTCTTATTGCTAAGTATTTGCTCTCGCCAAAATCCTTCATGTTTTAAAAGATCGTGAGATTTTTCTCATGTTCAATTATCTGGATATTCATATGGGTCAAATTCTGCTTTCACAATTTGACAGACTGCTTCATAAATGAAAAAGACAGCTTTTCTAATCATTTTCAACTTAACTTGGGTGGTAGGAGAAAAAACTAATTTACCAAAGGTAAATGCCAATATGCCCACTGAAGCATGTACTGTTTCTTTTTCTTGCTGTTCAACAGCATCTTTGGGAACTATCATGAAACAAATGTGCTCATAATATACTTAAGTTTCACCTTGAAGTCAGTAAGTGCTGGAAGCAAAGAAGTTCCAACAGCCCTGAATTCACCACTGACATACATAAAGAACCCGCCATAGCTGTAGGATGTCAGCACGTGAGGACTCTGTACCTCTCAGTACACTCCCACTTCTACTCTCCTATAATCCTATTCAATTCTTCACTTGTCAAGTGGACACCTCCCAAAATCAGCGTGATTAAGTAAGACTACTTGCTGTATGACAAGCAATACATTCTAAAAAGTGAAATCCTTATCTAGTAACACTTGAAACTGATTTCCAGGAAGTCTCACTGCTTGATATCAGCTAAATTAAGACCAAATTGAAGACTTTTGATAAACTGCCAAGTAGTTAAAACAGCTTGTTATTTTGTTTCCTTTCAGTGAACTTCTCCAATCAAAAGGAAAGCTCTAACATATAAAGGTATCTTAAGATTCTTAGTATAAACTGAAGTGTAACGTTTGTTTCTGTCATTCATTCATTCAAACTATGAGCTTAACATGGTGACTTTTCTACTTTGATTTAACTTCCACTTAGAATCCAGAAGTCAGTCTTACTGAGGGTATACTTCTTGAGCTACTCATCAAGAGCAGTCAGTGGTATTGTGTGCTACAATTTGGAGCTGCAAACCTCTTCCTGCAACCGCAATAAATATTTTCTAAGACCTATGTTAATCCTTAGTGACAGTTAATAGACACTACCTTATGCTTTTAATTCTGGATTTTTTTAACTATTCAAGAAACAGAGGACAAAGTAACATTAACTTTCAACCCTGTAATGTACTATACTGTTTTTTCCTAATGAATTTAAGAATCCACTTGAAAAAAAAAATTTTTTTTTAAATCAAAACAACAAAAAACTCTAACTTACCACCCTTCCAAGGTCCAGGCCTTCTCCAGAGCCACACCAGAGAAATATGAATGACCGAGGTGCTGCGATCTCATCAATTTCTAACTTCATAATCTATAGGAAATCAAAACAATGATGCATAAAATTATTGCTTCCCATTCATCATAAACCCAGAGGAACTGCTGAGACTTCTAGGAGTCTCCACACTAGGAAATAAACAGAAAGTAAACTGTTCAATATACAAGGAGCACACATACATGTGTGTGAGCAGATACGAACTTATTTTTAGAGATCATAGAAACTACCTTTAGAGGATGATCTAATTTTATGACAGACCTCCCAGAGGCAGCTGGGCTAGACAGGGTTAAATGAACCCAATGGGAGAGAAATCTGTTGGGCATGGTGGCATATGCCTATTGCCACAGACAACTTAGGAGACTGAGGCAGAGGCTGCTTGTGCTGAGGCATCTGCAGGGATCCCTGCTTGCAGATCTACAACTGCAAGGCCCATCTTCCCTTTCCCACTCTTCTTTCCCTACATACCATTCAGTTGTTCTCATGACCTCATTAAAACCTTCAAAATCTTGTTATCTTCCAAATGAAAGACTACAAACCTAAGAAATCATCTGAATACAGTCCCGGTCTAGGCTTGGATTAAACACCAACCTACGTGAGGGCTCTTCTACCTACAAGCCAGACTCCTCCGTCTCTATCCCTACCCACCTTGCTGCTCCTCTCAGGCAGAATCCTCATCCCACATCCTTCTTCACCTGCCAACTCAACTGCTTATGTAGCTCCTCTATGTTCCTATGCCCCATCTTCTAGACTTGGTCAGCATTCTCATATTATGCAGTCCTCCAAGTAATTACTGGTTTAGATTCATGTTTGTCCCATTAAACTGAGTATGCTTTCAAGTGCTACATTGTGAATAGTACACAGTATAGTACAGAATGGTCCTCAACATTTAT
The DNA here is from genome assembly GCA_009823505.1 of Rhizomys pruinosus. Lineage (NCBI taxonomy): Eukaryota > Metazoa > Chordata > Mammalia > Rodentia > Spalacidae > Rhizomys > Rhizomys pruinosus. Next base: position 1,479,178 of record VZQC01003281.1, read on the forward strand.
TACTTTTGTGAATGAGTATAAAGAGACTTCATGTAATAAGTTGGAATTACTAACTTATTTTATTTAGGAAAACATAAACTTTATGTCTAAAATCATACTGAAATTATGTGCCTAACAGCTTTCTGTCTATAGTGAATTAAACTCTAGGTTCCTTAATGAGTAGAAACAATACTGCAGACACTCACATTCTGATGTTTAATCAAGTGCTGAATGAATTATAAATCATTCTGCCTGCTTTCTTTCTGGCTATATATAAAAGGACTTGAAGACAAGGATGATGGGCCTTCTGCAGTCTACTCACTATCTGCTTGGTTTATGCCTCAAAAAGAACTAAATTAAAGATAATGTAACATAATGTATTCAAGAACTTCAGCTATAAGTTATGAATGTCTATATGTATAATTCCATGCAAAATGAGGGGTGGCTTTGTATGTGTGCAGCATATGTGGTATATAAACACAGGACTGGTGTTTATAAATCCCATTTCTGATCAAATAATACTTATTTGAAAAGTAAATAACTCATTACAATGTAGAAAATTTCCATCATACATCATCCCACGTCCAGCACTTCTCATTAGCAGTAATGCCAGTCTCTCTGTAATATTCTTCTAATGGAGGCTCCAGAAGAATCACATCAAATTTAGGTGTTAATTCTCTGATGTCAAAGGCTTCTATATCTGCTTGTAAGTACCTAACAAAGAAAATAATATTTTAAAATACCTTTCATTTTATATGAAAGAAATTACTACCCAGTATTACTGGTTAATTATTGCAAAATATTATTTGCATGCTTTGGCTGTCTATCATAGACAATTTTTCAACAGTGTATTCCCTAGGGTGTGAACAAATTACAATAAAAACCATTCCTGTGTACATGTGAAATGTATGCTTCATTTATTTTTACATTGAAAATCTATACTCATATGCAAGTCTCTGCCTATTTTCACTTTATTTTTTAAAGGAATATTATATTATTAATTAGGCTAGAAAAAACATTTCTGTTAAGTTTCAAATTCTTCCTTTAAAAATAGTTTATAAACATGGAGATATTTTCTTTTATTAGCTTATTCATTAACAAAAATGTTTCCATTAATAGTCTTTTCATACTACCGAATGAAAATTGCTACCAGCCTTTAATTATGTTGTTTTCACCCAATATGAAACTACTTCAAGTTCAAGATACATTAACATTGTTCTATTTTATTTATTATTACTGGACAGGAAACATGGGTCATGGTTATGAATGGAGTTCAGAGGACAACTCTGTAAAGGCTGGTTTTTTCCTTCTACCTTTATGTGGGTTCTGGCAATAGAACTCAGGAGCTGGGCTTGCACTGGTGGACTTGCATTGGTGAGCAGCAACCACTGTTACTGGCTGAGCCATCTCGCCAGCCCCCAGTTCAAGAGGCTTTAAAAGGAGAATTTTTCCTTTGGTTTTTGAGGGCTTAGGAGCATTTAATGCTTAGAGTGAAAAATTACAGGCTAGGTGTTTTTGCTGCCATCTCTGGAAGACTGTCACTTAGTGCACAGGTGGAGGACCAGCCTCCCTGCAACAGGTGTTCTGGGTGGAGGGCCTACCCTGGGAATGCAGCGATTCCCAAACTCAGCAGCAAAGAAGCAAGCAGGTGGAGTGAGCATATGCAGGTCTGGACAAGTATTCCCAAGTGTCGCCTCAGGTACTCCTCAACCCAGCCTCAGGAGACAGCATCTCCACTCTAGAGATGAAGATCCCGAGGCTTAGAGAAGCTAATTAATACATCCATAAAGAGTTCACAAGCCTCACAAACTATCTGGAAAGTTAATGAGAAGCTACCATAGATCTGGCTCCAGATTCAAACTAATACATTTTACTACAAAGAATAGAGTATCTTGAATCTTGTGTAGATGTCTTTAGAGGAAAGCTATAGGATAAACAGACTGATTTTTAAGCCAGGTGGAAACAAAGAGCATGGACTACTTACATAGGAGGCGTATTAGATTTAGCTATTAACTCATCCTTTAGCCTGATGAGTTCCCTAAGTTTGGGGTATTCTTCAAATCTGTCAGCTAGACCTAAGGAGGAAAAATAGTAAATTCTAATTTCAGTTCAACTGAAGTTAGCATTAATGAATATAAAAGGTCTGAGTCTTCCTAAAAAATAAATAAAACACACACTGCCACTTTAAATTAAAGTTGTAAGTTCCTTCCTATCATTTTTTTCTTTTGTTTTCCTCACACAAGAAACAATGCTTACAAAATAAATGATGTAAACATCTTAATGTTTTAAACCAAAAACTTGAAGGTGGACATGGTGATAGAGAGGTGGGTGGACTTCTGTGAGATAGAGGCCAGCCTAGTCTGTATATCATGTTCTACGGCAGCTAGGGCTACAGGGAAACCCTGTCTCAAAACTAGAACAAAACAAAACAAAACAAAACTAAACTAAACTGAACTGAACTAAACTAAAAATAACCAAGAAAGCTTGGGAGCAATAGAGATGGCTCAGCAGGTTAAGTGTTTTACTGCTCTTCCAGAAGACCCAAGTGGGATTCCCAGCATCCATATCAGGGGGTTCACTCACTACTGCCTATAACTCCAGCTTCAGGGGGATATGACACTGTCTTGAAATTTCTATTATTGTCAGGTTTTAACACAACAGAGTCAGTTCCTAATCATCTACAAAACAGAACATATAACCTGAAGCAATCTTAAGCCTATCTCTCTCACTCCAAGAATAGAAGACAGATTTGTGGTATGCAGTCTGAAAGCTGAGAATTTACAATCAGCCTTGTTCCCTAGTCCTTGGCATTAAGATCTTAAACAAGGCAGGTACCTTTTCTAAGTCTCATTTTCCCAGCTTCTTTTAACATGTTATCATAAAAAATATTCTCGTTTTTCTTTGATGCTTCAACATAAGGTGTTTTAGTCCTTAATTTTGAATAAGTCTCCATTTGATTCAAAACGCATCAATACAATACATTTTTTCTCAATCTATAACATTTCCTTTGCCTTGGAAAGCAGGTATCTTAAGAGCAGAAAGGTTTTCAGATGTGGGTACACAACTTATAACTTTTTTTTTGGTCTTTTCGAGACAGGGTCTCCCTGTAGCCCCAGCTGTTCTGGAACTCACTCTGTAGACCAGGCTGGCCTTGAACTCACAAAGATCCACCTGCCTCTACCTCCCAAGCGCTAGGATTAAAGGCGTGCACCACCACGCCCGGCATAACTTTTTAATGCTAAATCTCCAAATTCTGCTTTTAAAAACATTACAATTCAAGCCAGGCACAGTGGCACATTCCCTGCAATCTCAGGCCCTCAGCAGGCTGAAACGAAGTGAGAGGATCAAAAAACTTGGAAGCTTGCCTGAGCTACATGGCAAGTTCACGGCCAGCCTGGTCAACTTACTTAGACCCTGTATCATAATTAAAAAAAAAAAAAAATAGGGCTGGGGACACAGGTCTGTGGTAGCGCTCTGGCTGAGCATAGACAAGGCCCTGAGTTCAAGCCCTACTGCAAGAAACAAACAAACGAAAACAAAAATCACATTTAAATTAGTCTACTCCATAAGTAATAGTACTGAGACAAAATCTGATTACACCACATTTAAACTTCTGTGCTACAATGATGCAATCAAGAAACTAAAAAGGCAACTAACAGAATGAGAGAAAATCTTTTTAAAAAATTTTTTTTATTATTAATTTTATTTATTTCTGTATGTGTATGAATGTACTGTCTGCATGTAGGTTTGTGCACCTGTGTCGTGCAATGCCGCGGAGGTCAGAAGAGGGTCTCGGATTCCCCTGGAACTGGAGTTCTCCTGGAACTGGAGTTTCAGACGGTTCTCAGCCGCCTTGTGGGTGCTGGGGATTGAACCCGGGTCCTCTGTAAGAGCGGTTGGCGCTCTTAACCGCTAGGCCATCTCTCCAGCCCCGAGAGAAAATCTTAAATCATGCACTAAAACAGTTGTATCCAGAATAACAAATATATATACACCAACACAGAAAACATAATAAAAAACGCTTTTATTAATAAAAAGAAAACAATTATGAAATAAGCAAAATATCTGGATATTTTTTCAAAGATATTTAAAGAGTCAATATGTCTATGGGATGCTAAACATACAGAAAATGTAAATCAAAACCACAACAGAAGCTGAGCCTGGAGGCCCAGATCTGTCATTACTGCTACTCAGAAGCTAAGGCAAAGGACTTTCAGTTTGGGATAAAAAGCAAGTTTAGATGAGCCTGAGGTACACAAGGATACTACCTCAAAAAAACAAAAACAAACAAAACACAAACCACAAAACAACAAAATAACCAAAAAAAATCCCTACAATAGTATACCACTTAGCACCCAGGAAAGTGAGTACAGTAAAAAAACAATAACAGAATGCAACGAAACTGGAATCCTTATACACTACTCATAGGAATGACATAGCAGTGTTTGAAAAGCATTGGGGTAGTGCTTTAAAAAGTTAAATACAAGGGGCTAGAGAGATAGCCTAGTGGTTAAGAGCACCGACTGCTCTTGCAGAGGACCAGGGTTCGATCCCCAGCACCCACATGGCGGCTAAGAACCATCTGTAACTCCAATTCCAGGAGAACTCCGATTCCAGGGGAATCCGACACCCTCTTCTGATCTCAGCGGCATTGCACGACACGGGTGCACAAACCTGCATACAGACAGTACATTCATACACATAAAAAAAAAAGCCGGGTGTGGTGGTGCACGCCTTTAATCCTAGCACTTGGGAGGCAGAGGCAGGCGGATCTTTGTGAGTTCAAGGCCAGCTTGGTCTACACAGAGTGAGTTACAGGGAGACCCTGTCTCAAAAAAGACAAAAAATCTTAAAATAAATAAAATAAAAAGTTAAACACAGAATTAATACATTTAAAAAAGAAAAGCTTACAATAATAATTACATGATCCATCAATTACCACATGACCACATAAAAACTTTTGCACAAATACCATTATAATTTATTATTCATAAAATTTTAGATGCGCAAAGCTAGATGACTACATCAACCATGTGTGTGGGCATGCACATGCACATGTACACCTGTGCATATATTTATCACACAGAATATTTGGCAATAAAAAGATGGACTGTACATGCTATAACATAACTGACTCTAGAAAACATTATGTTAAGTGAAATAAGTCACAGTCACAGAAGACCACATATTGTATGAATCCAATTATGTGAAATGTCCAGAACAGCCAAACTCATAAGGAAACAAAGTGGAGTAGCAGGTAATCCTGGGGCTGCGGAGGACAGAATGTGGTCCACATGCTAGGGTACCAAGCTTCCTTGGAAAGAAGCAAATCTTTTATTTTATTTATTATTTTTTATTTTACGTATTTGATTGTACTGCCTACATGTACGTTAAGTGTACCCTTGTCATGTAATGCCCACAGAGATCAAAGGAGCGCGGTGGCTCCCATGGAACTGGAATTACGGATGCTTGTCAGCTGCCATGTGGGTGCTGGAAACTGAACCTGGGTCCTGTGCAAGAGCAGCCAGTGCTCTTAAGGCTGAGCCATCTCTTCAGCCTCAAGAACCAAATGTTTTAAAACAGACTGATGTTGTGGCTGCCAAGAAGGCTCTGTACATACTAAAGAACACTGAATTATACCCTTTAAAGAGATTAATTATAAGATATATATAAATTATATAAAAAGAGATAGAGTAACTGTTTAAAGGAAATGAAGATAGACTAGAAGCACTGAGATCAGAAAAAGACATTTAAGCTTAGAAAATACTTTTGTTAGAAATAATCTACAAAATGCGTAAATCATATACATGTAATCAACAGCTCACAACAGGATAGTGCAAATAAATCTGACATACCTACATCCCTGATGAAGTTCTGAGGTCTATGTCCAGTGTCTACAAAATGTTGGCAGTAATCATTATGGGGATTTAAGCTTTGTGTTCCCTAAAGAAATGGTCAAAATTAAATAAATTAGTATGCACCCTGGAGGCAGACACCCTAATTTGTTGCTATTTTTATTATGAAGCCATACAAAGTATGACAGATTAAAAATAAGTACTAAAATTTGCAAATACAACTAAAAACAATATAACTCTTCAACATGAACATACCATCATCACATCCTCAACAGCCAAATATTAAAAGGATAATTCATAAGTAATATAAGAGATCCTTATTTTACTACAGAGATTTCTTAATAACTGAAAGATTTGTAAAGAAAAAAGTCCTTGAAGTCTTCAGGCACGGAGCTTAAATATGAATAGTTGCAAGGCTTGAAAATTCTTTTACCTTAAGGAAGGTGCTGGAGTCTTTGTAGATCTCCTCCTCATAGGGCAGGTTCTCCTCCTCCTGCTGCAGTTCTAGCTCATCCTTGAAAAGGGAAGGGGACCAGGCACTTGAAATAGCAACCAGAGCTTCTTAATTACTGCATCCAGACTCAGAATACTGTACTCCCTTAGGATATGTTTAAATTAGCACTAAAGTCTTTGTTTTCTTATCACTAGACATAGCTCTAGGTGATCATTTATGCAGTAAATTAGTCATTACCTGTAGCTACAAAGTTTTATTGACTAAACTGTCTAGACTTATCTCCTACAGAATACAAGTTACAAGCTATAAAAATAGACCAATAATACAACAGTTTACCTTACTAAATTGAACCATGAAACTACTCAAATATTTCTTTTTATAACTCAAAAATTTAGATCAGTAATTCTATGTTTGACCTAGTATATCACAAACACTTTAATCAAGTATGCATATATCTAACTTTAGCATGCAAGAAAGTATTCAGGGCATTATATACTGTATCGCTGAACTTCCTAGAGATTCACTGAAACTATGCATTCTTTTCCCCTAATAAATATATACAAACTGTTTATTAATATAATTAATCTGAAAACACTGAGGTAAGTTTTTCCTTCATAATACTTTCTTTTAAAATAAATCTGTAATTACAAGTTTTTTAAAATAAATCTGTAATTACAAGTTTTGCAGGGGATGGGGCTGAGGGAGGAACTAAGCATAGTTTAAAAACTGTCTGGAAACATCTATTTTATAAGCTTCACACAGACACATAAAGTTTTTTGTTTGTTTGGTTGGGGTTTTTTTTTGAGACAGGGTCTCCCTTTAGTCACAGCTGTCCTGGAACTCACTCTGTAGACCAGGCTGGCCTTGTACTCACTGAGATTCACCTGCCTCTGCCTCCCAAGTGCTGGGATTAAAGGCGTGTGCCACCACCCCCAGCCCACATAAAGAGTTTAGTAAGAGCTACTCTACATAGGGAATAATGCTCCTCCAAATAGACGCAGGTAGCCGAATAAGACGCCCAGTGCCAGGAGTGGGTCAGGGTTATCCAGGGAAACCCTCTTCCGCCCCCCGCAAATAGGCTACTGCAGTGTCGTTGGCTGCCTACCAGAACTGGATGGTCAGACTCTACTACTAGGAACACCACATACTTCAGTCACAGGACATAGAGAAATGAAGCTGCTACCAACCCAGAAGCTTCCTCTCTGCTGGCTAGCTTTTGCAGGACTGGAAAGTATACGCAGTCTGCTTGAAGAGAAAAATCACCAACAGCCTCATCCAGCTGTGCACCTTATGAGCTACAATCACAATGGGCTTCACAAGATATGAGAACTCATGGTCTGGGAGCTCACAGCCCCCAAGAATGAACTTACTACTGTTTTGCTAAGGGGCATAGTATCAAACTGTACTCTAAATTCTTATCTTTCTCTACCTGCAGACTAATAGAGCCCTCAGTCTTTACCAGAAAAGTTTCTTTATGTAGTGAAAGGAGGATAACCCAAAAATTCACAACAGGTCAAAGTGCAGAGAGTAAGTGCCAGGGAAGTGCTTGCCACAGTTTATGCCATATCCTCTTCTCATGGCTCAGGGAACATCAAGGAAGGGTGGGAAGGTTGTAAGAACCGAGGCTGGAGAGGACCTAGGAGAAACAGTGTCTCCTGGACCTGACAAGACTGAGGCACTCACAGCGGCTGTGGCTGCCTGAAAAAGACCTGCAGGAGATCAAGCCAGTTGACATTCCTGCATGGAGGGGCAGGGGCTCATTAGCACCCAACCCTAGCTGAGGAGCTATGGACAGTTGTTAGCTACTGTGGGGAGGGGTCAGTTTTCTTTAGGGGTGTGGTTCCTGGCAGGTCAACCACACTCCACTGGCTAGTCCCACATCCATGTATACATGGAAGTACAAACTGGAGTCAGTGAGGTTTTGTTTTTGTTTTTTTAAAAAGAGGAAACAAAATTGGGAGAAGAGATGTGGAATGGACCCAGGAAGAATTAGGGGTGGATGAATATGATCAAAATATATTCAATGCATGTATAAGATTCTCAACAATAAAAAATATTAATCAAAAAACATAAAAAAGTGAGGTTTCACTTGGGCTCTTTCAGAAATGGTTGTACAACTGCTGTAGGGCCCACGAGTTCTCAAAGTATTTTAATTATGCTATCCCCTAAAAACTCAAAATGACTACTTGCCGCCTCTCCAAATCTGATGCAATTCAGTTACCTAAAGTCTGATATACTAATTTATTTGTTCTTCTGAATATTACTGCCAGCACTTACCAAGAATTGTATTGGTTGTATTGGGAGATGATTGATAAGATAGATAGATAGATAGATAGATAGATAGATAGATAGATAGATAGACAGATAGACAGATAGATATAGATAGATGTTAGATAGATAGATAGATAGATAGATAGATAGATAGATAGATAGATAGATAGATAGAAATATAAGCCACATTAACGCTTACATAGAACAAGGGAAATGAGGTGGAGTCTTTAATTGAAAACAAATGTCACTGATGATTTCAGCACATTTAAAATTGAGCTTTCTAAATGAAATGGGTCTATTATTAGGAAAATTAACTTCTTGACCACAGATCTAGCTCATTCCCTGCTTGCCTTATATTCTTCCACTTTGTCTTCGTCTGTCTCTCCTTCATCCAGACACTTCCGTTTTGAATTTGGAGCAGAAGTATCATAAGAAGCCCTGAAAATTAAAGTTCGACTATCATACAAAACACATAGAAAATGTATATATGCACCTACTTGTACTATGAATAATAATTAAAATAACAGAATAAAGCAAATATTTCCTGATTAAACAGTATTTATCCTATTTAGAAATCATCCAAAAAGTCGCAAATGATTAATAATTTGTAAATTTGTTTGTTTATATTTATTTATTTATTTATTTATTTATTTATTTGTTGGTGTTTTTGAGTCAGGGTCTCCCTGTAGCCCAGCTGGCCTGGAACTTGCTCTGTAGACCAAACTGTCCTTGAAATCACAGCCTCCTAAGGGCTGGGATTAAAAGTGTCCCACCACACCCAGTGTAACTTTATTTTTATAATCAATCAAATGAGGGGGGAAAAAGCTAGCTGTAAAGAATTTTTATCTCTCTCTACCTGCAGATCTGAGCCCTTAGTCTTTACTAGAAAAATTTATGTAGTGAATGGAGGTTAACAAAGAAACACACAACTGGTCAAAGTGCAGAGAATAAGTGTAAAAAGATTAAAAAAGAGCAGAGAACAGATCTATCACTTTACACTGTTTTTATTTATATTTTGATTCAAACTGATAACCTAGAATATTAAAGTTTTCTGAACTATCAAATATCACTTTTATAATATATTTTTTATAAATTCATAAAAATTATAATTGATAATATATATGGTAAGCCATGATAAGCTAATCTTAGTATAATATTCCATTTCCATCTATTTTATAAATAGGAGCTTACTCTTTTCAAAAAAGTGAGTATTTTGTAATTCATGAACTGACATTAAAAACCAGTGTTTCCAAAATCTTCATTTTCAGTTTTCTTAACAACACATTCATATCTACAACTATTTGTGCATTAAACATTAAGTTTTAATGGGTAAGGGACACACACTTCTAATCCCAGTACTTGGGAGGCTAAAGCAGAACTATTATAAGTTCAAAGCCAGCTTGGATCTCAACTATCCCCCCCCCACAAAAAAGCACCCCAAACCCACAAGTAAATAAGAGAACTAAATACACAATAAATGATCCTTTCACAATATTACCGTGTCACTAAGACACAATGATTCAACATACCTGCAGGTCTCCCTTGTCTCGGCAATCTCTCTCTGCTCATCCTTGCTGTTCAGCACAGCACCAATGCTATCAGCACTTTCAGCTCCCAGCTAAGAAGCAAAAGCAAACATTCAATCACATGCTCTCTACACAAATGCTGCAAAATTTGTTGCTGATGATTTTACTATATCGATTCCTTTATAAAACAATGCCCCCTACCCCCCGGGGAGGGGGCTGGAGAGATGGCTCAGTGGTTAAGAGCACTGGCTGTTCTTGCAGAGGACCTAAGTTCAGATCCCAGCACCCACATTTCTTCTAACAACCATCCATAACTCCAGTTGCAGGGGATCCAACTCCAGCTGACCTTCAAGGGGTTTGCACGACATGAGTGCACTTATATATACACATAAAATAAAAAGAAAATGGGCTGGAGAGATAGCCTAGCGGTTAAGAGCACCGACGCTCTTGCAGAGGACCCGGGTTCGATCCCCAGCACCCACATGGCAGCTAAGAACCGTCTGTAACTCCAATTCCAGGAGAACTCCAGTTCCAGGGGAATCCGAGACCCTCTTCTGACCTCCGCGGCATTGCACGACACGGGTGCACAGACCTGCATGCAGACAGTACATTCATACACATACAAAAATAAATAAATAAAAAATTTTTAAAAATTAAATAAATAAATAAATAAATAAAAAGAAAAAATTTTTATAAAATTACAATGTCCTCCCATAAGTCACACAATAATTTTGAAGGACAAACTGCAAATAAACTCAAAGAACATTGTTTTAATAAGAATGATTTCATCAGGACTGAAGAGATATCTCAGCAGTTAAGAGCACTGGTTGCTATTGCAGAGGTTAGCAGCTGGGAAACTTCTGAAGAATGCAACAATTACAAGCAAAGGATCACTAAGGTAAATAAAACAATTCACAGAATATTTTCAAAGGCACATGAAGAGTACGAATAGCACTAAAAACTATTTAAAACTAAGCACAAGAAGGCCATGAGAAAATATGCATTCAATGGTCCTTTTGGCTCAAGTGACAGAAAGCACACTAAAATAGTGCCTTGATTTCAAACAATTACCCAACATTCTTTTAATATATCCACTACAAATTTCTTTAATGAAATAATCTCTTCCAATATATGAAATGTTCATCAATTTTGACTCCTTAAAATCTTCCCAACTTTTTAAATGTTTTTTAAATTTCTTTCCATGACTGGCTCCTGACTTTTTGTAATTAATGAGCATCTCAGGATGCAACTCATTTCTTCAAAGAGAATTCTTTGAGGAACCAAGATTTAGCACTGGAAAGTAACAGCAAGCTGCCTCACTAACGTGTTTGAGCATTCTCCACCACTTTTACTGCTCTGTATGGCACAATGGAAAACAGCCTTTCAGTAGAGCAGTGGATAATCTGTACTCTCTACATGTGCAGTCCAGGATTAGCAACCATTAGTATCGACAAGCTGCGATGAAAGGGAAAATTTTAGAAGACAAGATTCAGAAACAAGCCTTGGGGAAGAGTGAGTGGCCATCGAAAACATAACTTCATCTCTGAAACCTATTGCCTATTTAATAAGTGAGAACAATTTACCTGTTTCTGATAAATGATAAATAGGGACTAAGGAGAGTTGTGCACACAATACTGTGTTTTAGGTTGCAGGACTTAAATTTTACTTTCAGGTTGCTTCCAATGCAACCCAAGGGGATTAAAAACATCTGAAAAATCAATCTCCACAACCAGGCGTGGCAGGCAGTGCACGCCTTTAATCCCAGCACTCGGGAGGCGGAGGCAGGCGATCTCTGGGAGTTGAATGCCAGCCTGGCCACACACACACACACACACACACACACACACACAGGGAGACCCACAAAAGACACACACACACACACACACACACACACACACACACCTCCAAAATGTGAAGCTGACTTGGAAAGCAAGACACACAACACCATTTAAACAGCGAAGAGCAATGTGGAGGATAACAAACCACAATATGTGAATTGCTAGACTTTATTTACAATGACCAAGACTGTCTAAACCACTGAGGGCCGTGCCAGCCACGGTGAGGTCCCCAGAGCCCAACAGACATGAGCCGCACTTGCCAAGCTAGGGAAATCAAAGTCGCAGGACCAAGACCTGGACCGCAGCAAGTGGACAGCCCAAGAGCGGGCGGGGCACAGGGGCCGCTCTTGCGCACGCGCTCCCTCCCCGCCCACGGCCCGCCAGCCCGGCCCTGACCTGCTGAGCCAGGAGTTGCCGCCGTAGTTTCTGTCGTTCCCGGATTTCCTGCAAACGACTGTCCATGCCGCAGCGCCCGCTTCTCACCCACCCGGAGAGGCCTGGCGCTGGCCAAACGAAAAACCCTGCTTCCAGCCGAGCGCCAGGGTCTCGCGGAGAGGCCAGCGGCAGAACCTATATTTTTCCTGAGCAGGACTTCCGGCGCGCCCGGAATTGGCTAAACCAGACCCGGAATTCCCGCCTCCTGGACGCCGGGAATCTGACGTTATTGAGTGAGACCCAATGAGTGCACCACCAGCCAGATTGACTTTCCTTCAGTTGCAGTCTGAGTGTCTTTGGCAAGTTAACCTGTGGTGTAAAGATAGGGGTCTGCCTGCCTCAAAAAAAGGCAGGGAGAGAGACAGAGAGACGAAGAGAATTTCAAGAATAGCCCTAAAAATTTCCTTGAATAATAATAGAATTACTTGAAAAAATGTTAACTTCCAAAAAGCATACTGTAAAATATTTTTGAGTATATGAGTTAAAATACTTTTTTTTTTTTTTTTTTTCTTTTCGAGACAGGGTCTCCCTGTAGCCCCAGCTAATCCTGGAACTCACTCTGTACACCAGGCTGGGCTTGAACTCACAAATATCCACCTGCCTCTGCCTCCCAAGTGCTAGGATTAAAGGCGTTCGCCACCACGCCCGGCCCCCAAATACATTTCTTTAAAACTCAGTTGCTGGGGGCTGGTGAGATGACCTAGCGGTCAAGAGCGCCGACTGCTCTTGCAGAGGACCCGGGTTCGATCCCCAGCACCCACATGGCTGCTGAGAACCTTCTGTAACTCCAGTTCCAGGAGAACTCCAGTTCCAGGGGAATCCGACACCCTCTTCTGACCTCCGCGGCATTGCATGACACGGGTGCACAAACCTACGTGCAGACAGTACAATTCATACACATAAATAATAAATAAATGAATAAAAAAAAGAAAAACAAATTTACAAAAAAAAAAAAAACTCAGTTGCTGGGGCTGGAGAGCACTGACTGCTCTGCAGAGGACTTGGGTTCATTCTCAGCACCCACGTGGCGGCTAACAACCATCTGTAACCCAGTCCCAGAGGATCCGTCGCCTTCTGACCTCCGCAGGCATTGCACGACACGGACGCACTTACATACATGCAGGCAATACACTCATACACATAAATTAAAAATAAATAAATAAATAAATAAATAAATAAATAAATAAATAAATAAATAAATAAAAACTCAATTACATTACTTGCTACTTATTTGAGTGCTGTTTTAAATTATTTGCCAGTGATGGGACTAGATTCTATTTATTGACACTAGTCATTTCATACGGCAAGCATTGTAATAGGTGTGAAGTCTATGAAGTCCCAAAGACCATATAAGTCAGTTTTTATTTTACTTTATGTAATTTACTATCTAACGGACTGCCGTGCCCTCCCTCCTTAAGGTGTGGGGCATGGTAGTTTCTTGTGTTCTCTGGGCCCCATTCACCTGCACTCTCTATAAAGTGTGATTGGACTGGGAGTCTGGAAATTACATTTCAAAATTATTCCTTGTTATTTGGCTGCCAATAAAAAATAAGCCTGTAGGAAACACAGGAAAGAATCAGAAGGTGGAACAAGACAAAGCTGTTCTTAATTCTCTTACTGCTCCTGGAATTTAGGGACCTGCCGCTCTCTTAAGTCACAGCCGGTTAAAGCAGCCCCTCATTTTCCCACCTGCAGGTGGCGCTGAGCAGCCGGTTAAAGCAGCCCCTCATTTTCCCACCTGCAGGTGGCGCTGAGCATGCCCAGTCCACCCTGTTCCATCAGTGCTAGGACCATTGCCATTCCAACACATGAATGCATAGTCTGAAAAAAAAAAAAAAAAAAAGAATCCAGAAATCGGAATTCCTGCCTGGAGCCAGGGCTGGTAAATATGTGTATGTATTTAAAATCTACCTCCCAGCCAATCTATTTTAAAACACTAGACCACATGAACACACCTGAAGATCCTGGGCATGCCGGTCTGTCACATCTGCTCATCCTGGTGACATAAGGGTCACTTAAGTGTACATGATAGTGAGGAGGGAGAAAAAAAAATCTTTGCAGTCCACATATAACTCATATTCTTTGAAGAAGCAATTTCACTCCTAAGCACTTCATTTAAAGAAAGAATGATTCACATAATTTGCACATCTGCCCTCAGGCTCTTAAGAATGACACTACCAAAGCTAGTATTCACCTTGCTTTAATGTTTCTTGTTGACTTCGATTACAATTGATTGATTCAAATTGTCTCTTCCAAAAGTTCATATTGGAAGTTAATTCCCAACAATACTGGTAGGTGTAACTTTTTATAGTAACAGATACTGAATCTGTTTTGACAATTTCATACATGTATTAAGTTCATTCCAATCACTCTAACCCTTCATCTTCTAATTTCCCTTCCTGCCCCTCTGACTCACCTCACAAGTCCCATTCCCCCATGTCATTTTGGGTTTTGGTTGCTTGGTGTTCTGTGGGACTGTCCTCCTAACCATAGACAGAGTCTTCTTCCTAAGCTTGGTGCCACAAAGGGAGGGTGGGGCCAGATGTCCTTTATGCTTCAAAGAAGGAACTTTAGCTACAATTGGCTGGTTGGTTATTCTTTTTGGAAACCCACTGAGTTTAAGGAGAATTGTCTGTGTGACCACCTTGGGTTTGGAACTATCCATGGAGCATGGTGGGCTCCTCAGGGGGCACACAACTAAAGACAACGACTGCCCCTTACCTAGAATCCACTTGCAGCCAGTAGTTCATCAGAGAAGAGTAGTATAGGCCTGTGAGCCACGCCCTAGCCCCTGCTTGACTGCTGATGGGCTTGGTCTAGGCCAGCCCTGTGCAGAGCCACAGCTGCTGTGAGCTCATGACTGCATTTGGTGAGCCACACTCAGAAGACGTTTCACAGTCCTTATTCCTCTCTTCCAGGTTTTACATTCTTTCTGTCCCCTCCTCTGAAACGATGAGCACTTGAAAGTCTTGCCTTCTCAGCACCTTGAGCAATCAAGAGTCTGCTTTCACAGAAGAAAGCTGGGGCCTTTAAGAAATGATTGAGGCAAGGAGACCCTGTCTCGAAAAGACCAAAAAAACAAAAAAACAAAAAAAATGATTGAGGGGCTGGAGAGAGATGGCTCAGCTGTTAAGAGCGCCAACTGCTCTTATAGAGGACCCAGGTTCAATTCCCAGCACCCAAATGGCAGCTAAGAACCGTCTTTAGGCCAGGCATGGTGGTGTATGCCTTTAATCCTAGCACTTGGGAGGCAGAGGCAGGTGGATCTCTGTGAGTTCAAGGCCAGCCTGGTCTACAGAGTGAGTTCCAGGCTAGCTGGGGCTACAGGGAGACCCTGTGTCAAAAAAGAAAGGAAGGAAGGAAGGAAGGAAGGAAGGAAGGAAGGAAGGAAGGAAGGAAGGAAGGAAGGAAGGAAGGAAGGAAGGAAAGAAGGAAGGAAGAGAGAGAAAGGAAAAAAAGAAAGGATTGAGTCCAGAGTTTCAGGTTGAAGAATTCAGATCTGAAGGAAAGGTAGAAACCCAGGGAATGATGAAATTAGTTGAACAGTTAAAAGAAGAAAGAGAATTGCTAAGATCCACACCCTTGACAATTGAAAGTTTTGCTACCCAAGAAAAACACATGGAAGTTTGTGAAGTTTGGGGAGACTTTTTGATTGTAGGAGATACCCAGTCCCAGGTAGATGACCAGTTGATGGGAAAACAACATATGGGCTATGCCAAAATTAAAGCCACGGTGGAAGAATTAAAAGAAAAGTTAAGGAAAAGAACAGAAGAGCCTGATCAGGATGAGAGTCTAAAAAAGAGAAGCAAGAAAGAGAAGAAAGAGCAATAGAGCAGGAGAAAGGGAAGAACGGGAGAGGAAAAGACAGAGAGAAGAGGAAGAGAGAGAGAAAGCAAGCTTGTGATAGAAAAAGAAGAAAGAGAAGTCGTTCACGTAGTAGACACTCAAGCCAAACTTCTGACCAAAGATGCAGCAGGTCTCAGGACCATAAAAGATCATGAAGTCGAGGAAGAAGGAGAAGCATAAGTAGAGATCGAGAGAGGAAGCAGAAGCCATGACAGAGCAGAGAGAAAACATAGATCTCGCACCTGGATTGAAGGTCAAAAAGCCGGGACAGAAAGTCCTATAAACAGAGAAGTGAAAGTTGGGACAGAGAACAAGATAGAAAATCCAAAAAGAAAGAAAAGAGGGGATCTGGTGATTAAACAAAAAAGTACTGTGAAGTCCACCAGTTGAGAAAAACAAAGTGAGGACACAAACACTGAATCTAAGGAAAGTGATACTAAGAACAAGGGACCAGCAAAGACATTAAATCTGAAGTTGACACTCAGTCCAATTAAAACTGATCTGATAAGCCCACAGATCAGACGGAGGACGATTGTTGGAAGATTCTTTGAAGAATACTGAAAACGGCATAAAGTGAAGATCAACATTAAAATGAGGTGAAAGAAAGCTATAGTGGCATAGAAAAAGTATAAAGCTCAGTTATTTGTTGGGTTTTTTTAATTATTAAAAATTAATTCAGTTTAATGAGGTACCATTTGTCAATTGTCAACCTTATTTCTTGCACAGCTGCTGTCTGATTTAGGAAGTCTTTTCCTATGCCTATGTCTTGTAGTAGTCTGCTGCCAACTTTTTCTTCTATCGCCTTCAGGGTTTGACTTTTTTACAGGGCAAGAGGAAGGGGTTTAATTTCATTCTTCTACAAGTGGTGATTCAGTTTTGCCAATACCACTTGCTGAAGATGCTGTCTTTCCTCCATTGTGTGTTCTTGGCCCCCTTGTCAAATATGAGGTGGCTGAAATTGTATGTGCTCGTTTGGATCTTCAGTTTTGTTCCATTGGTCGACAGGTCTGTTTTTGTGCCAGTACCAAGTTGTTTTTAGGACAATAGCCCTGTAGTATAGTTTGAAGTCTGCTATAGAGATCCCTTCCCTTGGATTTGAAAACAGGATTAAATGTTAGTATTCATGTGGAGAAAAAAATGATTGAGTCATGAGGATTCCATCCTCTTCAGTGGAATTAGGTTCCCTTATAAAGTGATTTAATGGGATAAATCTTCCCTGTTTTTCCCTTTCTGCCTTTCCAATCTGGAAGAGGCAGTGCCCAAGGTGCCATCTTAAGAACAGACAACAAATATGATGGCACCTTGGTCTTTGACTTCCCAGCTTTAGGAACTGTGGGAAAGAAATTTCTATTCTGCAGAAGTTGCCCAGTCTGGTAGTTTGTTACTACCACAAAGATTCAGAAAGTATTAATATGGATAAACCCCAAATATATTGGCCACCATCAATTCTCTCAAAAAAGAAAAAAATCAATTCTACTCCCCCAACATTTCCTGTTTCAAAGAATCAGATCAATTACAGGCTACTTTTCTAAATAAGAAACACTCCAATTCTCCATTAACCTCTGTATCTATTCTATGAGTATAGATCTGACCCTGCATGAAATACACACACACACACACACACACACACACACACATAAACATACCGTTTTTCTTTTTTTTCCAATTTTTCATTTCTATTACCATAACATATTTATTCTGATTCATGTCCTAATTGGTATCATCATGTCCAGTCTACCCGGTTCTTCCTAGCAATTTTGGGGGGACAGTAATCCTATCATTTAAGTATTGGCTAGAAAGTTTTTCATGCTTCCCGGCATTTGGAGCAGTGCTCTAAGTAAAACATTCTGTAACAGAAGAAATGTACCACTACATTAATCACTATGATGGCCATTGGCCACATGTATCTACTGAGCCCCTGAAATTTGGCTAGTGTATCTCAAAAAGTGATTTTTCAAAAAATATTTTTTATTTTAAGTGTATGAGTGTATTGCCTGAATACATGGAAGTACACCCATGTCATGAAATGCCCACAGAGGTCAAAAATGGTGATGGATCTTCCGGAACTGGAGTTATGGATGGTTGTTAGCTGCCATGTGGGTGCTAGGTTTTGAACCAGGATGCCCTGCAAGAGCAGCCAGTGCTCTTAACTACTGAGTCATCTCTCTAGCACCTGATAGTCTTATTTGTGTTAAATGTAATGAGGCATATCTGTTTAGTGGTTATCTATTGGACAGCATGTCTGAGTTCAAGGGTATAAAATCTAAACTATTCAACACTTTGCATAATAATTTGTAGTCCTGCCTGCCCTGCCTTGTTCTGTTCTATCATGCTGGAACATTTCTGTCTTTTCTTCTAAGACATGCTTTTTCCTTACACTCTTTAATGAATTTATAATCGAGTAAAAGAAAAGTCTCTGTATTAGGAAATGGTAGGGAACAAAGAAACTTTAAAAAGACATTTTATAAGTACTTTTCAAGAAAGAACAACATGAAATGTCAGCCTCTGGAAGCCTAGTTATGGGGACTATTATGCTGCGTGGGAGCACTGAGCATCTCACATCATCCTGGTACTTCATTTATGCTCATTAGGTATGGAAGGTTTCTCAGCCTGTATGTTTACTGTACTCAGTAGGACAACTGCTGAGGTCTAGTGCATATGTGGCACAAGAAAGTATCTACTAAACTTCATGATCAAATAAATGGACTATGTGAAAACAATAAGTATTTTTCCCATCACAAAATTTCAATGATATTGTAATTATAAATAATTGTAAGTGCTTGGTTTCCTGGAATATAAAGTAAGAAGAGATATATTTCATAGCTTTTCTGTCAGTTTTAAAGGGAAATATGTAGATAGTGGAATGTTTGATTTGCAGTTTTCCCCAAAACATTTTTGTTTTTTTTGTTGCTGTTGTTTTGTTTTTGTTTTTGTTTTTTGTGTTTTTTTTGACAGTGTCTCTCTTTAGTCCCAGCTGGCTTGGAGCTTGCTATGTAGACCAGGCTGGCCTTGAACTCACAAAGATCCAGAAATCTGCCCGCCTCTGCCTCCGAGGCCTGGGATTAAAGGTGTGCACCACCATGCCTGGCCTAAGATGGTTCTTAGCCGCCATGTGGGTGCTGGGAATTGAATCTGGGTCCTCCACAAGAGCAGTCAGTGCTCTTAACTGCTGAGCCATCTCTCCAGCCCCCTTTCCCAAAAAATTCTTATGACTAAAATTTCAAGATAAATAAAACTAAGAGGAAAGTGAGAAATGACAAAGTGCAAAGAATGAAATACTAGAAAACATAGGCTTCGTAATCACATTTAGATCAATAGATGAGGAAAACATTCAACCGTTAAGATAGTGTGTTTGCCATGTTAATTGATAGAATTCACTTCTACTATAGAGCAGAGTTAAGATAAATGATTCCCATCAGGCCCATTCAGTACAGATAATGAATAGGCAAGTAGCTTTTGAGACAAGATTCATCAGGTGTGCTAAATACAGACAGAAGCTAGGTGGGTTAAATTAAATACTTTATAGAATGAAGGAAAGTGTTATTTACAGACTGAGAGGTAAGGAAAGACCCTGGCACCATACAGCAGCCACTTATGACATGCTGCTGCCCCTACTCTGTGCTAAGAAATGGGTGTTGGTGTTGGCAGTTACAGCTGTGTCTTTGCTACTATGTCTGTTTAGTATCACTGACTCCAAAAACTTTGTGAGTGTCCTTGTTCAAACTTCAGTCTGCTAACCCATGTGCATTAGTAGGGAGAACACTGATGCAGCGGGCGGAGGCGAGGGAGACATCCACAAGGTAGGTGGATATTGTTCAATTCAGGACTCACCCTGTCTCACTGTAGTGACACATACCAGGTAGTGACACATACCAGGTAGTGACATATACCAGGTAATGACACATACCATGCATTTCTTTGTACATCATGTGTTCTTTAAGCTTATTTACTAAACTGTCTCATTGGGAAAGCTTATTCAGTCTATGTATATGTCCTGTGACTTCTAGGAGAATTTGGTTTGTAGTGTAATTGGAGGTCACCATTGCATCAAGATAATTTTCTTGATAACTAGAGAAAACTTAAATACAAAGTTATGTACCATAAGTTAAAGTAATTTAAAGAAGGCAAAGATTCAAAAATTATACCTACTAATAGAGTGAAAGTTCACTGTAGGAGAATAAAAAAACCAAGAGATTAATTGTGGAAAACTTTTTTTCTAAATTGGTTTATCAGAAGGGAATAAAAGAGGGTAGACTTAAGGTTTTGTCAGTGCTATATGAATGTCCTTGGTGCAAATTACATTTATCTCTGAAATCAAAATAACTACTTCAGAGGGAAGCACAACAAGGATCAGCAAGCAGACTAATTCCTGGATTGCTTGTAATTCATTTTGGGTAGCATTGCAGTAGTTTTTAAAAAATATTTATTGTAGATGCCCTGCTGTGACTGGTATCGAGAAACTGAAATTCACACCAGGAGATTCCCGGCCTGTGCTGCTCAGGGGCACTTTTACTGCCCTCTTGAGAAGCTTTTATTTAGGAAGCTTAGTGTTAGAACTTCACACAGAATTTACATATGATAAGTACTAAGCAGTGCAAAACACGGGAATTTTCCCATCATTATAGTAAGAAAACAGCACAGTGTACCTAAGGCTGTGGCAACTGGCCCAGTAACAGACTTCCTTTGATGCATGCACAAACAGGGTGAGAGAAGTGACAACCTGTTCCCAGCATCCCAGAAACAAGTGCGTTCTGGGAACAGACATTCCTCAAGTCTCTGCATCAGCAAAGCCCAAAGAAGTCTGTTAACTCTTACACAAGTGCCAGAAGTCTGTTAGCTCTTAGTGAGAAGAGGGCTGTTATCCTTAAGGGACAAGAGAATGTATCATATATTTTGTGCATGACAGTGTGGTATTTGCGTATGGTATATGTGCATGTGTGTGTGTGTGCATGCACACACGCACATGCCTGTGGATATGCATGTAGAAGCCAGAGGAGGATGTCAGGTGTCCTTCTCTAAAGCTCTCCATGTTATTTCCTTGAAACAGTATCTCTTGCTGAACTGGAGTTAGCCTAGTGGCCAGCAAGTCCCAAAGATCCTCTGGCCTCTGCCCTTTCCCTAGTTCAAGAGTGATGGGCACACACACCTGTACATAGCCTTTTACGATTAGTTAATTAATTAATGTAGGTTTGTGCCCCCATGTCGTACAATGACTAAGAGGTCAGAAGAGGGCATCGGATTCCCCTGGAACTGGAGTTAAAGACAGTTCTCAGCCGCCATGTGGGTGCTGGGGATTGAACCCTGGTCCTCTGCAAGAGCAGTAGGTGCTCTTAACTGCTGGGCCATCTCTCCAGCCCCTTGATTAAAATATTTTAAAAGTAAAGCTGCAAGCTGGGCGTGGTAGCATACGCCTTTAATCCCAGTACTCTGAAGGCAGAGGCAGGCAGATCTCTGTGAGTTCAAAGCCAACCTAGTCTACATAGCAAGCTCCAGGCTAGCTGGGACTAAAGAGAAATCCTGTCTCAAAAAGATTAAAAAAAAAAAAAAAAGGCAACTTGCCTTTAAAGACGGTTTGTGGAGCTGGAGACATGGTTTAGCAGTTAAGAACGCTGGACTTTGGTTTACAGCACCCACACGATGGCTAACATCCCTAACTCCAGTTCCAGGAGATCCAATGCCCACTTCTAACCTCTCCAAGCATTGCATGAAATGGATGCACTTACATACAAGTAGGCATTATACTCATACAAATGAAACAAAATGAAATATATATATTTATTTTTTTTCCTATAAAAGGAAGAGTTTATTTGAGCTTACAATTGACAGTTCCAGGGAATTAAGAGTCCATTGTGGTGGGGAGGCATGGTGGCTGGGGCTGGAGCCACCATGCCTCCCCGCCACAATGAGCACCGGAAGCTGAGAGAGAGAGAGAGAGAGAGAGAGAGAGAGATGAAATATTTTTAAAAGAAAAAATAAAGATATTTCATAGTATGGAGTCCTACTTACTTTAAATTTTTTTTCTTTATTTTTTTCTTTTCACAGGAAAACAGAAACAATATAAAATAACAATAACAAAACAAGCCGGGCATGGTGGCACACGCCTTTAACCCTAGCACTGTAGGGAGGCAGAGGCAGGCGGATCTTTATGAGTTCAAGGCCAGCCTGGTCTACAGAGTGAGTTCCAGGACAGCTGGGGCTACAGGGAGACCCTGTCTCAAAAAGACCAAAACAAAACAAAACAAAACAAAACAAAAAACAACAACAAAAATACCAATAACAAAACAAAGCAACAAGAACAAAGAAAGGAGGTGTTTCCATTTCTTATTCTGGTAAAATAGTATATATTATACTGTTTAATACCTAAATATCTAATTGCATGTGCTTCATCAGTAGGATCGAAAGGTTATGCCTGGACAAGCTGGCAGCCCATGAAAGAAAACAGCCAGAACTGACTAGAGACCAAGACATCAGCTCCAGAGAAAGTAGAGTGTTTTGCTTCTCATCCACCTGTGCCCCTTTTCTAAGCCTAGGGAACAATCTGCGGAAGAGGGGGCGTGGTAGAATGTAAGGGCTTCGGTTGGGGTTAATGGTGAAACTACAACAATATAGACTGGACACTCATTTGATCAACTTGATTGAACATACAAGCCCCCCCTGGTGGATGGTGGGACCCATGAGCTGTGTGGGTTTGGGCACAACTGCTTGCAAATTGGTTTTACATGAAGGATGCTTGTACTCACAAATTATCACTTATTGTTAAAAAAGAAAATGAAAAAAAAAAAACAAAACAAAAAAGCAGAGAAAGATGCAGAAAACTTACGGCAGAATGCATGATCTGGGATGGGTAGGGGTGGGGTGGGGGGAAGGGAAGGGGATATATGCCTGAACTGAATTGGAAAATGTTGTATGACATACACAAAGCATCAATAAAAAAAATAAAATAAAATAAAAGAATCAATCCGTGGGGCTTGGTGTGTACTTCCCTTTTGTTTTCCTTCTCTCTTTCTTTTCTTTCTTCTTTTCCTGTTCTTTCAGGGCTACCAGAAGGATATGTGTTTACTGGCTCTTCCAGGAAGCCTTGAGTTCTCAGCTGAGAAAGAGTCTGGTGAATTTGGGAGGAGGGTCTCATCCCTAAACTGCCTAATCAATTTCTAGCTCCTGTTTAGTTATGTTGCCCTCTGAAAAGGGTATGGGCATTAAGCATCCAAAAAAGTTAAGTTATACAAATCTGGTACTTTTAATTATTGTATCATATTTAGATAAAACTGAAGAAAAGTCTAAGAAGCCTTGCATAAACACTGACTGGAAGAAATTAAACACCATAGGACAAGCAGGCAAAGGCTATAAGAGAATTTCCAACAATTTTAGTCATATCTTAAATATAAACAATTTACTACAAACATAAGTAGTCTCTTTACTTTCCCAAACCCCTTATCCTGCTTTGTAGTTTTCCAATAACAGGAAACATATCTGTTGACCAGAATTAAGCTAAAAAAATTTACCAAGTCTTGTCCAAACTGTCTCTTTCCAGGGTACATGCCACTAGTTTGGTGAAGTAAACCTAGTTTATTTGTGTCAAGTTATCTTGAAATGGGAAGAACAGATATCAAAAGTAACACTTGCATAATAGACCCATTACTTGTCTATGCCCCTTTAATCTGAATCTACAACTGGAAGTCCAGTACAAGCCAGGAATGGACCAAAACCCAACCACAACCCTGTGTGGTTATAATCCCATTTAGACCATTAGTAAACTGGCTTTAATGTTTATTCCATTCCACTGTAGAAACATTTAACCACTTCAATCCAGTACAAGAATCTTGTTTTCTACTAAACTTTGAAATATTTATGCCCATCCAGTTGAACGGGCCAGTTCCCCCAAACACATCACCACAAAATAAAGTCCCAGGGCCTGCTCCAGCCAGTCAAGTCTTTCCAGATATTCAGAAATGCACCACATAGGCCTGGCAAAAAACCTGTCTATCTGCCCCAAAGATGTTCCACCTACTGCTCAAATATCCCACACACAAAACACAACCAAAGGCCTTGAATTCTATTTTACCTAGTATTAGCATAGCGACTCCTCTTTCTTTCTTTTTTTTTTAATTTTAAAATTTTTATTTATTTATTTATTTATTTATTTATTTATTTATTTATTTATTTATTTATTTGTATGAATGTACTGTCTGCATGTAGGTTTGTGCACCCGTGTCGTGCAATGCCGCGGAGGTCAGAAGACGGTGTCGGATTCCCCTGGAACTGGAGTTCCCCTGGAATTGGAGTTACAGACGGTTCTCAGCCACCGTGTGGGTGCTGGGGATCAAACCCGGGTCCTCTGCAAGAGCAGTCGGTGCTCTTAATCGCTAGGCCATCTCTCCAGCCCCTCCTGTTTCTTTCTTAGTGTCATTTATTTGAATTATTTTTTACCCTCCTTTCACGTGGGGATAATATCTAATCTTTAAAGGTGAGATAAGTTTCTTGGAGAAAGGAAAAAAAAAAAAGATGGGTTTTGTTTCTTAATCCATTCTACTAGTCTCTGCCTCTTAATTGGAGA
This sequence comes from Rhizomys pruinosus, assembly GCA_009823505.1. NCBI lineage: Eukaryota > Metazoa > Chordata > Mammalia > Rodentia > Spalacidae > Rhizomys > Rhizomys pruinosus. The sequence goes on from VZQC01003281.1 coordinate 1,503,936, forward strand.
ATTCATTCATTGATAATTAAAACTGTTGTGAGAGAATTAAACTGCTTCCAATCATTTTGATTTCTGGAACATTCTTACCCTAGGTTTTTATCTCCATAATGGTTATATCATTTGTTTTCTGGTGTTGATTGGTTATAGTCGTCCCTGCCCTCTGCTCTGTGTATTGCATGAAGTATTCTCTGCAGGAATGGCTTATTGGAGAGGATTTTTTTTTCAACTTATTTATATCATGGAACATTTTCCTTTCTCCTTCAATTATAATAAATATTTTTTGCTGGATAAAGTACTCTGGGTTGGCATCTAGAGTCTTTCAGAACTGGGAATATTTTAAACCAGGCCCTTCTGGCTTTTATAATCTGCATTGAGAAATCAGCCACAATTCTGATAGGTTTTCCTCTGTGGGTAACTTGTTTTTCTTTCACAGCCCTCAGTATCCTGTCTTTGCTTTGAACATTTAGTGTTTTTACTATGATATGGCATGGAGAATTTCTTTTCTGGTTCTGTCTGCTTGGAGTTCTATCTAATACTTGTATTAATCTGCTTTTATTTGGGAAAAAAATTTTGTTGAAGACCTGTGCTATATCATTATCCTGTGAGTTTTCTTCCTCTTCTAGCCATATAATTCATAAGATTGGTCTTTTCATATTATCCCACAGATCCTGGTTATTCCATTCTTGTATTTTTTTAACTTTTCATAATTTTTACTTGATTTATCCAATTCTCCCATACTGTCTTCCAATCTTGATATTCTATTTTCTACTCCATCCATTCTATTATAAGAGTTTCTCCTATCCTTTCCAAGTTGTTTGTGGAATGTTACATTTCTTTTTTCATTTCAACTTGAATTTTCTTCAATGTTTCTATATCTTTTGTAATTTCATTCTGCAATTTATTGTTGTCCTCTTCCAACTTATCCCTGTCTTCTTTTAGGTCCTGGACCTCCTTGTTTGTAAGCTCCTTAAATTCCCTCAACTCCTTAATTTCTCTAATCATATTCATAATTGTTCTTTTGAGATCTGTATCCTGAGTTATATCCAAGGGGTCTTCATTAGAGGGTACTTGAATAGGGGTATTAGTGATTGGCGGAGATCCACCTGAGTCTTTCTTTCATTGCACTTTAGGCATTTGGGTAGCTTCTGTTGGGAATGGTTCAAATGTGAAGCCTAGGTGCTTATTGAGCTGACACGGGATGTTGGTTATATTCTTCAGGTGTTTGTTGATGTCCTAGTTGATGCACAGGTGTGAACACTCTAGGCTCCAAAATCTCAAATCTATCCTAAACTGTACAGACCAACACCCCTCACCCAACCAGCAAACAGTTTGCCCAAAGGACTAAGCCATGAAATACCCAAGCCGGCCCAAACACCCCAGGCCTGGGAAACCCGCACCTCGGGGACCCCAGGCACTGCCAGTCCTGTGGGCTGGAAGCTCACAATGCTTCCCCTGCAGTGCAGCCAGAGTTCCCCACATCCAAGTGGGGTGAACCCCCAATCACTCACCTGGTGAGATGTACTTATGGAACTACCGTACACCACCCTTAATCTACCAGCAATCCACAGGGCCAGGTGCTAAGGTCTGTACCTGGGTTCAGTAGGAGAAAGGCTCAGCCCATAGAGGGCTTTCCCTGTTGTGTCCTGATGCCCTTGGGCGATGTCTATAGTGCAAAATTGTGGTCCCTAAGGACCCAAATGCCTCACACCACCTCCGATGCTTACCAACACTCTTGGGGGTCCCTAAGTCCCCCTACCCAACTTTGTGCTTAGCTACACAGAATGGACCTACTGCCTAGGGAGCCACCGTCTTGGAAAAGTGCTTACTTACTTTTTAATTACCCATTTTGGGTTTTAAATATTTGTTTTTTGTTTTTTTTTACCCAAAAAAGGAAGCAAAATTTTTGTTCCTAAATTTACAAAGTACTAGTGAACTTTGTACCATTTTGAAAAAACTAGCTACTGTGAAGAAAGTATTGGATCAGATGAATACTATGTTTATTTTCTTGACCATATACCAAGCTGTTATTGCTTGAATGTGAAATGTCCCTGTATTAGTTCCTTTTCTGTTGCCATGATAGATACCATGACCAAGGCAATTTATAGAAAGAAGAGTTTATTGGGGCTTATGGTTCCAGAGGGAGAAGAGTCCATCGTGTCAGGCAAGCATGGCAGCCAAAGCCAGAGGGCTCATGCCTCATTTTTGGGAAGCAGAGAGAAAACAAACTGGAAGTGGGGCAAGGCTATGAACTCTCAAAGCTGACTCCCAGTGACATGCTTCCTCCAGCTAGGCCACACCTCCTCACACTCCCATGGCCCTCCCCAAACAATGTCAGCAAATACTCCAGTCTACAAGGAAACAGTCCACCACAGTCCTCCAAATACTTGTGTTTAAACACTTAATCCCCAGCCGATGGCATTTCTTTGGGAGCTTGTGGAATCTTTGGGAGGCTGGTCTTAGCTAGAGGAAGTAGGATATGAGAGGATAACAGGCCAGCCCTCCTTCTGGCTTGAGCTCTCTGCTTGCTGTGTGTTGCCATGTAACAAGCAACTCCTGCATATTCCTGAGCCTCACACACTAAACCAGTCCTCTCCCCCAAGATGGACTATACTTTCTCAAATTTTGATGCCAAATAAATCTTCCTGTAAATTGTTTCTTTTCAGGTATTTGGTTACAAGAATGAGAAAAGTAATCAGTGAAGTAAATTGGTTCCAGAACTGGGCTCATTACTGTGGTAAAAACCTGACAATGTGATTCATAAGCTTTGGGGATTGGTTTGTGGGAGGAAGATGAAAAGGTCTAGAGATATAAGCTACTCCTAGAATCCAATAAGCAGAGATTAGTAATTCTAGTGGGTGAGTTGAAGACCAGAATTCCTATACAATGGGAGAGAGTAAAGACTGTACTTGTCAGGTCTCAAAATGGAACACAGACTCTATTGAGAATTGGACCAGGGGCCACTTGTGTTAGATTCCAGGAAAGCATCTGGATGCACACTGCCATGCCCCCAAAGTGAGAGGGAGGCTAAATGAAAAAAAAAAAAAAAAAGGTTTTGTTTGGTGGAGGAAAGGTCATGAAAAGAATAGCATTTAGACTATGGCATGGCTGTTGTTCACTTTAGCCAAGATTACTATGGGAATTCTTTCTGGGAATTTATTCTGGGAATAAAGTGGAACAGAAATATGTGGAAAAAGGTGTATTTTGGTGAAGTAAGGAACATGTGAAAATCTGAAGTTGTGTACAAAGTAGCTGCAGGTCAAGGGGCAGTAGTTGTTAAAGACATTAGTGTGGTCAAAAAGAAGCCTTCACGGCACGGCACTGGCTTCTCAAGCTGAGGACCCAGGTTCAGTTCCCAACACCCCCATGGTGGCTAACAACCATCTGTAACTCCAGTTCCAGGAGATCCAATGCCCTCTTTTGGACTCCATGGGCACTGCATGTGTAGGCACATGTTCATGCATGCAGGTAAAACACTCATACACATAAAATAAAAATAAAATATTAAAAAAGTAGAAGAAGCCTCACTCTGCACTGGCAGTGAGACAACAGTGATTAGTCAGCAATGGTTGCAGAGTGCCCTGCTGCAACACGACCACCGAGGAAGTGTTCTCCCGGGGTCAGCCATCCTGGCCCTGTCATGAAAGGGGGCTGGCCTACGTCTTAAGCTGAAGGTCCAACTTGGCATCATTGACAATATAGTGCTGGTTTTATAAGTATGCAGAATACAAGAGTTACAGGGTCGTGGATATTACCCAAAGGTTCCACAAACTCATACAGCCAAGCAAAATGTGGTAGGGTCAGATTTTCTGAAGGAAGTCTTGAGGGACCACTGTGTGAAGCTGTGGAAATGGAAACTTAAGTTGCAATAGAGACCCCGGAGTACTGGAGGAGCCAACAACATGGGATTCTGACAAGGAAAGCCGCAGGTAATGAGTTGAGTAAGCCTAAGACAAAACATCCATGCTGCTGTCAGAAAAGTTGTAGCATCAGGACTATCCAAGCCTGTGGGAGTCCCCATGATGCTGAGTATGGAGCTCAGGGCTTGACTGCTGAGTTTCAGTCCGATTCATTCTTTCTTATTCTCTTTTGGAATGAGCATGTTTACTCTGGACAGTTACATAGTAGAAGTCTATAAATTTTTTTTTAACAGAAGTTCATACTTAAGAGATTGCCTTGAATCTCTGAACAGTGTTGGAACTATAATATTATGAGGACTTTTGAAGTTGGGCTGCATGCATTTCGCATTATGAGATAGGCATACACCTACAGGGGCCTGGGGCAGATTGTTAGGAAGATGAAATTATTCCCAAAGTCTCTTATATCTGAACACTTGACTGGCAGCTGATAACATTGTTTGGAGAGAGATTCTTGAAACTGTTGGAGGTTAAAACTAGCTAGAATAAGGGAGTGTTTGGAGGTATGCGCCTCATGGGTACAGACCAGGACTGCTTCCAGCACAACCTCTGCTTCCCGAAAATCAGTAGCCGCACACTCCTGTGGACCATGCTACCCCAAGTGCCATGCCATCCTCAGCACAATGTATTTTCCCCCTCAAACCAGGAGCCAAAATAAGTAAATAGTTCCTTCTCGTAATTTTGGTCATAAAGGTAAGAAAAGTAGTACGCAAAGCATCATAAAATTTATTTGATTATGTAATTCTAGATAGTCCGTAGCATATTATTATAGCCAATGCAAATTTTATCCTAGAGAATTTAGTTTCAAATGAATGTGGAAAGGAATCCTTTATATATATATGAAATGGAGTGTTGAAGCCATATTATGACTAACACGTTAAATCTGTTTCAGATTAAGGACAGATGCATCAAAAAAAAATGTGGTTGCTGTGCATCAGTGGCCTCTGCTTTTCTCTGGGCAATTAGAGAAGATAGCTTAAGAGGGTTGCAGAGGGGGCTGGAGAGATGGCTCAGTGGTTAAGAGCACCGACTGCTCTTGCAGAGGACCCAGGTTCGATTCCCAGCACCCACATGGCAGCCAAGAACCGTCTTTAACTCCAGTTCTAGGGGAATCCAATGCCCTCTTCTGACTTCTGCAGCATTGGACGACACAGGTGTGCCAACCTACACACAGACAGTACACTCATACACATAAAAACATAATAAATAAATAAATAAAATATTTAAAAAGAGCGATGCAGAATCGCTGCTCATTGACCAACCATTGATTATTTGGAATCCATTCTGACTGGAATAAGCTTCACTGCTTTTTTCTGTCCATTTATAGGAGAAACTCATAATACACAAGCTGATTCTGGTGAGATTTAGAACAGAAGAGCTTTGGCCATTTGCCACAGGGCTTTGAAACAGAATGGACTTTACGTCATCCTTGATAGGAACTGGATTCCGACTTAAATTTCTAACTGTAATTATTTGTCTGTTCCTCTGCAGTCAAAACCTTTAACAAGCCAAAATACAGCTCATATTTTGTAGTGCTTTCTTCCAGAAAAGTGGAAATTGTATTGCGAAGAAGAAATTCACAATTCTTTTACAGAAATTTAGATTGGAAGTTGCTGAAAACTAGTACAGTCACACAAGGAGAAGAGTGCAGTGCATGTGCCCTATACATACATGCTACTACATAATTCAGGGGCTGGAGAGATTGCCTAGTGGTTAAGAGCGCTGACTGCTCTTGCAGAGGACCCAGGTTCTATCCCCAGCACCCACATGGAGGCTGAGAACTGTCTTTGACTCCAGTTCCAGGGGAATCCAATGCCCTCTTCTGACCTCCACGGCATTGCACGACACGGGTGCACAAACCTACATGCAGACAGTACATTCATACACATACAAAAATAAATTTTAAACATTATATTTAAAATAAAATTCAGGAAAATATTACACTGTGTAAGAAATGCCTTTGTATTTAGAATACAGCACATATGGGACTGAACATAATAAAGCAAATTAATATTTTTCTGATACCCTTTCTATGGAGCTGGCTCATTCGTGTGCCTCAACTAAAACTTAAGCAGACATCTTTCAATTTTGTATTTTGGACTATTTTTTAAAATTTTGTGTGTTTATAACATATTATGTATGTGCATAGGGGCGTGGGTGGAAGCCAGAAAATGAGACTGAGTGTTGTCCTTCATCACTCCCACCTTATTTTCTGAGAGGGTCTCTCACTGACCCCAGAACTCGCCAATGTTAGACTGGCAGGCTAATAAGCTATGCCTGTACCCCTCCCCACCCCCGGGGTGTGCTAGAGTCATGTATGCACAGGACATGCCCCACTTTACAGACTTTTTACATGGATTCCTACAGTAGGAAAATACATCAAAGACCTTACAATGTTATAGAAATGGAGACAGACAAGGGAGGGGCAGTCTGGAGGTTTCCCCTCTGCCCCCTGTGGTCACCCAGGACAGTGGCCTTCTTTGTTTAACCAGGATGTCATATTCCTATAGCCTTTGTGATGCTATGTTGTCTGTAAACCAGGATGTCACATTCCTGTAGCCTTTGTGATTGCATGTTACCTGAAAACCACTTAACTTGATTACTACTTATGTGTTATGTGCTCTTTGCTTGCACTTGTCACAGGGGTATAAAAGACTCCAGAGACTCAGTCAGTCAAGGTGCTGACTTCTTTATGGAACTACTGATGGGTTAGCCGGCTAGCATAAAATTAAACTCCCTCTCCTCACCTGACTTTGGCTTTGGTCTCACGATTTTCCCATAATATTTCTACAATGGTGGCTGATCTGTCAGAGCAGTGCCTTAGCCTGCAATCTTCATTATGACATTTCAGACACCTAGCCCTTAGGATACATCCTGTGTGGATACAAAGAGGGACCTGAGAGATCTAATAATAAATATCACCCAGAGACAATGTGATATTTCAGAAAGCTGGGGACCAGGAGGCTCCCTGTTCCATAGAACAAAGAGCCCTGAGTCTCTAACTCTCAAGATTTTTTTATTTGCAGAGATGGGGGGCTCTATGCTGGGATCCAGGAACAAAGAGTACCCAGATCAAAGGACATTTCTCTGCAAGAGCTCAGGAAACAATTAGCAACAAAGTGTGGCCTGTTTGTAAACTGCAGAACAGATATTTACACAATAGCTTTGCTTCTTGTTTTGTTAAGAAGACACCACTTGTGATTACCTCACCAGGATGCTATGTAAATTTGTTTCTATCGATGCAAGCACTGTAAGGTTTTTGTACCTAATATTAGTGCAGAACCTCAGGATTCTTTCGTGATGGCACAACAAAACCTCAACATTCTTGGAAATACTCTAGGGATTGCATTGTAGATGTCAAGTTAATTTTGGCCATTGTGTTGCAGTTAAATTAAAAGATAAGTTTGGAATTTAACTGAACTGAAATATTGTCTTAAACTATTTGTCTTTTTAGAGTCTGACCCTTACATAGCTCAGATAGCCTCTGAACTTTAGGAAATCAGTAAAGTATATCATATAAGACCACACAGAATTTGTGTGTAATATATAATAGGGCATTGTGAGTGGATCATATAAATAGGACACTGCAGACGCATTATTTTGAAATGAAGACCTTACTAATATTATTGATACTTATTTACTTAAGATCCTGTGTGTGAAAATCCACAAAGCAATAGAATTGGAAAAGGGATTGGTAACATATCCAAGCTACAACTGATTGTAAAGGGATACTATCCATTTTCTCAAAGAAAGTGCTTATTAGTGCTTATAGGCCCAGTGCAGCAGCCCTCACCAATGCAGACACGCAGATGGCGGCCAAGCTGAAGGTCTCCACCCACAGCCAGGAGCAGGAACAGACCACTAACTGGAGGTCCCTGAAAACCATCTGCCACCGTATCCGCAAGATCCACAGGTACCTCTGTGCTGGACCTCTGGTTGGCAAGGACCCGGCTCTCACAGTGCAAGTGCAGCGATGCCTAACATTGCCATCCCTTCCTTGACGGAGTGCTGCAACCCACACGACAGGTGCCATGAGACCTCTGGTAAAGCCAGAAAGACTGTGATGAGGACTTCCAGTACAGCCTCTCCAGGATCTGCTGAGATGTGCAGAAAACACTAGGATTTGCTCAGAACGTGCATGCATGTTGATACAGGAATACCCGGGTGTCTTTGGGAACTACAGCCTTTCTTGGTTCTGTTGCGCTTAGTTTCAGAGGGTCCTGGAAACTCAATGGCCAACAAAGCCACCTGAAGCCAGAGGGTTTCTGGTTCTTGTCTCCCGAATTCGAAGAATGACATTCACGGACCACAGAGGGTGAGTTTTAGAAAGGAGTATTTATTATAGGGAGCTTAGGATGGAGAAAGCAGAGCTCCCATACAGTAGTGGGGGAGGGGTTCCTTGGAATAGGATTCCACCGAGTCTCATTCCCAAGGGTTAATAAGAATTTAGTGGAGGGAGGAGGGGAGAGGGAAATGAGCTGGTCAGTCCAGCCCTCATTCCAGGTGTCCAGGTTCCCCGAGGTCCTGGTCCCGTCCTCAAGAATGTAGACATGATAAGAAAAAAACAGACCCTGTACTGGCATCCTTAGCCTCTGGCTATGGTATAACCAGAGACATCTTTGGATTAGATAATTCTAGCATCTCTAGTCTTAGGTAGAGTCAAGTTTACTGGCAAATTCAAAGAATTTTTCTCACTCTTAGCCAGGAGAGCAACTGGCCATTATTGTTTTGGGATCTTTGCCTTAAGCTGCCTAGCCATTTTCTACCTCCTGCTCTTATCAATGTGAAACAACAGGGAGATTCTGTTTGAAAGTTATACATCTAGGCTGTAATCTGTACCTGGATGGCCAGCCAGCTGCATGTAGGTGTTCTTACGAAGAAAAACAGATCATGGTGGCGCATGCCTTTAATCCTAGCACTCGGGAGGCAGAGGCAGGAGGATCTCTGTGAGTTCAAGGCCAGCCTGGTCTACAGAGTGAGTTCCAGGACAATTGGAGCTACAGGGAGACCCTGTCTCAAAAAGACCAAAGAAAAACAAACAAACAAACAAATGAACAAACAAACAAACAAAAACAGATCTTTAAGAATATCTTGGTCACTGATGAGCAAATAAGAACAGGAATATAATCTTTGACAAAGAACTGATGTTTTCACAGCCTAAATCTGCTTTATTTTTGCGATGGTCATTTTAAGGCACTTTAAGATGGTATTTTGAATTTTAAAGTAAAAAAGAGTGTGTAGAGGGGTAGGAATAAGTAGGGAGGAGGGCACACCTGCCTTTCCAGCTGTCCATGCTGGCCATCTCTCTCTCTCAGTGGCCACCAAAAACATGAAGAAAAGTTTGAAGAGGATGTAATTCAGTTCTTGTAACTATACATACAAAAAAAAAAAGAGAGATAAAATGTAAAATTCATTGTAAAGACTGTCTAACCTTATCTTATTTTGAAATAATGCAAAATATTCTCTTAGAAATATTGTTTACAAGCTGGCCACGCCTTTAATACCAGCACGCAGGAGGCAGAGGCAGACTGAGCTCTGTGAGTTCAAGGCCAGCCTGATCTACATAGCAAGTTCCAGGCCAACTGGGGCTACAGGAAGACTCTGTCTCAAAAAGACCTAAAGAAATAAAAAGAAATATTGTTTACAATGAAATTTCAAATACACATTTCTGCCTGGAAGGAGCTGGCTTTACTGTGCCTCTGTTTTAATTACATTAATATGATTCTGTGTAGCCCACAGACATCGGACTAGATCAGGTTAGCTGCAAGACCAGAGCTTCCAAGCATGAAAGGCGCCTCTCTTGTACAGCTGGAACCATGGCTGGTGCCCTTCAGGAGCACAACTCCAATGTCTAAGTATTCTGATATGAACAAGATTTGGAAGCACATAGCACCCCCGTCTTACAAATCACCAGTACCGAATGTCATCTTTTGCTGAAAATTCGAGAAAAGTTGTTTAACAACACATAAGAACACTACATGCTATTATGCTTTGATGTTTATTCCCTAATGCCTGTTCTTCATCATAGATTCTCTAATATTTTAAAAAGAGTAACCTTTTACTAAATCGTGGTCTTAGTAAAAGTTTTTCTTAAAAATTATAAAATAGAGTTTAAATTCATGGGGATATCAAAATTAACTCTGGATTTAGATTAAGTCCTCTTTTTTTATTTCCTTTTTTTATTTGTCTCCCCTCCCTCCTCTTAAAATTATTTTTAAATTTTATTTGTGTGAGTGTTTTGCTTGCATGTAAGTGCACCATGTGAGTGCAATGCCTGCAAAAGCCAGAAGAGGGTGATGGATCCCTTGGAACTGGGGTTATGGATGGTTGTTAGCTACCATATGGGTGCTGGAAACTGAACCCAAGTCCTCTGCGAGAGCAGCCAGTGCTCATACCACTGAGCCATCTCTCTGGCTCCAACCTACCCCCCCCCCTTTCAAAAATAGTATGTTGCTGGGAGTGGTGGAGCACACCTTTAAGTCTAGCACTCAGGAGGCAGAGGCAGTCGGATCCTTTTGAGTTCAAGGCCAGCCTGGTCTACAGAGTGAGTTCTAGGACAGCTGGGGCTACAGGGAGGCCCTGTCTCGAAAAGACCAAAAGCAAAACAAAACAAGACAAACAAACAAAAACCCAGTATGTCAAGCTAGCTTTGCTTAGTTTGAAGATGATCTTGAATTTATGCTCCTTCCACTGTCTTCCCAGTCTCACGGTTACAAGCCCATACTGCCACACCTGGTTTGTATGTCTCAGGGGATTGAACCAAGGCATCCAGCTTGCTAGGCAAGGACTCCACCAACTGAACTCCATCTCTAGTCCTGAAAATAATTTTTTTGGGGGGGTTGTCTTTTTGAGACAGGTCTCCCTATAGCTCCAGCTGGCCTGGAACTCACTCTGTAGGCAAGGCTGGCCTTGAACTCACAGAGATCCACCTGCCTCTGCGAGGGAAGCTTTCTTTGTAACGAACAGGTACCACAAGGCCCTGCTAAGGGAAGAGGAACACAGTCCCTGCCTGCAGCCACTGTACAGAGCTGGCCTCTCAGTGCAGAGACCAGCCGACTACTTCTGTAGCCTGGCCTGAGAGCCCAGCCTCAGGCCCTTAGCCTGGGACAACGAGATACATTTCCCACTCTTGGCCGTGACTTCCCACCTGCCCAGAGACTGCTGACCCCTGGACAGGAATTTTCAGGCTGATGGCTGATGGCCTATCTTTAGCCTATGTCCACTCACAACACCAGCTATCCAGGTTGGTGGTCTGCACTGGGACCTCTTTCCAACCCACTGGCCACCCAAAGGAAACGCAGGCCTGCTTTGGCCTGTGTACGTGCAAAAATTAAAAAATGATGGCCGGGAATTCTGTAATGATGTTAATGGAGAATTCGATTTATTGCTTGGTACAGCCTGCTTTTATAAGCCAAATGATGTCAGTTCCCAGAGCCAATCATAGCCACCCCCAATTCCACGCCATTGTACACTGCCACCCCTCACGCACCTAAGCCACGTTGTTTGCTCCTCCTTGGGGCGGGGTCAGAGAAATCCCCTGACTCCCATCCACGTAGTGCCCTGAGGGGCGCTAGCTGAAAACTAGCCCTCAATTCAAACTGGATCTTCCCACACCTCTGCCTCCCATCTTCCTACACCTCTGCCTCCCGAGGGCTAGGATTAAAGGCATTCGCCACCCCCCCCCCCTGGTTTAAAGGCAATTCTTAGCCCTNCATATAACATATATTATATGTATATAATATATAGAGAGTATAAACAAAGATGTATTTGGCTGGTCTACAAAAAATTCAGTTGTTCAGTTGAAATTTAAATTTATTTGTGTCAAATTTGTGGTTTATGATTAGAACTGAATTTTTTTTCTTTTGTCTTTTCAAGACAGGGTCTCCCTGTAGCCCCAGCTGTCCTGAAACTCACTCTGTAGACCAAGCTGGCCTTGAACTCACAAAGATCCACCTGCCTCTGCCTCCCAAGTGCTAGGATTAAAGGCGTGCGCCACCACGCCCGACCCGTACCATTTTTATACCAAGTTTTCCCTCTTGTGATTCAGATTCGAGCGGGAAGGCAATTCTGAAACACAGTTGAAGATTCCATTACTCCCAATGACTGGGGACAGCAAAGAGCTTGATTAAATGGGTTGCATTGATCACTGTTTGCAATATTGGATTAAAATTAAGAAAATTAAAAGCTGATCCAAGAGGTGGAATTCAATGATGGCTATGGAAACTAAGAGGAACCTCTGCTTTCCCCTCCAAAATATGGCCCAAGCCCCAAGCTGTCCTCTGAGGCATGTGATCTGCTCTGGGTTGCCTAGGAGAACATAGGGGACTCCTGGTTTGCCAGGAGGGTCGTCCCAGCACTGAGAAGGAGGCCATCACCTCACACTGGAAGTTGAAGTTGATCAAGGACTGTCAGGAGCAAGTGGAATCAGACCCACAGTCCCCAGATTGTATAAGTATTTAATAGCCAATGCTACTAATTCAGAGTGAGGTCTGCTATATCGAAATGGAGGGAGATTATGTCCCGCACCTTGCATGTGGGGATGACTAAAAACCAAATGCAGATCATTCTCAGTTTACCAAGAGTATTGTTTTTGCTTGTTTGTTTTTTGTTTTTGGCCTTTTTAAGGCAGGCTCTCCCTGTAACACCAGTTGGCCTGGAACTCACTACATAGACCAGGCTGGCCTTGAACTCACAGACATCTGCTTGCCTCTGCCTCCTGAATGCTGGGATTAAAGGTGTGCACCACCACGCCCGCCTAAGAGGTATTTGATACAAGCAAGAAGGAGATGGAACCTTGACATCCAACCCACCGTGGGCTGGCTCTTAACTTTTCTGTATTTTACTCATGAGATACTTAACCCAGAGCCTGCCTGCAAACTGGCTAAAACTGCTTTTGATGAGACCATTTGTATAACTTGATCCACTAGCACACTTTACAGAGAAGGCACCATTACTATGCAGTTGCCTAGAAACAAGTTAACATCGTGGACATCAGACAGTCTGTATGTAGTCTGTGCAGGAGCACAATCAGATGCAGGAAAGGGGCGAGAAACTCAATGTGTATAGGGTGTCTTCCTTCCCCTTGGGAGGACCCTTTTACATCTTCATTTCTTATTGCACTTGGATTTCCTATAGTACAGAAACCCATTCATCTGGGTGGAATCAACTGTTAACAGATTGGGGGGCAGGGCTTTATTTTTAGATACAGCCTACCTGTAGCTTCAGCTGACCTGGAACTTGAGATATAGACCAGGCTGGCCTCAGTTTCACAGAGATCTGCCTACCTTTGTCTCTGAGTGCTGGAATTAAAGATGCACACTACCTTCCCCATCCTGTTCACAGTCTTTTGACACTGTGGCTTCGGAAAAACTCCATTCCTTGATTTCTGTTGTCTTCCTTCACCTTCCTAGAATGCAGTTACTGTTGTAGAAAAGTATTAATAGCTTAATTTCAGTAAATGCGACCTCCAGACACTTATGTGAAAGACTAAAAATGATTGGGCATTTAAGTTATCTGACCTGGTTCTACAAGTGACTATTTTATAGAACTGTTAAGACATGAAAATGTTCTTAATTACAATTCAAGGTGTTCTACGTTATGTTTTAATCTCTACATTCCCTTTTAGAGGCTTCCTTTCAGAGGCAACTTTTCTACACTTTCACTGTCCATTCCTTTTTAGTAGGAAACCAGAAGTATTAGACTGAGTGGAAAAAGCACTGAATGTATCTGGGCTTGGAGGTCACTGATTGAAATATTTCCATGTCACATTTTTTGACAGTAGGGACTTTCCCTATTCATCATTTACTGCTGTTTGAGTTAACAAACATTTCCTGCTGTTTGAGTTAACAAACATATTCCCAGTAAAAAAATCACTTATATCTTGAAAACATTTTTTAAATTTTTATTTATTTTTGTATGTGTATGAGTGTACTGTCTGCATGCAGGTTTGTGCACCCATGTCGTGCAATGCCACGGAGGTCAGAAGATGGTGTCGGATTCTCCTGGAACTGGAGTTCTCCTGGAATTGGAGTTACAGACAGTTCTTAGCTGCAATGTGGGCGCTAGGGATCGAACCTGGGTCTTCTGCAAGAGCAGTCGGTGCTCTTAACCGCTAGGCCATCTCTCCAGCCCTGAAAACATTTTTAAGTTAAGAAAAATTTAGCCATTTATTAATTTAAATAGCTATCCAACCAGGCATGGTGGCACACATCTTTAATGTACTCGGGAGGCAGAGATAGGCAGATCTCTGGGAGATCAACACTAACCTAGTCTACTTATAGAGTTCCAGGCCAGCTGTGGCTACAGGGAATCCTTGTCAAAAGAAAAAAAAAAAAAAAAAAAAAAAAAATAGCTTGCCTAAACTCAGTATAGTGGTGCATATACGTAATCCCAGTACTTAGGAAGGTGAGACAGGAAGATTATGAGTTAGAAGCAAGCCTGGGCTACATACTGGGGCCTTTATAGCCTGATTATACCTTGTAATAAAATCTCAAATTTCTTCATAGAAATACCTGCAGGGAGTCCACATGCTCTCCGTATTAAGGTGGTTGGTGAAGCCACAAGAACACTGCTGATAGGGAGACCCTTTGTCCATCTGTTCCTTACTAATGTGGCCATTTAGATGTCATTGCCTTTCAAGTTTTTAGTGTGAGCAAAGATGGTTCTTATGACAGTAACAACCTTTTTATAATGCTTCATATATATATGAATAGTATAACAACACATTTTATAATGCTTCACTACTAATGCAAAAACTTCAAGGAAGCCATGAACATCTAAAGAATATTACCAAGGGGGAATGAGAAGGATGCTATCAATGTCCAAGGTGAGGGACATACCTTTGAGAATTATGAAACCCTGGAGCTACTAAAGGATGTCATTGGGAAGGTGGTCTATATGGTTAAGGCCGCAGACAGGCCACAGTTCTTCATATTCTCCCCATAAAGGAAATAACATCTGTGCTGGATACCTTTAGTGTCAACTTGACACACCTGGGTTGAGGGAGCTTCAGTTGGGGAATTGGCTCCATTGGACTGGCCTGTGGCTACGTCTGTGGAGTATTGTCTTGATTGTTGGGCAACGTGGGAGGGCCCAGCCCACTATGGGTGGTGCCACCCTGGGCAGGTGAGAACTCCAGCTCCAGGGGAATCCGACACTCTCTTCTGACCTCCGCGGCATTGCACGACACGGGTGCTCAAACTTGCATGCAGACAGTACATTCATATACATACAGAAATAAATAAAATTAATAAAAAAGAATTAAAAAAAAAAAATAAGAGGGCAGGCTGGGCATGGGCCAGGGGAGCAAGCCAGTGAACAGCATTCCTCCATGGCCTGTGCTTCAGCTCCTGCCTCCAGGTTTCTGCCCTGAGTTCCTGCCTTGGGCTCCCTAAGTGATGAACTGTGACCCAGGAGATGTGAGCTGAATAAACCCTTTCCACCCCAAGTTGGTGTCAGTCAGAGTGTTTTGTCACAGCAATTGAAGAGAAACTAAAACAAAATCTAAAGGTCACGCTTTCTTTTAACCTCTGATGATACAACACGCCAAGTAGATAACAGATTGACGACAACTTGGTAGTGATGAGGTGTTATCTACCAGAAAGTTTCCTTGAGTGCAGCTTTCCAGGGGTAGGAGATGACCTCATAGCTGAAAGCAAATTTCTAAGGCTGTGACAAGAAAGCTGTGTATAGTCTTCTGCTCTGGGCTCCCAACTTCGAATTATTCTGTGACCGCTGTTGTCTTACCATTGTTAACATGGACATAGTAAGACTTTGTCAAACTACATGGTTGGTCAAGGCCACCCAGAGAATGAAGAAGCCAGGAGCTCCCTGGACAAGCATTGCTGCACTTAAGCCTCTGTTTTTATTCTAAACATGTGCAACTCAAGATGCTGTAAAATACCCTCTTTTATTCATCATCCTTTTGATATTCTCAATGACTGCTTACAACTGTTAAATCAGAATTGGAGCTTGCATCCAGCAGCAGATTAAGCATAAAACTGAGGTGATTGGTAAAAGTATATAAGCCAGGAACTACTGAAATCTATTTTTTTTTTTGAGACAGGGTCTCCCTGTAGCCCCAGCTGTCCTGGAACTCACTCTGTAGACCAGGCTGTCCTTGACTCACAAAGATCCGCCTGCCTCTGCCTCCCAAGTGCTAGGATTAAAGGCATGTGCCATCACACACGGCTGAAATCTATTTTTTAAACTACATAATTGAACATGAAATGAAAGTAGGCAACTATTGGAAGTCCTAACTAGCCTGTGTATAAATGAAGAGCTGTTCCACCTCACTTGTAATCAGAGAAATTCACATTAAGTCAGTAATGCAAATTAGCTAATACCAAGTATTAGATAATACAAAGAGAAATTAAATATTTCATGTACTGTTGGTGAGAGTATCTGTTCATAACATTTAGTGAAATTATGATTATGGGGCTGGAGAGATGGCCTAGCGGTTAAGAGCACCAGCTGCTTTTGCAGAGGACCCGGGTTCGATCCCCAGCACCCACATGGCGGCTAAGAACCGTCTGTAACTCCAATTCCAGGAGAACTCCAGTTCCAGGGGAATCCGAGACCCTCTTCTGGCCTCCGCGGCATTGCACGACATGGGTGCACAGACCTGCATGCATAAAGTACATTCATACACATACAAAAATAAATTAAAAAAAAAGAAATTATGATTATGTGCCCTTAACAATAGCATTAACATTCTAAGCAATGCATCATTAGGGAATCTTCTCTTGGTCATAGAACATACTTGCACAAACCTATATAGTATAGGGGTAACACCAGACTTGGCCCCTTTGATGAAATCAAAAGACATGGCTAACATAAGACACATGAAGCCACGGGTGATATATCAGCATACTATCTCACAGTAGTTTTTCTTTGTAAATAGTCTCTAAAAAAGTTTGGTATCATAAGTACATGAACCATTAACCTAGTTGTTTATTGTCATCAAGCATCATGTGTTGTGCATCACTCTAGTTGCTCTGTTTTTACATGACTGACAGCAGAGTGGGTTTGTTTAAACCAGCCTCTTCACAAATTTGAAAGGAGCATGTTGTGTTAGGACATTATAATGCTATCACTAGGCTGGTGCTCATCTTCCTTGTCAAGTCGATTGGATTAAGAACCATCAAAAGCATTAGAACTCTGGGGTGTGTCTGAAAGGGTGTTTCCAGAGAGGGTTGACAGAGAAAAGATCTGCTCTGAAGTTAGTGGTAGCATCTCAAGGGCTGGGGTCCTGGGCTGAACAGAAATGGATACAGGAGAAAGTCAGTAGAACGCCAGGCTTTCCATTTTTCTGCATTCAGTTTTGCTGAGAGGTG
The DNA here is from genome assembly GCA_009823505.1 of Rhizomys pruinosus. Classification (NCBI taxonomy): domain Eukaryota; kingdom Metazoa; phylum Chordata; class Mammalia; order Rodentia; family Spalacidae; genus Rhizomys; species Rhizomys pruinosus. Next base: position 1,521,175 of record VZQC01003281.1, read on the forward strand.
AGCAAAGCAGCTTTCCTACACCATAGTGTGGAGTTGATCCCACCCCATGCCTTACCCACCATGATGGACCACCTTCAAATCACGAGCCAAAATAAACTCTTCTTGAGTTGCTCCTTATAAGGTAACTAGACACAGCAATGAGAAAAGTAGCTGATTTACTAGGTGATGAAAACTGCTCAGTTCTGTTAGAATCTTTTAGGACTGCTGTTTTATATATGGTCTGTCATTGGCTAATTTGTTATGTTGTTCCTGGCTCACTGTATCTAAATATAGTTCTGAATACAGATAATTCTTACACCTGGCCTGATACTATATGTTCAAGTGTTGAGGGGCATATTTATAAAAGCATGATCCTAGCATTATTTATGTGAGATGGCAGCTTTGATGTCCATCTGTTGGGAGATGGCTGATCAGAATGTATGGCAAGCACATGTGACGGAATGCAGCACAGCAATAGGAAGTAATTAACGATATTTTAAATAGCACTGAGAACTGACTTTAGAATTATAGGGTGTGCTTTATAGGGCAAAACAATTTATATACATTCAAAACACATGTGCCATAGAGAAAACAGCAATATATTTCAAAGCTGAACGTTTAGAAGCCTAGGGATGTATATTGGAGTGTGACCAGCTCAGATGAGAAGGAGAATGCAAATGAGAGTGGTGAGAACCAAGGAGAACAAGTACTGAAATAAAATAGAGGACATTCATAGAGGCTTATGGTAGAGTATAATGTCTGTGTACCTGAGGGCCATGTGACTCATGGATAATGCATGTGTATCTAATTTTCAGGAGGAATATTTCAGTAATGTTCTCAGCAAAAAACATGCACAGATTTTAAAACATTCTAGGAGGATTTGAATGGCCTTATGTAGAGGACAAATAGCTGATTAATATAATTCCTTGCTTTAAAAACATTTATCCAAGCCGGGCGTGGTGGCGCACGCCTTTAATCCTAGCACTCGGGAGGCAGATGCAGGCAGATCTTTGTGAGTTCAAGGCCGGCCTGGTCTACAGAGTGAGTTCCAGGACAGCTGGGACTTCAGGGAGACCCTGTCTCGAAAAGACCAAAAAATAAAAATAAAAAATAAAATAAATAAAAACATTTATCCACCAAAGTATTAGATGTTAATTTGAAATTAATTTGCCTGAAGTAATCAGTGTAGGAAAAGAGTAAAAAAAATGAATGAGGTTATTGAATATGGAAAGAGAATTGTTCTGCAAATCTAGAAAATACAAAGATACTTTATCAAAAAGTTGTCTTTTTGAGATTCATGTAATTTATCTGGTAATAGTTTTTTTTTAATTTAATTTTATTTAATTTTATTTATTTTTGTATGTGTATGAATGTACTGTCTGCATGTAGGTCTGTGCACCTGTGTCGTGCAATGCCGTGGAGGTCAGAAGAGGGTCTCGGATTCCCCTTGGACTGGAGTTCTCCTGGAATTGGAGTTACAGATGGTTCTTAGCCACTATGTGGGTGCTGGGGATCGAACTCGGGTCTTCTGCAAGAGCAGTCGGTGCTCTTAACCGCTAGGCTATCTCTCCAGCCCCTTACCTGGTAATAGTTTTAAAAGCATCAGTTTATTTGTTCTGGTATTATTTCTCTATACACACTATAATTTTCATTCAAAAAAATTTCCCTATCATTATTTGCAAGATCAATATGCTACAATATGCTTAAATCCATTGGTTTTAAGTTCTTCACTATCATGTGTAATATACTGAATTATTTGATTGTAGTTGTGTTGCTGGTATAAATCTTTGGCTCTAACAATTTCTTAAAAGTGTTGTATAATTTCCACCTTCTGCTAGATAATACGTTCTAGACATGATAGGAAAGCTACACCCATGACATCTCCACAGTATGGCAACCTAACAAGACCGGCGTTATGACCCCACCTCTTGGCATGCCCATGTGGATAGGGAACTTTCACCAGCTCCCAAGCAATCAGTGGATGCCGCGGAGGGTGAGAGAGTGATTTCTCCAGGGACTAGCTCCCTGAGAAGTTATCTAGTTCCAAGTGGACAGCCCTAAACACAGGTACACCACTAAATGGACTCGGTGCATTACATCTAGTCTATATCTCTATCTATCTATCTATCTATCTATCTATCTATCTATCATCTATCTATCTACCTACCTACTTATCCATTTGTAAATGTATATATTTCATAACAATAATAATCAAAGAAGAGAACAAGACATTGAGGGAGAGTTGGGAGAACAGAGGGGGATGAAAAATGCAAATATACTCATGTATGAAATTCTCAAAAGTAAACAAATATATATCTAAAAATTGATATCGCACAGTTGTGAAGAATGATGGTATACCAAGGCAATATTCTATAGCATGATTATTTTTCTCCTGCAAAACTGCTACAATTGAGCAGCTTATAAGAAATTTGAATTACTGCTATTAAAGTCAGTTTAATTTAAATAAAATTTATTGTTTTCATCTCAGTAAAAAAAGTATTATGTCTACAACTTTCATAATGGCTGCCACCCAGGGGGCCACACTACTGTTTTTCCCTATCATTTCCTTGAAATACGACTGTCAGCCCAGCAGGAAGGCCTGACCCAGCCAAGCCTGTGTGTTCCTAACTCCTAAGACTCTTGAGGCCCCAGGGCCCACGGCCAGCACACCACAAACAGGCAGGTTGAGTCTAGGGCCTCCGTGTCCTGACTTCCCTGAACTTAGATGTTGTCTGGACCAGTTTCTCCCTCTCTCTGCCCAGACAAGCCTGGTAAGTGCATTACTGTGGTCTGTCTCTATGCACTGGGCCTGCCCAGGGTTGAGCACGTGGCTTCTCCCATTAAAGGTCCCTGCTGGTCCTGAGCCAGTGTTTCCTCTTTCACAGAGTCCTGCAAACAGAACGAACAGAGTCCTAGGTGACTGCTATTCTGCTGGACGGCCTCCTGACTTCCTAAACATTTGCAGTTACTTCCAACCCACAGAACATAGCATCTCCTTTCTTTAAAATTAGCCACCAGATTGGGAGTGATGCATATTGGAAAGAACAACAACAACAACAACAGAAAAGAACTTCTGCTCGAAACAGTCAACTTCTGCATGGATAATTTTGAGAAAGACTCAGAAAAAAATGCAAAACATGTTTGGCAGAATGCATGAGCTCTGGTGGAGTAGGGGGGGAGGGAGGAGGACACCGGTCTAGATTTGATTTGTAACATAATCTTATACACAGTATATATATGTTATATAAATTTTAAAAAATGAAAAGAAAAGAACAGAAAAAAAAAACAGTGGAAAAAAAATCTCTCTGTCTCCCAGGTGAGGTGGTGCACACCTTTAATCCTAAAACTTGGGAGGCAGAGGCAGGTGGATCCTTGTGAGTTCAAGGCCAGCCTGGTCTACAGAGGGAGTTCCAGGACAGCTGGGGCTACAGGGAGATCCTGTCTCGAAGAAAGAAGAAAAAAGACCAAAAATAAATAAATAAATTAATTAATTAATTAAGCCGGGCGTGGTGGCGCACGCCTTTAATCCTAGCACTTGGGAGGCAGAGGCAGGGACTACAGGGAGACCCTGTCTCAAAAAGACCAAAAAAAAAAAATTAATTAATTAAAATAAAATTAGCTGGCAGCTACATGGAGGAATGGGAGGATTCTCTGGAGATGGAAGTGTGGTGAATGGTGCAGGAATCCCACAAAGTCCAGATCTGTGTTTTCCCTGATTTGCAAGGCACAGCCTTGCCATTGCCAAGCCCTTTGATTTGGATTTATAGTGTAGATGTCTCACCTGCTGCTTCAGAACTAATTTTTGTTTGTTTTTTGAGACAGAGTCTCAGTCTCAGGGCAGCCCTCCTGTCTCTGCCTCTCGAGTGCCAAGATTACAGGCGTGTGTCACTATTCCCAGCAAGACTGAATTCCTAAACTACTGATCTTACTCTTTTTTAAAGTAGTTGCATGCATAAGTTATTACTGAAGACCCTGGGTCCCCTCTCAAGCCACACAGCTGCTGATAGGAGATTATAAATTACACCAAAGCAAGCCTTATCTATAACTTGGTTTTGTGTACCAGTGTGGCTGAGACTGGTGATGGGTGGGTATATGGAAACATTTTAAAAATTAGGATAATGGGAGATAATTGAGAGTTGCATGTGAACTTGAGCTGTTTGCTGGCTCCTTCATGTTGTCACTGATGTGTCTGGGTTCTAAGTTTGTTAACTGAACTGTTCTCTGTGCATTGCTGTATTTTGGCATGATTTTATTATAAAAGTTTCTCAAACATAAAAAAGTATTATGGCCGGGTGTGGTGGCCCATGCCTTTAATCCTAGCACTTGGGAGGCAGAGGCAGGCAGATCTTTGTGAGTTCAAGGCCAGCCTGGTCTACAGAGTGAGTTCCAGGACAGCTGGGGCTACAGGGAGAAGCTATCTTGAAAAGACCAAAAAAAAAAAAAAGGTATTATGTCATTCTGTCCATGTTTTTCTTCTTTTTTTTCTATTTTAAACAAGGTCTCCTATATTCGAAGCTGGACTGGAACTCACTATATAGACTAGAGAGCCACCTGCCTCTACCTCCTCAATGCTGTGATCAAAGGCATGTGCCAATACTCCCTGAACCATATATTCTTCTTAATAACATATCAGTGTGAACTATAAAATGAAATAAAGCCTGAGTACTATTGACTAGAATACTTGAACAACACTACTTTTTGACAGCCCAGCTTCAAATACAAGGTTTCATGGGTGTTTTTTTAGATTTAAAAAGAAAGTGCTTTATGAGGGAGCATAACAGGGAGAAAAGTTTGATTTGAGAGAAAGATGGGAAAGTCAGGGAGAAGAAAGAGAAAGGGTTAGGTGAAGGATAACTAACACTAAGGATGGTTGAAAAAAAGCCATACTATATTATAAGCTTCACACACACACACACACACACACACACACACACACACACACACAATTTCAATTGAAATTACTGGACATGAGGGATTATGGGGATCCTAGAAGCCAAAGTTGCCAAAGAAAAAGCCCAGGGTCAAGCCGGGTGTGGTGGTGCACGCCTTTAATCCTAGCACTCGGGAGGCAGAGGCAGGCGGATCTTTGTGAATTCAAGGCCAGCCTGGTCTACAGAGCGAGTTCCAGGCCATCTGGTGCTACAGGGAGACACTGTCTCGAAAAGACCAAAAAAAAAAAAAAAAGCCCAGGGTCAGGGGTTGGGCACCTCCCCTAGAGCTATTTGTCAGAGGTGTCCCAGAGACTCCCAGACTAAACCGGACTATTCTGCTCCTGGTTGCCCATTAGAATTTGATGGCAGCCGGGTGTGGTGGCGCACGCCTTTAATTCTAGCACTTGGGAGGCAGAGGCAGGCGGATCTTTTTGAGTTCAAGGCCAGCCTGGTCTACAGAGTGAGTTCCAGGACAGCTAGAGCTACAGGGAGACCCTGTCTCAAAAACACCAAAAAAAAAAAAATAATAATAATTTGATGGCAGACCCTCTTGCCAGAGACACAACACACACTGGTCATAGAACATGGAGAAATCAAGTTGATACTGACCAGGAAGCCTTCTCCCTACTGGCTATTTCTCATAGTACTAAGAAGTCCTAAGCAGGCTGCGGGGGGATAGGTCATCAAGAGTCTTAACCAGCTGGGCATGATGGCACACGCCGTTAATCCCAGCACTCCAGAGACAGAGGCAGATGGATCTCTGTAAGACCAAGGCCATTCTGGTCTACATAGTGAGTTCCAGACCAGCTAGGCCTGCAGGGGGACCCTGTCTCAAAACACAAAACACAAAAAAGAGCCCTACTGAGCTGTGAACCTGTGACCAGCATGGAAAGATATGCCCATGGGTGCAACAGCAGTAAGAACATTATGGGTGATCAACCACTTTATGATTGGATTTAAGTGAAGCTCTGTAAGAGGAGTTATTTGGTTCTGCAAATCTGACTAAGAACGATGATTGAGGAGATCACAGGCCCCAGCAGTAATTCGACTATAATTCTGCTAAATGGACATAATATAAAACTGCCCTCTAAATACATATCTCTCCACCGATAGATTAATGCAGCTCTCAGAATTCCTCAGAGAAGTGTCTTTGTGCAATGGATGGTACTTAACATAGAAACACAACTGGCCAAAATGCAGAGAGTAAGCGTCAGTGTAGTGCTTAGCCACAAATGGGGCCTTGCACACATGCAGGCAACACACTCAGACACATAAAAAATGGAAATAATAGAATATTTTGTTTGGTTGTTTTTTTTTTGTATTTTTTATTACATATATATATTTTTTAAATCTAGACCCGTGTCCCCCACCCTATCCCCCCACCCCACCAGAGCTCATGCATTCTGCCAAACATGTTTTTCATTTCTTTCTCAGTCTTTCTCAAAATTCTCCATGTGGAAGTTGACTGTTTTCAGCAGTTCACCATTTCAGTCAGTTCTTTGTTGCAGTCCTTTCTGTTGTTGTTGTTGTTGTTGTTGTTGTTGTTTCCAATATGCATCACTTCCAACTGCTTGGACAAAAGCTCTAGGGGCCATGCACAAGAAATACAACTAGGTAATTGGCACTAGCATCCACAGACGAGGGATACCATTTGTCGTTTGTTTTTCTGGGACTGGGTTACTTCATTCAGCATGATATCTTCTAGCTCCAACCATTTTCCTGCAAAGCTCATGATGTTGTCTTTCTTTTTTTTTTTTTTTTTAATTCTTTTCGAGACAGGGTCTCCCTGTAGCCCCAGCTGTCCTGGAATTCGCTCTGTAGACCAGGCTGGCCTTGAACTCACAAAGATCCACCTGCCTCTGCCTCCCAAGTGCTAGGATTAAAGGCGTGCACCACCACGCCTGGCAGGATGTCGTCTTTCTTTACTGCTGCATAGAACTCCATTGTGTAGATGTACCACATTTTCTCTATCTACTTGTCAGTTGAGGAGCACCTGGGTTGGTTCCAGCTCCTTGCTATTGTGAAGAGAGCTGAAATAAACATGGCCATGCATGTATCTCTGCAGTGGGGTGAGTCTTGAGGGTACATGCCTAGGAGTGGTATGGCTAGGTTGGGTGGCAAGTTTTTCCAGCAGTGGATGAGTGTTCCCCTTTCCCCACAACCTCTCCAGCACTTGGGATCATTTGTTTTCTTGATCCTAGCCAGTCTTATTGGAGTAAGATGATATCTTAAAGTGGTTTTGATTTGCATTTCCTTAGTGATTAGTGATGTTGAACACTTCTTAAGGTGTTTTTCAGCCATCTCTAATTCCTCACTTGTGAAGTCTCTGCTCTTTGCTCCATCTATTGAATGGGTCATTTGTTTTCTTCTTTGTTTTTTGAGTAGTTTATATATTCTGGAAATCAATGCTTTGTCAGATGTTTCTGCAGTGAAGGTTTCCTCCCACTCTGTGGGATTTCTCTTCACTTCCTTGATTGTTTCTTTTGATGTACAGAAGCTTTTGAGTTTAATGAGGTCCCATTTGTCAATTGTCGACCTTAATTCTTGCACAGCTGCTGTCTGATTTAGGAAGTCTTTTCCTAAGCCTATGTCTTGTAGTCTGCTGCCAACTTTTTCTTCTATCACCTTCAGAATTTGGGGTTTCACGTTGAGGTCTTTAATCCATCTGGAGTTGACTTTTGTACAGAGCGAGAGGTAGGGGTTTAATTTCATTCTTCTACAAGTGATGATCCAGTTTTGCCAACACTACTTGCTGAAGATGCTGTCTTTTCTCCATTGTGCCTTCTTGGCCCCCTTGTCAAATATGAGATGGCTGAATAAAATATTTTTAAAGGAGTATTCAGGGTAGTCCAAGAGACTCCCAAAATTACACAAGCTATTGTCACAGCCTTTTATTGCCTCCTGGAACCTGAAGGTAAGACCTTATTGCTGAAGACAGTACACACTTTGGACACAGGACTTAGAAGAACAGAGCTGGAAATGACCTGGAAGCCACTCCCCTGAAGGCTGTCTCTCATAGTTTTAGAGAACACTGTGCAAGCTGCTGAGGGAGAATATCAATGGATGGTCCAGCCCCAGTTGTGCAGCCTATTACCCACAATAGTGACTGGCCCAGCAAACTATATTAGGGTGATAGTGGCACTTTTATCTTGGGAGTGATCAACAGCTACCTAATTGGACCTACAGTCCACTCAGTGGGAGGGAACTCATGTGTGGTACTGTAAACACAGCCAAATACACATGGCAGGAGAGGTCATAGATTTTATTTATTCGGTTTTTGGGTTTGTTTTTAACTTTTTAATTGAAAATTTTATGTGTTTCATACATAATTTTTCAGTCTTAATTGCTTTTATACCTGCTTCTCCCTTGGCACCCTCCCACAGCTCCCCTATCCCCCGGGGTTCACACATTCTGTTATCTGTGATAGGATCCATTGGGCCATAGAAAACCCCAAGGCTGTCACATTCCTAGACAAATGTAACTTCTTATAATGTGCTAAATATAGATCCTTATAATTACAAACAAGTATGCCAGTCACCACTCATCAAAGAAGTTTCTTTTGCACCAGACGGAGACTGTAATATTACGGAATTCCATAACTGATCACACACAGAGATTAAATATCTGTGAAGTGCCCAACCGTAAGTAACACATCTACAATGGAACCTCTACACCTAAGACTCACAGAACTTAACAGAGAATACTAATGCATCTCTCAACTCTCAACAAAGTCCTCCCTCAAACAACAGAAGGTGATGAATGCAGGGCTCAGGGACCATTGCAGATGAGGGGGAGGAAGACCATAAAAGCCAGGGGAGGAGGTGCACGACCATAATGGAAACAGAGTCTTACAGGATCCTGGGACCTTGGTCATATGAACTTACAATGGTGACAGCATGCACAATACCCATGCAAACTCAAGCAGCCAAATCTCAGCATAGAACTGTGGAAGTGGGTTGTAGGTGCCAGTCTTAGCCAAAGAACTATTGGGTAGCCGTTACTGCTCAGTGAGGAAAAGCTGATCTTCTTTAAGGGAATGATTCTAGATAGGCTGACTAGACCCAGTGAATAAATTTGCACAGAGGGACAGCAGAGGACACTAACTTAATTCAAAAAGGCTTCAATATAAATGACAGAATGTAGGAAATACAGTGGGTGGGGTCTATGGGAGGGTCCCAATGGGAAAGCAGGTATAAAAATAAGATGTTGTTATAAAATACACAAAAATTCAGTAAAAATTTTAAAATCATAATAAAATATTTTAAAAAGAAGTGTTCCTTCTATTGTTACTTAAATAAATATATTTTATATTTTGTTTATTTTGTTATTTTACATGTATGAGTGTATTGCTTCCACATAGATAGGTGGACCCATGTTCTACAATGCCCATAGCTGTCAGAAGCGGATCCCCTGAAACTAGAGTTATAGAGAGTTGTCAACTGCCACATGGGTGCTTGGAATTGAACCCAGATTCTCTGCAAGAGCAGTCAGTGCTCTTAACCACTGAGCAATCTTTCCAGCCCCTTTAAATACATATATTTTTGATGTTATGAATTTTGAGATTCCACTATTCAATGTAGATTGTTTCCAACTTAAGGAAAGGTAGGTCAGCACACTGTTATGAACATTGAACATGTTAGTACATTTCTTTCTATCAGGTTTCATGCCCTGGAAATATAAACTATTACAATATGTGTAAGGATCCTGAGGAAAAAGGTGCAATTGCTGCAGCAGAGGAAACTGCCCTCCCCAAGAACCCTGCCTCACCCCTCACACTGGGGGCAAGGGCAGTGCTACTCCAACGCGCTTGACCACTCACTATTTGTGCCCTAGAAGCCTAATTGCAAAGGTCAGAATTAAGGCTTTGGAATCTTTCAAAAGAAAGAACTTTCTTTCCAACTTACAGAGGTGAAATGATTTCTGGGAGACAGTGAGGCTTATTCTCCTATAAATAATTTGATGGAATAAAGAATGGAAAGTACACAGTCCTTTAAAGCCTGGGGAAGGCTCTGGGAGTCTTATTACTTCATTGGTATTGTTGTTTATTTTTGTCATTTTTGGTACAGTATGATTTATATTAGGATTTATGAAATGAATATTTGTCCAGTTTAGGACTTGACAGACACAAGCCATTAGGCAGGCTGAGGAAGGTGTTGAGCAAGTAGGAAAGAGCAATTGTATGTCGTTTTGGGGTAGGCAATAAGAAAATAAATGAGTGAAACAAGTAGAGCAATGACCTACACACTGCTCCAGCCATCTTCTAACATTACGTTAAGTAGGCGAGGCCCTGACCAGGCATGAGCTTCACTGTCAGCATTTCCCAAACGCTGTGCAAGACATATTTGTGAGTTATGAATGTCTGGAGAGGGAAAGTGAATCCACTTATCCAACAAAGCTGAGAAATTCTGAAGTGAAAAAACAACATTTTATGCTTGATGTTTGAGTCTTTAACATACTGGCATTATTTGGGCTTCTGTGAAAAAACAAAAACATACAGCCTTCTTATGCATTTTTTTTTTTTCTCTTAGCATCTATTGACTTCTGTTCAACGCAAGGATTTCTCTGGATTGAGCCTACCTTAATCCCTTAAAGTGTTCTGTTGGAAAAACTATATACTGTCTTGAAGTCCTACAATCTTTTTGGAAATAGGAACTTAGGATAATTTGGTAGATGTAATTTATATATCTCTGTTTGTTGTAATAGAAACCAGTCTTTGACATAGGTTTGCCAATAGCTAGTTTTCATACATATTTGCCAATCCAATTGTTCCGGCAGTTAGAAATTTTTACTACTCCAGGAAAAGTTGAAAGAGGGTTATAGATTTTTATAATCTTCTAGCTTTGCTTTTATGTACTATGTTTGATTTTTCTACTGTGATTAAGAAAATGTAGAGATTTAGAGAAATTGATTAATTTACTTGCTGGACCCTTCGTAGTTTGTAGTATATAAGATTTGTCATTTTGATGATTTCTTCAGACAGCTTTTTTTTTTTTTTTTTTTGAGACAGGGTCTCCCTGTAGCTCTGGCTGTCCTGGAACTCACTCTGTAGACAAGGCTGGCCTCGAACTCACAGAGATCCGCATGCCTCTGCCTCCCAAGTGCTAGGATTAAAGGCGTGCACCACCACGCCCAGCATTTATTTATTCCTGTATGTGTATCAATGTACTATCTGCATGCAAGTCTGTGCACCCGTGTCGTGCAATGCCACGGAGGTCAGAAGAAGGTGTCGGATTCCCCTGGAACTGGAGTTCTCCTGGAATTGGAGTTTCAGACGGTTCTCGGCCGCCATGTGGGTGCTGCGGATCGAACCTGGGTCCTCTGTAAGAGCAGTCGGCGCTCTTAACCACTAGACCATCTCTCCAGCCCCCAGACAGCTTCTTTAGATACAAGTTTTTCTAAATTTCTGCCACATGATATATGCTTTGAAAAATACTGTTTCTTATATGTATTGATATTATATGAAATACATAGTTCCAAATAACTGGAAGGAAGTGCTAAAATGTAACTATCATAGAGTAATGGGTCTTCATGTGATTTTATTCTTTTCTCCTATTTTTCTATGATAAAGATGGAAGCAATGTACAAATATATAAATCTCTTGGACAAATAAAAGAAACTTAAAAAATTATTTTATATATTTAAATATCTAAATAATTGAATGAATATCTTTTTAATAATTTAACATTTTTATTTTATGTCTGTGAGTGTTATGCCTGCATGTGTGTAAGTGCACCCATGTCATGCTGTGCCCAAGTGTTTCAGAAGGGGGTGTTGGATCCCCTGGAACTGGAGTTATAGATGGTTGTTAGCTGCTATGTGGGTGCTGGGATTCAAACCTGGGTCATTTGCAAGAGTAGCCAGTGCTCTTAACCACTGAGCCATCTCACCAGCTGAATGGATACCTTAAGCTGGTTTATTTCATTTAGTAGTGTGAAAACTTTCACAAGATCACATTTGTGGAATCCAGTGAAGAAATGCAACACACAGCAAAATTATCCCTGCCATGTTTGGTGCATTTTGTAACTGACTGCTTGGTATCTTTTCAGTAATTGTATTGTGAAAGCCTTGATTCCCTTTTCGAGGTTAAAAACACAAAGACCAAAGGCCAAGCTTCTTCTAGTACTTCAGGAACTGGTTTTCTTAGAAGTAAATTTTCATTATTTGGGAATGATACTTTAAAACTTCCAAGTATTTCAATTGGGTATGTTTGCAGTTTAATTCCATTCTGGCTCTGGTTTTAAGCTTGAAAAAAAAAAGGTTAACTGAAATATTCTGATTGGAGTATACAAGTTTATATGCATATTTACTTTCCTAGCCAGAATGAAAGAGGGTGGGGTGGGGGTGGGCCATTTGAGTGTGATCACAGTGGATTGTATACAAGTGTGATAGTGTCAAAATTTTTGAAAAATGTATCTTTTATAAATATAAAAATATCTGTTTTAAAGTCATACAGTTACCTAACAAACCACTTGAAAGTTTAGAGACTAAGACAATTTCACACACACTTCTATTCCCAACACAATCCCTTTAAGGATTATGATGTAATATGCCCTGCAAGTTTTTTATGCAGAGCTACTTATAAAAGCATGTAGTGCAAAGTGTGCTTACAACAGAACTCAGACATGTACAGGCATATCTCAAGGTTCTGCCAAGGTCTGAAGAAGAGAATTGTGTGGTGGGTAGAACTCAGTTTGAATTCACATAGCCCTACATACCCACAGGAAGACAGGATAGTAAATAAATATTTTAAAACCCTTTTTCATGAAGCAACTAATAAGCATCTGAAAGTCCCATTTCATTACTGTTTAAAGACATAAGTATCAAAGCCAGAGAAGATTAATTCCTATACTTGGTCAGGAATATATCAAGCATCTATTTGAAGAAGAGAGGGCAGTTTCTTCTAGACACTAACTCGGAGGATGAGAGCACTAGGGGCAAGATCCCGTCAGTGAGATGACTGAGTTTTCTCTGAGATTGCCCAGAAATTCTCAGTGTGGTTGAAGAAGAACAGCAGGCCTTGTAACTGGGGACAGCAGAATATTTTCTAAGTGTTTATTCCCTGCCCAGACTAGAATGGCTCGACAGAACAAAGTTCATTCTGGAAGCTGTAGAGAACACTATATTCTAGTGCATTATCTATGTTCCAAGGACGGCTTCCTGCCCTTCAGTTACAGCTAATTGACACAGTTGGTACATGGTTAGCAGATGGCAGTGAACATTCAGAGGTTGAGACATGTTTTCTATCACAAATATTTAGCATGATGGTAATAATGCACAGGAGCTGTTAGTGAATACGAGCTAAATAAATAGTGAATGAAAACTAGTGCATTTGGTTACATGTGTGCTATTTAAAGACCATTGCTGATTCCTGAAAACTATTGAACTCCAATTAAAACTGAAGAGGTCCTGCAGACTGCTGTAAGCAAATCAGACAACAGAAGTTCATCTAAACCCTGAAAATCACGTGAGGTTTTACTGCAATCAGTAATCTGTACAACTCTGATGGGGTGCTATCAGCAGGGACAACAGCTTTAGCAATATGGGTGATGCTCAGCTCTGGGAACATAAGAGGGAGGAAGGTCTTTGGTACAAACTTAAGAAGTCCAGAGTCAGAAACACGCTGGGAATTGAGCATGATGAAATACAAGTCTGAGAACTAAATCCAGCCCAGGATTTTAGTCATTTAACCTAATAAAAATGCTGCTACGGAGTGCAAATTCATCCAACTAACTGCCTAACAGGTAATTTGGCAACATACTGACAGCTAACCAGACTTTATTAGATTTTAACCATTCTAACTCATTTGGTTCTCTCAGTACTCTAAAGTTAGGTACTCTTGGCTCTCTTGCAGCTCAGGAATGCTGGGATGAATTAACTGGTCCAAGGATACACTAAAGAACAAAGGAAAGCTTTAATCATAGGCAGCCCAAGTTTGAAATCAAGCTTTGGGCTGGGCGCTGGTTGATATAGTTAAGGAGTTCAGGGCCACTAGGAAAAAACACCCAAACTTGATTGAATTTTTATCAGCAAAACCATTTATTTAAGCTGCATGCAGCTGAACAGCCTCCAGGTCAGAAAGAGACTGCAGTAAAGGGCTGAAGTAGGAAGAAGGGTCTTACAGGTAAAGAAGAGAAAAAAAACCCACAATTATCTTACTTTGGCAGAATTCCAGATGCATAAGATACCACGGTTTCTTTGTGTAAGTGGTGATTAAATAAGTTTACAGAAGCCAGAGCAAGCAGTTAATCATTGTACAATAGTCATATTTCTGGGAAGGGAGAAAAGTAGCTTTTAAAGTCAGAACTTCCTGGGGTTGTAGAGAGGGCCTCTAAAATGGCTGCCTTAAGTAAAATGGAATTACTTCAGTCGTTACAGTATCTCCATGTGGCAACAGTTGAGATCCTCCTGAATCACATCTCTGTCTCTAGGACTGTATTCTAAGAACAAAATGTCAACTGGGTTGCTAAAATTGTTCTCTTTAGTGACTGAGGAGGTGGCTCAGTGGGTAAAGCACTGGCCATGAGAGCATGAAGACATGAGATCGGATCACCAGAACTCATGAAAAGCCAGATACAATTGTGCAAATCTGTAAATCCAGCATTTCTATAATGAAACGGAAGGTGGAGACAGGAGATTCCCTCGGAGCTCACCGGCCAGCTGGCATGGTGTATTCAGGGGCAAACAGAGACCTTGTCTCTGTTTACAGACCACACGAGTTCCCTCCCATTGAGCGGTTACCTCTGAGATAAAACTGCCACTATTGTACCCATACGGACAGTTTTCTGGACTGGTCAAATTGTGGTTTGTATACTTTACAGCTGGCTGGGATAATTGGCTTTCTCCCTTGGCAGCTTGCACAGTGTCTTCCAATACCTTGAGAGGTAGTGTTCAGGGAGGAGGCGTCCAGGTCAGTACCAGCTCCATTGCTCCAATTCCTGTCTGAACTATGCCATTCTTCAATAGAGACTTGCCTTCAAGTTTTGGAAGACAATAAAGGGCTGTGATAACAGCCTCTATTGTTTGGGGAGTCTCTTGGACTACCCTGACCAACATTTGAAACAGAGGTTTCCCTTGTCAACACTGTGAATTTTGTTATAAGCCACTAGCTATGCACCTGCACTCACACTTATATTATCTGTGTATTTTTCAGTAAGCTTATTAAATATTACATTTCCCCTTTTTACCCACACCACTTAAGTACCTTTTATATCTCTTTCTCTCCTCCTCATACTCTTTCCTCTTTCCTCACCAGTTAAGGTACACCCATTTACCCTATTTCTCCTTATTGTAAAAATATAGCCAAGTGCATGTGGCTGGACAGATCATAAATCTTAGAGGAAAACCTACTTCCCTACATCAACATAATCTCTTACTGTATTCTAAATGCATATCCTTCTACTGACAGCAAGTGTGCCTCTTGCTACTCATCAAAAGAAGTTTCTTTTTACAACAGATGTAGACTTTTACAGAGTTCCACAGCTGGTCAAATGCAGGGAACAAGTGTCTGTGAGGTGCCTAACCCTAAGTGATACATACAACCCAAGACTTAGGGAACATCACAGAATAGAGGGCAAAATAATGTAAGAGGCAAAGGGCAAGACCCCTGCTGCTAGTTAACACATTCTAGACACGATAGGGAAGCTGCACCAATGAAATCTCCACAGTGTGGTAATCTGACGAGATCTTTATAATGACCAAACCAGTTGACAGGTCAAGGTGGATAGGGAGAATGTCACTTAGTCCTACCTCAAAATGAAGAGCTGCAGACAATCAATGGATGCTGAGGGAGGGAGAATCAATTTTCTCCAGAGATTAGGTGTCTGAGAGGTTATCTAAATCCAGATGGCCAGCCCTAAACACAGATACACATGAGCACCACGAAATGGATGCAGTGTAACATATATATGTGTGTGTGTGTGTGTGTGTGTGTGTGTGTGTGTGTGTAACAACAATAATTAAAAAAAGAAGACAAGAAATTGAGAGGGAGTGAGGGACATGGAAGGAGGTGGTAGGGAACTGGGAAGGATGAAAATAATGCAAAGACAATATTCAAACCTGAAATAATAAAAAATAAAAGAATTAAAATTAAAAAAAGAGACCTTAATTCAAACAAGGTGAAGGCAAGAGCTAAACCTTGAAGGTGTCTTCTGATCCCTACATGTGCCATGGCACACGTATGACTACATTCGCATACATGAACATGCATACACATACACATATCATATGCACACAGATATACACAAATAAAGAACTTGGGTTGCTGTTACCCTCCAGTGCAAGGTAGCAAATGCTCAGTGTTAAGAACACAGGTTACCAGAGAAACTGTGGGTCAGGTCAGGTCTGTCACCTGCCAAGGTGACAAATGACTCTGACCCACTCCAAGCCTTTTTTTTTTTTTTCATAAAATTAAACAGTAATTTGCCTAGCACAGAAGAGTTTAAGATAGCAAAGTACTACTTTGTGTATTATTACATGAAAACAACGAAAGTTGTATTATATAAGTAAAGGAATGTTTTGCTACTCATATAATTGGCTCAAATCTTTAGTAGATTAAAGTCTGGGAAACATGGGGGGAAGTTGTGAAGAATAAGGGTTCTAAAATAGTCCACAGCAGCTGCAATGACACAGTGGTCTGCTGCCTTCTTAACCTCTGCGTTTGACACACACCAACATCCCGAGGCTGTGGAGGAAGCCCAGGGAGGGCATAGTGTCCACCCAGACAAACCTGCTAGCGCTCCTTTCTTCTTGTTCAGTGATACATTGAACATCCCTAAACATACTTCTTTTCTGGTTTTGGATCTAAGGGCTTTCCTCTATGGTTTAACATCATTTTAGCATTCATGGACTTTGTGAAATTTTACCACCAGGGACATAGGAGATATTTAGCCTTGAGGCAGCACTGTCTAGATGCAAAGATAGCTTTGAATTCCACTGTTGTTTTCCTGAGTCACCAAATGAAATAAGTAGTTTTCTATGGACTTTGGAACTACAGTGCTTTAAAACTTCTATCTTTATTGTAACCAATTATTTTACCAATTATTTGCCTTTCTTTTCAGTTTAAAAAGATGAGAGAATTACA
This sequence comes from Rhizomys pruinosus, assembly GCA_009823505.1. NCBI lineage: Eukaryota > Metazoa > Chordata > Mammalia > Rodentia > Spalacidae > Rhizomys > Rhizomys pruinosus. The sequence continues at coordinate 1,538,164 of VZQC01003281.1, forward strand.
GGAAACTGCTTTGTTTTCAGTGTTTGGATCAATCTATTGATTTCGTTGACATTTTTTTAGAATGCTTGCTCACATATTAAAAAAAAAAAGATTGCTGCTTTGCAAAGCTTAGTTAAAGAAACTTCAAAATCTGAGTAAATACATGGTAATTATGATTCCCACAACATGAGGGAACTCATTTAAAGTCACAACATCAGTGAAAAAAATTTTTTTGCTGCTCAGAAGTATGGAGCCGTGATTCCATGCTCCAGATGGACTATAAAGTCAATGCCGAGATGCAGGAACAGCATTTCATTCTGGAGTAGAAGGTTTCTTTAAAAAAACTTCAGGCAATCTTTAACCGAACTCTGCCTCTGTAATTTTACTTGAGAGACAGAATAAATGCTTCTTTTGTCCCCAGGCCAGGTCTCACCCATATCAGGACCACTTCTATAGGCTGAAGATTGCTGGTGCAGATAAACAAAGGGGTATGCAGGTTGTTTGTGTGCCTGAGTAGGAAGAGAGACAGGAGAAAGCCCAGGAGGCTCCATGGAGGATGTCTGCACATCTGGCTTTTATGATGTGAAAGGACTACTTTCAAGAATAACATCTCTATTAGTTGGGAGCCATTCAGAAGATCAAGGACCACCCAAGGTATTCAAGAGCAGGAATTTAACATAGGATCCTTTTGCAGAAACCCTAAAATCTGGGCCCACCACACATTTCTATCAGTAATATCTTTGCTATTGTGTTGGGATTCTTTTATTCCTTTAAGGAAAAATAAGATAAGTACACCTTTTTCAGTTGCTTTCTTATTAGGAATATTATTTTCCATGTATATCCTTAAGAACATTTTTGACACCATTATTCTAAAACCATCTATCTAATCTATGTATCTACTATCTATCATCTATCTTTTGGCAGTACTGGGATTGGATCTAGAGGATCATCGAGCCAAGGCAAGAACTCTACCACTGAGCTACAGCCCCAGAACTTAATAATTTTTTTATGCAACTTACATTCTGAAAAATACCATGAATATCAGAAAGCAACAATTCTCATTTTAGAAATTAATCATAAATAAAAGAGTATTATATATAGCTCTTCCAGATAACACCATTTTATTTTAATTAGAAATTAATAGAAAAAAATCTATATAGAATTGTATATCTTGTCAACAGCTCATTTTCTTTTTCCCTTCCTTTGTTTTCCTTTCTGGGTACCTATTTTCTTCCTATTCATGAAACATTCCTTAGAAATTGTTCTTTATGGTGGTGTCTTCCAAATATTTGAGCTGGGCATGGTGGCACATGCCTTTAATCCTAACAGTCGGGAGGCAGAGGCAGGCAGATCTCTGTGAATTCAAGGCCAGCCTGGTCTATAGAGCAAGTTCCAGGCCAGCTGAGACTAGGGAGACCCAAATATTTGAAATCAAATTTCTTTCTCCTTTTGCTCCTATTGGACACTGAGTTTCTTTCCACCTCGATTATTTCAAACAATGCTACAATATGTAATGTTCTTGGTTTGTTTGTTTCTGTCTTTGTCTATTTGAGACAGGGTCTCCCTGCAGCCCCAGCTGTCCTGGAACTCACTTTGTAGACCAGGCTGGCCTTGAACTCACAGAGATCCACCTGCCTCTGCCTCCAGAGTGCTGAGATCAAAGGTGTGCATCACCACACCGGCTGTTCTTGTTTGTTTGTTTTTTTAATTTTATTTATTTTTTGTGTGTATGAATGTAGTGTCTGCATTTAGGTTTGTGCACCCATGTTGTGCAATGCCGTGGAGGTCAGAAGAGGGTGTCACATTCCCCTGGAACTGGAGTTAAAGACGGTTCTCAGCCACCATGTGGGTGCTGGGGATTGAACCCGGGTCCTCTGCAAGAATAGTGTCGGAGCTCTTAACTGCTAGGCTATCTCTCCCGTTCTTGGTTTTTAAAAGGCCATTTTTCCCTTTGGTAATTTAAAATTTTAAGAAAAACCTGCTGTTTACCTCTTCTTTTTAGTAAGGTCTAAGAGGAGATGAAACAATTCATACTTAATTCAAATAGTGGTAAATAACATGAAGAAGAGCATAACTTTATAATTAATCATGTCAATCAAGTCTAGTGACCTCTGAAAACCTTGACAATGTCCCCACATTCGTGGAACATTGTATGTGCAAAAAATCGAAATAAATGTATCTTGCTTGAAGGTATAATATTCAATGGCAATACAGCATGGATTCTTTCCTTTTAGATTTCATAAAATATAATGAATACATTTATTTAAAACTCTGTGAACAAGCCTTTAAGAAAATCGAGCTGAGGAGATGGCTCAGCAGGTAAAAGGTACTGGCATGCAAGGGTGACCAGTAGACACACAGGTGGCAGGGAAGAATTAACCCCCAAGTGTTGTCCCCTGACCTCTACAAGGCCATGGGACCTTCCCACTTCTCCTCTCCCTGAATAAGTAGAATAAATAAAAATAAAATAAAATCTTTCATGGTTTTCAGGATCATGTTTTTTTGAACCCCTGAAAAAGTGTAATGTGCTTAATCTGTGTTTTAGTTCACACAGGAAAGAAGTATAATCTCCGTGCTTACAAGAAAAATGGCATATCCTAGCTTCTTTCTAAGCAAATTAAATCTTTGTTGTTGTTGCTGCTGTTTATTTGTTTGTTTTTTAAGGCATGTGCCACCATGCCCAGCTTAAAGACGGTTCTTAGCCACCATACGGGTGCTGGGCATCGAACCCAGGATCTCTGCAAGAGCAGTTGGTGCTCTTAACCGCTGAGCCATCTCTCCAGCCCCTAAATCTTTTTGTTTTAAGAAGCATGAAAAGAGAGATGGCCTAGCGGTTAAGAGCGCCGACCGCTCTTGCAAAGGACCCGGGTTCGATCCCCAGCACCCACATGGCGGCCGAGAATCGTCTGAAACTCCAATTTCAGGAGAACTCCAGTTCCAGGGGAATCCGAGACCCTCTTCTGACCTCCGCGGCATTGCACGACACGGTGCACAGACCTGGATGCAGACAGTACATTCATGCACATACCGAAATAAATTTTAAAAAAATTAAAAAAAAAAGAAGCATGAAAAAGACTAAACTTATTAAACCAAGTAGCAGTACTAATGATTTTTAGTATGTGGCTGATCTTCATGAAAATTCATAAATATGCTTTTCGTTTAATATAGGCTACAAATTAAACCTTCCACACTATGAAATCACTCTTGGACAATATATCATGTTTTCTGAAAGGAAGTGTTCTCAGTGATTTATAGATGATCTGTATACATTCCTCCTTTTTTGTTTGTTTGTTTGTTTTATGTTGGTTTTTATTTTGTTGAGATAGGATCTCTTGTAGCCCAGGCTGGCCTCAAACTAGCTACACAGCCAAGGACAGCATCCTCCTGCTTGACAAATTATATTCTTAAAAGTGTTGGAATCACAGGTGTGTATAGAAATATGCCAGGGTGGGTGAACCTCTGCCTTGGCTTATTCTGTAGCCATTAGATTTACAACTGTCACAGTGTTTAACAGAAGTTCCCAGACAAAGTTAAATAAAAGAATGGAATAGATTTCAAGCACATGTTTATTAAAATCCACAGCTGTGCTCATTGTTAGCAACTAGACCTCCAAAGAAGAACAGCGAATTTATGTACATGATAAATGGAATAACTTCTTTTAATCTATACAAGGAACTACAAAGTCAGTTGGAAACAATAGGGAGGAGTGAGTAGCGCCAGTATGTTTACAGTCGTGGCTTTGTGTGTCATTGGAGGTGAACAGTTCAGGCACTGCCTGAAACATTTCTATAGAGTACTGCTCTCTGTGTCTTTCCGTCCCCCGCTGCCAACACAGTCATACTGTATATATACACACCCAGCTCTGGCCTGGGGATAAAGTTATTGTCCTAATGTTTAAATTGGCAACTTATTTTTACTAGACGACCTAGGCATAACTTTTTCACTAGAACACTTACAATCCTTTCTCATTGCCACTATAGGTCACAGGAATAAAAAGCAGCACCTTTTTCTTGTTCTAAAATGCCTACCAGGTGGTGATAACGCTTTCGATCTCTGGCAAGTACAAAGAACTATTCTATATAATTAGAAGTTAATTGCAGTTTCTGCCTTCCTTGGCCTTCCTCCTTGCTTTCAGTCTGCTTAAGATTCAGAATCCCGAGAAGGTAAAAATGTAGTTATCCTTACATGTTAGGGCCACCAATACTTCAGAATACAGTGAATCAAAAGTAAATATAAAGTTGTTTCTCACTCTTGTAGGTTACAGTTCACGGCACATAAGCAGTCTGTCCTGCACCCAAATCCCTACTTCTTTGTTTTATTGTGTCACCCCCTCTGGGGGTATCATCTTATCCATTCAAAATGGAGACAGGGAACTTAGGAGATAAGCAACCTCCTTTTGTAAAGAATACAAATTGGAAATTGTATTCAGAAGTTCTGCTCACTTTCTACTTGCTGACAGTCATATATCCACAAGTCTGGAGTAAGGTTAATAGATGTGGTCTCCAGACTACAACCTGGGGATATTCTATTACTAAGAGATGTACAGGAAGGCTGGACGTAGGAGATCAGAGTAGATGTGTCACCTAAGGGCAGAAGTGAAGGGGACAATCACTCTCAGATCTGCATTTGCTACTTCAGATGCGGTTCCAGGCCCCTCATTTGTTTTTAGTTCTGTTCCTGCTGGGGGTAAGTACCAGGGTCGGCTACCTTAAACTATAGAGGAGGAATTAATACCTTAATTTATAGTGCTTCACAGACTACATGCCTCCAAAAGAAATGTGAATTTTAATTTGTAAATAGGATGGATACATGGTAAAGGCCCTTTAAAAAAAGGCATTCATTTACAAATGAATTTATAATTTCAAAATTTAGACCCCAACATTTTAGGCTTGAGATAAATCTCACAATAATTACAGTTATGTTTTTCTCTGTTTCCTAGTTGCTTTCTATTGCTGTGATAAACTACTCTGGGGACAAACTTGGGGTGGAAAGGATTTATTGGGCTTGCACCTCCTGATCACAGTTCATTATTGAAGGAAGCCAGGGCAGGAACTGAGGCAGAGACCATGGATGCTGCTTACTGCCTTGCTTCGCTGGCCTGTGCTCAGCCTGCTTTCTCTTTTACAATGCAGGACCACCTGCCCCATCCACGCTGGGCTGTGCCTTCCCATATGAATTAGCAATTAAGAAACTACCTTCATTGAGGTTCCCTTCTCCCATGGGTGTCAAGTGGACAACTGATGCTATCCAACACTTTTTTTTTTTTTTGGTCTTTTCGAGACAGGGTCTCCCTGTAGCCCCAGCTGTCCTGGAACTCACTCTGTAGACCAGGCTGGCCTTGAACTCACAAAGATCCTCCTGCCTCTGCCTCCTGAGTGCTGGGATTAAAGGCATGCACCACCACGCCTGGCTACATTTTTTTTTTTTGAATGCCACATCCTTTAATGAGTCCTTAAGAAACCACTTATAATATTGTGTTCACCAATTTTTTTTTGGTCTTTTTGTTTTTGAGACAGGGTCTCTCTGCAGCCCCAGCTGTCCTGGAACTCACTATGTAGACCAGACTGGCCTTGAACTCACAGAGATCTGCCTGCCTCTACCTCCCAAGTGCTGGGATTAAAGGCGTGTGCCACCATGCCCAGCTGTATCCACCAATTTTAAACACATAGTCTCCTATATAGATATTCATATTATAATGAATACGACAAGATGTATTCTCAACCGTAAGTGTCTCTACAAGAGAAGGCTCAAATTTGGGATTATTGTCTTCTGGAAGGTTTACTAAAATGCCAAGGCTCTCCAACCAAAGGCTACCAAAAGGCTTTCACTGATTTCAGCCACTTTGGGTGAAAGAATCATCTTCATTTCCACACCTTCAGAACCATCACAAGAATTCAAACCATAATGCACCTTGGTGTCCAATTCTAGGCCAACATTTTCAGAAACATGTGTTGGCAATCCATCCAGTACCACAGAAGCTGCTGTTCTTGCAACATCACTGGAATCTTCTACTTCTGTTGATGGAAACACAGATTTTATTTGTTCTCTTTCCACAGGTGTTGGGAAGGAAATCTCTGTACCACAAATGAGCACTTCACAAGGCATAGTAGCCTCATGAGATTTAACCGACAATTCTCATCTTTCATTTTGTTTTCTAGAACATCAATCCTGTGTTGAGATGCTGTTGGATGAGCATCCTTTGGCTCTACTAACTTTGATTTGGTTTTCTCTGTGCTGTGTTCACTCCCAGAGGGAACACATGCCATTGTTTTAGTCTTCATCAAAGACTCTGAATCATACACATCACTGGACTTGGGAACATCAGCTATTTGACGTTGGTTATCATGACAAGCAGGCTACTTTTTAGCAGGAGAAAGAGTTAAGTTCAATTTTTCCATGAAGCTTAACTTTAAGTCTTTATTTTTTGTATCATTTGGTCCATTCTCACTTTGCTTTGCAAATTCTTTAATATCTGTTCCTTTAGAAACTTCATTACAAGAGACTTCATCTCTACCATGTTTTGGCTCAGTCTGTCTCTTGAAATCCTCAGTAGTTTTCTTAACTTCTTTATTAGTCTTTTACAAATGTTCTATGGGTGATTTTTTTGTCATTTCTCATATGTCTATTTTCTTTTTTTTCTTTTTTTTTTTTTTTGGTCTTTTTTGAGACAAGGTTTCCCTGTAGCCCCAGCTGTCCTGGAACTCACTCTGTAGACCAGGCTGGCCTTGAACTCAAAAAGATCCACCTGCCTCTGCCTCCCAAGTGCTAGGATTAAAGGTGTGCGCCACCACGCCCGGCCATATGTCTATATGCTTCTCTGCTTTCTCTTTTCTGCTTTTCCTCTTCAGTTCTATGTCTTTCTGCTTTGAAAGGCGTATGCTCCCACTGATGGGTAACACTGACATGCTTGTGCACGTACTTGTTTCTTCTACTGCTTGAAAGAGCAGATGACCATCTTCCATCTTGAAAGCCGTGACTGCCTGCACTTCTGTCTCTTTTACCATCTTCTCTTTCTCTTCTTCCTTCTATATGGTGTTTACTGTAATCATAAGGTTTTATTTCATTATTGGACTGAGGAAACAAAGCTCGTTCACATCTTTTCCAGTGCTGCTGGTCCTTTGCTACTGTTTTCTTTGAATCACCTTTTCTTTCTGCTTTGTCCTGTGAATGAAGTTTTAAATATTGATCACTTGGAATGTTCTGGAACCAACTTAGATCAAGGTGCTCAAATATTAGGTAATTCTTTACAGGCTGATGGTATAGATGCTTTTATTGATTTGACACATAATGTTTCAAGTGAAAGTAAAACTGGAGGTGGCGATTCTGTGTTAGCCATTGAAGGACTGGAGTGCTGGGTCATATGTGTGGATGAGAATAACCTTAAGGAAGAAAAGATGAAAAGGGCAAACAGTCCTTTAGAATGCATTGTTGAGGAAGCTTGTATTGACTTGACCCCAGAATCTCCTGGTGCATGTGAAGTAAAAGGAGATGCTTTAAAATCAGAGCCGCCATCAAATTTGGATTGTTTAGAGTTGCCTGAGACTTTGGACAATGTTCACAAAAAGAGAGAAAACTGTTTTTCTGATCTTAATAATTTTTCTCAGAATAAAAAAAAAAAAACAAAGAAAGGGAATAGACTTGATCAGTAGTGAAAAGATCAAGAAGCGAAGTCAGGATTCTGCTAAAAATGATGGGGATCATAGAAAGAAAGCCAATAAGAAAAAGGAGCCTTCCATGTCTGAAGCACCCTCATCATGGGAGACAAGTCCAGGGCTGAAGGACTCAGCAGCAGGAGCCGTAGCTTTTCCCAACAAGCTTTTCTGCAAAGAATGTTATCAAAAAGAAAGAGATTATGGTTTCATGGACAAGAAATGATGATGGGGAAATTTTATTAGGGTGCCAGAAGAGAATGCCATCCCGGAAACATACACACATTTAGCTGTCAAGCTGAACAAAAATCCAAATCAGGTTTCAGAAAGATTCCAGTAGCTGGAGACGCTCTCTGGGAAGTCACAATGCAGATAAGTTGCTGGATTCCTTGGAGTTTCATTGATATGTCAGTCTGCACAGAAATTTTGATCCCTCATGTTTTACATAGGGACCTAGAAGCAATTTTGTCTCATTTTTATTAGATAGTATCTGTATTTTCTTTTTCTTTTTTTTTTTTTTTTTTTTTTGTATTTTTGAGACAGGGTCTCCCTTTAGTCCCAGCTGGCCTGGAACTCACTCTGTAGACCAGACTGGCCTTGAACTCACGGAGATCTGCCTACCTCTGCCTCTCAAGTGCTGGGATTAAAGGCATGTGCCACCATGCCTGGCCTAGTATCTGTATTTTCTTACTCATCTGGTCAGCATTATTAGCTTATTGGGGTCAAAGTCTGATTTGCTTTCCTATTATTGGTCAAAATATTTATTTTTAAACATTAGATGCTATCAAAATAAGCCAGGCGTGGTAGTGCATACCTTTAATCCCAGCACTTGGGAGGCAGAGGCAGGTCGATCTCTGGGTCTATGTAGTTCCAGGCCAGCTGGGGCTACAGGGAAAAGCTATTTCAAACTGGGGCAGGGTGGGGGGCATGAAGGAAAGAAGGAATATAATAATATGGATATAATGTTGGAAACTTAGTTTGGTATTTCAATGAAATAACTTCTCTAGATTTTTTTGTGATTGTCTCTTAAAAAGATTTATTTTTTCTTCTTGCCTGAATGTACAAAGGCAAAAGAGTACAGTTTGTGTGTGTGTGTGTGTATACATATATATATATACATATATATATATAAATATATATATATAAAGAAGGAACTTGGCAATGTACACTTTACAGAAGGGAAGAATCAGAAAGACTCCAATTAAATCCAACAGAACAACCGCAATGAAACAAAAGTTATGAACAGCAACACTGCCCCTCCAGCTCCGGCGGCCTCCAGCTTGCCCCAACCTGCTCCCAACAGGAGGGCTGAGCACCAAGGCAAGTGGGTGGGCTGGGGCAGGAGGGGCTAGGGACAAAGGCCTGGAAGGGGCTTGATGGGGGGGCGGGGCATGGTAGGGGATCACTGAAAAGTTTCCTGGGATGTCCTAGTAATAAATGACAAAGGCCCAGAGTTATGGGCTAGCTAGCTGACCAGTTGAATATTGGGGGCATCAGAGTACACAATGGGGTGGTGATAGGGTTTATAGGTTAATGACACGAGAGGCCTCAAACCTGTATCCAGTTCTCCAGCCCTTCTGCAGTCTTAAATCTCAACTCCCTAAGCTAAGTCCTCCCAACCCCACCATAGAGCCTTTGTGGTTCTTTGAACTTGAGATGTATGGGGAGTGCAGGGTAAGCAGAGACTTCAAGTACATGTACATGTACATGTGTAAGGCAGAGAAGGCCTAAAGGGAACTGGTACACCATCAATGAGGAGGAGGCAGAAGCGAATCCTAAGCAGCAGCTGTCAAGCTTTGGCTGCCCTTCCTGGGAATGAACCCCTTGTTCCTTGGAACTTCTCCACAGGGGGCTCAGAGAGGATTAATACTGAGGGCCTGGACAGGGGTGCTCAGAGAAAAGAGGGTTGGTTTGGTCGTCTGGACCCTATGCATGAACCTCTCTGGCTTTTGTTCGTGGAGTGGGGACCTTGCGGAGTACCTTGTCCCTGGGTAGGTACCATAGGTAGTTGCTCCTGTGGAGCCTGGAGGTGGATGGCAAATCTTTCACTCAATCCATGCCAAGGATCTCCAAAGCTGCTGCTATCTGATGCTGTTTCAGGGATGACTGAACTCAGTAAGGTTAGGAACCAGGAGAATCAGCTGAAGAGAAGGCAATGTCATTCCGTTACTGCTATATTCCCCTTTACTGGGCAGCACCTATTCTTCAAGGGGACTTAGAAGGCTCAGAGCGCTATATGTTTTTTTTTAAGGGGGAAGGGGGAAGAGAAAAGCTGTTCTGTTGTGCAGAACCTAAGGCCATCTTCCTGAAAATACAGAAGTTTCTCCTCTGTTACAGAATGAAGTACAAAGGGCAGGAATGTGGCTCATGCCTGCCCAATGAAAAAGAAAATTGCTCCAGTAGTTTCTTTACAATATATACAAAGAACGTTGCAGGCCAGTGCCACAGATACAAAACACACAATATTTAAAAACAAACAGGAACAGATGGGCACTTGGCTCTACTCACTGGAGCCTGGGAGGGCATAATCAGGCTGAAATTCAGTCACTTTAGTAGGGATGCCTTGGGTTAGATAGGATAAAAGCGCCTGCAACAACTACTGTGGACAAAAGGGAAGTCACTGCCCAAGCACCGCCCTCTGGGCAGTGGGTGGCAGAGGGAGTAATGGAGGTGAGGAGGCTGTGTGGGGTCCTGGCAACAGGCCTAAAACAACAGAATTTTTGCAAGTGCCCAGAACCCAAATTGAACAAAAACAAGGACTTAGAAACCTAGAGGAAAGGTCTATTGGTCAGAAGGGCTCCTCTTGGATGAGCCTAAGCCTTTCTATGTACAAGGCTCCAGAGTTCTTGGAAACTACCTTCTGCTGTGCATTGTGCTTATTGTCCTCCACCTTTCCATTTTCCAAAAGAAGTCAGAGTCACCTTCCTTCCTGCTCTGTCACTTTTGGCACTCTGATCACAAAACACCCTCTTTTTGTCTAGGCTGGTATCTGAATCTCTCTCTCTCTCTCTCTCTCTCTTACAATACAGAGAGTCAAAGAAAGATGGGAGGTAGGAGAACAAAGAAATGATACCTTGCAAAAGCAAAGAGCTAAAGTGTCCCACATCTTGAGGAGGAAGTGACTCTAATAAAGGTTCCAGATCATCACTTTCCTAGCACAGAGCTTTGCAGCTCAGACCCAGAGAGAGTGCTTTAAAGCCTAGCCCAGACAACCCAGATTATTATACCCACAAAAATGTCTATTATAGTTGAAGGAGAGAGAAAAACCTTCAATGTCATAAACAAGATGAAAGAATACATGTCCAGAAAACCAGCCCTTCAGAGAATACTTGAAGTAATTCAAAGGAGAGAAGAAAGGAGCAACCATCCCCAGGCACCTAGAAAGAGAAATCAATAAAAGCATAACTGCAGAAGAGGAACATAAACCAAAACGCAAATGGATAATAAGTCAAAAGGGAACAACACAAACCTATCAGTCATAACCTTAAATATTAATGGATTAAATTCCCCAATCAAAAGACATAGATTGGGAGATTGGATTAGGAAACAGAATCCAATGATATGCTGTCTACAAGAAACACATCTTACCTTCAAGGACAGGCACCACCTTAAAGTGAAGGGATGGAAAAAAATATTCCAAGCAAATGGTACCAAAAAGAAAACAGGTGTTGCTATTTTAATATCAGATAAAATAGACTTCAAAGTAAAAGAAATCAGAAGAACAAAGAAGGTCATTACATTTTTATCAAAAGAACAATTCACCAAGAAGATTTCACAATTATGAATATATATTCACCAAACTCTGGTGCACCAAACTTTATAAAGACAATTCTTCAGGACCACAAGTCACACACTAACCCCAGTAAACTCATGGTAGGGGACTTCAATACCCACTGAGTACTTTGAATAGGTCAAAAGGACAAAGAATAAACAGAGAGACATCTGAACTGAACGATATGATACACGAAATGGACTTCACAGACCTCTATCAAATATTCCACCCTAATACCAGAGAATACACTTTCTACTCAGCACCCCACGGAACAATCTCCAAAATTGACCACATACTGGGACACAGAAGAAACCTCCACAAATACAAAAAGATTGAAATAATTTCATGTATTCTATCAGACCACAGTGCAATAAAGCTCAACATCAACACCAGGATAAGCCCTACTGCCTACAAGAACACATGGAGACTAAATAACACACTCTTCAATAATGAATGGGTCAAAGAAGAAATAAGGAAAGAAATAAAAGCCTTCCTGGAACTGAATGACAATGACAAAACAACACAACAAAACCTATGGGATACCTTAAAAGCAGTCCTAAGAGGGAAGTTTAGCCCTGGGTGCCTACATTAGAAAAACAGAAAGAGCACAAGTGAATGATCTAACACTACAGCTAAAAGCACTTGAGAGGCAACAACAGATGAACCCTAAACGCAACAGACATGAAGAAATAACAAAAATCAGAGCAGAAATCAATGAAATAGAAACAAAGAAAACAATACAAAAAAACAATGAATCCAAAAGTTGGTTCTTTGAAAGAATAAACAAGATAGACAGACCTCTAGCCCAGTTAACCAAAAGAAAGAAGGAACAACTCTAAATCAACACAATCCATGATGAAAAGGGAAATATCACGACAGACAAGGAAAAGATCCAGAAAATCATATGGGAACACTTCAAGAACCTATACTCTACCAAGTTTGAAAACCTAGAAGAAATGGATGAATATCTGAAATCCTGGGAATCACCAAAGCTCAATTGTATATATTTAATGACAGTCCCAATCAAAATCCCCAGATTTCTTTACAGGCTTGAAAAAAAATGCATCCTTAATTCACTTTGGAAAAACAAAAGACCCCAAATAGCGCCCAAAACAATCTGATGCACAAAGACAATACAAGCGGGGGGATTCTCATACTCGATTCCAAATCTATACTAGGGTATAGTCATAAAAAACAGCTTCGGTACTGGCCACGAACAGACCTGTTGACTCAATGGGAACAAAACCGAAGGATCCAAACCTGAGCACATACAATTTCAGCCCATCTGATATTTGCATAGGGGGCCAAGAAGTCAGGAAAAACAAATTTCAGAAAGTGGTGTTGGCATAAAATCTGGCATCACCACTTGTAGAAGAGATTGAAATTAACCCCTGATCCTTAGCACCCGTGAACAAAAGATCAACCCAAATATATGAAAGACCTCATGCTGCAAACCCCAACTCTGAAGGGCCTGATAGCACGAAAAGTCGGCCCCAGCCCAGACTACAAGACATAGGTGTATGAAAAACAACTTCCTTACAATCAGACAGCAGCTTGTTTGCAAGTAATTAAGGTCGACAATGACAAATGGGACCGTCATTAAACCACAAAGCTTCATGTACATCAAAAAACAAATCAAGGAAATGCTGAAGAGAAATTCCCACGAGCTGTGGAGGAAACCTCACTGCAAGTAAACATCTGACAAGCACTGCAGTACACAGAATATATAAACTACCATAACAAACAAAGAATGAAAGAAAGAAAGACAAAACTGACCCACTATATAGATGGAGCAAGAGCTTGGAATCAGATGGACTTTCCACAATATGGCTAGGATAACATGCTGAAAAACAAAAAATTAGAAGTGTTCAACATCACACTAATCAATTAAGAAATGCAAATCAAAACACTTTAAGTCTCATGTTAAGATATCTCTAACTCCATAAGACTGGCTAGGGATCAAAGAAACAAATATAACACAGTAGCTGGAGCAGGTTGTGGGGGGAAAATGCGGAACACTCATCCATGCTTGGTGGGAATGCAAACTCAGGTGCCAGCCACTATGGACGAAAGCAGTGTGGGAACCCTGGAAGACTTGGAATGAACTTGCCACCAAGACCATCCATACCACTCCTATCAAGACCACTCAAGCACTCACCCACACAGAATGATACACTGCACGTCTGCCCATCGCTTTTTTCAGCTCTACTTCACAACACTAGCCAATGGCGGCTAGGAACCAACTCAAATGCCCCTAAACTGACGATTGTGAATAGAGAAATAATGTAGGTATATCTACACAATGAGTTCTATTGTAGCATTAGCAGTAAAGAAAGAGAACTACTTACCAGATTGTATGTGCACCCCAACAAACCCCCACAAGTCCCACCATTCAGTGGGGTGCCGTCGGGACAGTGTTGTTTGTTCAATCAAGTTGATCAAATGAGTGTCCAGATACAATCGCATGCGTTTCACCGTTCACCCCAATCGCACAGCTTACATATCTGCCAACGCCCCCTCTTCGCTCCAGAGTTGTTCCCTCTAGGCTTAGCAAATGGGACACAGGTGATGACGAATTAAACCTGCTCCTCTCTCTCTGGACGCGTTTGATTGTTTTTCTGGTCAATTCTGGCTGTTTCCTTTCATGGGCTGACAGTTTGTTCAGGAGTAACCTTCGATCCTACTAATGAAGCACGCAAGCAATTAGATATATAGGTATTTAGCAGCACTAATTTTATGGTAGGTTTACTTTGGCATAGACACCATATGTCTTGGATGATATGTTAATCCAATGCCAAATTTTTAACAACTTCTTCCCTTTTTAATATTTGTTTTGAACAGGTCTTTACTGTGCTCCCTTTAAACATCTCCTAAAAACCTTTTGAGAATTGAAGCTTGTGGATCGTCAGCATGGGTTATTCCTCCAGGAAGAGAGCCAATAGCCATATTAGATTTCTGGGCAATTATACAGCGCAATGCGCTTGCCTCCTGCCTGCACATGTCCTTCCAGGCAAGGTCTGAGGTTTAGCGTAGGTGCTGACGGTGGAGACTTGCTTGACTCAGGCCGGAGACCCGTATTTAGCTTTATTGGTCTAGATTGCGTTTGCCTACGAGGATGCCTTTACTCATGGATTATCACTCTATAGCTAAAAAATGAAAAAAAAAAAAAACATCGAAGATGCAGCCGACAGTNGCAAGAAGTAGATACTGACAACTTAAACAGACCATTTATGCATGAAGAAATTGAAGCTAGTATAAGAAACCTCCATATTAAAAAACAAACGCCCAGGCCCAGATGGTTTCATGGAAGACTTCTATAAAAAAACAAACATTTCAAAAGACATTAAAAACCTAATTACTAAATGAAACTGTGTTAGAGGCAATTACAAGGTACAACAGAGGTACTTCTTCCCCAAAGTCAATTTTTCTAAGGAAGCCAGCATCAGCAGAGTACCCAAAACCAGGCCACAAAGTCGACCATACGTAAAAAGCTGAGAAGTGCGGCCATTCCCACTTGCCTCCTGAATGATACACAAGATGCCACCAAAGGCTAAACAGAGAACGGGCACATATCATGTACAGACCCACATCAAGACGCTCATCCATCATGACCAAGCTACATTCATACCAGAGATGCAAGCGGGGATGGTTTCCACATAAGAACATCAATAGAAACCTCATCAAACACATAATGGAATGAAAGACAAAAAACCCACACCCTCATCTCACTTGATGCTAGGAAAAAAGCCTTTGACCAAAATCCAGCCTCCCTTCTGTTAAAGTCCTAGAAGGAATTGGTTGCGCAGGATCATTCTTCAATGTAATCAAAAGCCATATATAACAGGGGGAAAACCCAAGCAATCTCAATATCCAATGGGGACCACTGACAGAAACATTTCCCCTTAAGGGTCGGAACTCAGCAAGGCTGTGCCCATCACCACTCCTCTTAAAAATAGTGCTAGAAACACTTGCCAGGCCCTAGGCACGAAACGAGAAATTAACGGCGTTACTAATTGACAAAACAGTGAATTCAACGCTATTCCCTATTTGTCGATGATTATTAATTGTTACTTAAGGGATGGCCAACCACTACTCCACCAGAAAAACTCCGAGAAATGATAAACGCTGCAGCAAAGTGTCAGGATACAAAAATTAACCTCAAAAAACTTCAATCAGGCAATATTCTTAACACCAAACCACAAGCTACTGGAGAAAGAATATAAGGGGACCTTCCACTCACAATAGCACTCTCAAAAAACAATAAAAATACCTAGGAAAAAACCAAACCAAAGAACACCAAAGATCTTTAAAACAAAAATTTTTTAAACCTTAAAGAACGACATTGAAGAAGACATTCAGAAGATGGAATAAAACACCTACCATGCTCATGGATTGGGAAAAATTAAATTAAATCATTGTTAAAAAGAACTGTCCATTACTACCGAAATTCTTGTATATGATTTAATGCAGTCCCAATCAAATCCCCAGAGTTATCTTTACAGGCTTGGAAAAAAAAATGCTCCCTTAATTCATCTTGGAAAAACAAAGAAGACCCCAAATACGCCCAAAACAACTCTGAGCGAAAAGCCAATTACACACGGGGGGATCTCTACGACTCGTCCAAAATACTACTATCAGGCTATAGTCATAAAAAAGCCTCGTACGGCCACGACACAGACCTGTTGACTCAATGGGAACAAACTGGAAGGATCCAAACCGAGCACACTACAATTTCAGCCCATCTGATATTTACATAGGGGCCAAGAAGTCAGAAACAACATTTCAAGAAAGTGGTGTTGGCAAAAAAACTGGATCACCACTTGTAGAAGAATTGAAATTTAACCCCTACTCCTTAGACCCGTGAACAAAAGTCAACACCCAAATGGAATAGAATGACCTCATGCTGAAACCCCAACTCTGAAGGCTGTAGCAAAAAGTCGGCCCCAGCCAAGACTACAAGACATAGGTGTATAAAAAACACATTCCTAAAGTCCGACAGAGCCTGTGTTTGCAACGTATTAAGGTGACAATGACAAAAGGGGACCTCATTAAACCGCTAAAAGCTTCAGTACATCAAAAGAAAATCAAAGGAATGCTGAAGAGAAATCCACGAGCTGGGAGGAACCTTCACTGCCATAGAACATCTGAAAGCATCTGATACGCAGAATATAAAACTACCTAACAAACAAAGAAGAAAGAAAGAGAAACAACATGACCCACTCAATAATTGGAGCAAGAGCCCTGAATCAGAGGACTTCCACAAGGATGGAACTGAAGACTATGGCTAAAAAAAAAAGAGAAACACTTATAGGAAGTGTTCAACATCCACCTAATCATTAAAGAAATGCAAATAACTTAAGAATCTCACTTTAAGCATATCTTACTCCAGTAAGACTGGCTGGGATCAAGAAATCAAATGATATACAAGTGCCTGGAGCAGGTTTGGGAGGAAAATGGGAACACTCATCCACTGCCTTGGTGGGAATGTAAACTCGGTGCCAGCCACTATGGGAAAGCAGTCGTTGGGGAACCCTGGAAGACTTGGAATGAACTTGCCACACACACACCATACCACTCCTATCACGTACCACTCCACACTCCACCCACCACAGCAGATACATGCGTACTGCCATCGTTTATATTCAGTCTACTTCACAATAGCCAAGGCAGCTGGAACCAACTCAAATGCCCTAAACTGACTGATTGGGTGAAATAGAGAAATAATGTAGGTATCATCTACACAAAATGAGTTCTATGTAGCATTAGCAGTAAAGAAGATGACACTATCTACGATTGTTGTGCCCACAAACCCCCACAAGCTCCCACCATTCAGTGGGTCGGGACAGGTTGTTTGTTCAATAAGTTGATCAAATGAGTGTACCAGACTACAACGCATTGTAGTTTCACCGTCTCACCCCAATCGCCAGCTTACATTCTGCAACGCCCCCTCTTCCGCCCAGATGTCGTTCCCTTAGGCCTTAGCAAAGGGACAGGTGATGCGAATAAACCTGCTCCTCTCTCTCTGGAGCGCGTTGATTGCTTTTCTGGTCATTCTGGCTGTTTCCTTATGGGCTGACAGTTTGTTCAGGAGTCAACCTTCGATCCTACTAATGAAGCACAGAGCAAGACTATTACGATATATAGAGGATTTACGCCCAGCCCAGCAGCTAACGTCGGGCGGTTCATCGCTTGGCATTAGGAATATATGTATTGTGGGGAATGAGTAGGGTTAAACGTCCGGGTGGACAGATGCGCGTTATATCATTTTTTCCCCCTTGTAATAAATCTGACGAGGATCAACTTACTTGGTATAAAACCTGTCTAGCTAGAACCGTGACGGGCTGTTAGGATTGTGAGGCCTCAGCCATGGTCTTCCTGCCAAATCGGAGGCCGACGACCACAAATGTTAGTGCAACTTCGGCTGTGGGTGCTCTCCCGGCACAAGGGAGCCCCATGGCATGCTATGCTGACAAGTCTAATTTCCAGGCAGGGAGGTGGTAGCTTGATGCTAGCCAGGGTGAAGAGAACTTGCGTCCTCAGTGGAGCCCCCTCTGAATTTGGTCTTATTGGTTTTTTCGGCTTGGGTTATGCATCGACGGCATGCTTATCCATCACTGATTATCCTTTTATCGCTCCACCATGTGAAGCAACACCGCCCCACCCCACTAGACCCAGCTGCCGGGCCAGGTTCGCCGCTAACTGCTCTGGGCGATGGGGTTGTGAGGTGGGGGGGCGGGGGGGGGGCCAGCAGGGCAAGGAACCTGCCTGATCTGAATTGAACCATGCTGTCCGACCCTATGCACAGCAAGCCCACCAATTCTATCTTCCCCTCCATTTTATTCACCCCCAAAACAGCAAAGCTGCCATCATGAGCTGTAGCCGGCCACTGGCTGGAGCCGACGGCCATCTAGCTTGCGTGCACCCGTCCCCCACTATGTCCCCCAGAACACACACAACCCACGACGGTTATCATCCATCTGAGGGAAGCTAGTGTCCATTACCACTCGTGGAATCTTCTTGTGACCGGCCCCATGGAGTCTTTGTCAAAGACATATTTGTGTGGAGTGCTTTTGCTCATCTGTGGAACCAACACACCCCCAACAACCAACAACAGGAAAGGCCATGCAATTCAAAGAATGAGGACAAACACAGTGACAAACTTCTGCTGCAAAACACAGTCCCCCTTCCACATGGAGCATATGAGGAAACGACACGCACTGAGAGGAAGAGATGAAATACCGAGGCTGTTTGGCGAATGCCTGAGCTCTGGTGAGGGTGGGGGAAAAAGGGTGGGAGAGACATCAGGTCTCTAGATTATAGATAAAAAATATAACAAAAAAACAAAAAAAGCCTCAGCCACCCACTGGCGTCTTTACATCTGCGCGATGCCGGTGCATATAGTGCTTGGATACTGCTATTTCAAATAGGGGCGAGGTGCAAATACACCCTCCTATGGCCAAGTGGGTCCCCCCTAAAACAAAAACGTGCACCGGAAGAGCACCCTACTATACTGGCACCAACGGAGTTCTATTGAGTACTTGTAGATCAGAGGCAAACTGGGCTGATTTATATTTTTATTATTTATTTATTTATTTATATTATTTTTTATTATGTATTGTTTGTGTCTTTTCGAACCTGGGTTCTCCCTGTCGTCCCCAGCTATCCTGGAACTCACACTCTGTTCGCGCAACGAGCTGGCCTATAGAACTCAATGAAGATCGCTCTGCCTCGCCTCCCAAGAAGGGCTAGTAAGGCCGGAATTAAACAGGGCAGCTACGTCTGCAATGAACACCCGACCACCTCAGAGTGTTACAAAGGAGCTGATAATTTAGACCCTAGATGGACACACAAATTATGCTGTCAAGATTTTTGACTGCACAGCCGTCTGGGAAAGAAGTGCGAGGGTCATCTCCTAACGGGACATGGCCTTCTGCGGTGGGAGCAAAACTACCTCATATGTGAATGTGATGCCTAGGCCTCACCAACCAGTGCTTAGGTGGATGGACGCCAGATCTCCACTTTATTTTTTTATGGCAGAATACATGATCTGGGATGGGGTGGGGGTGGGGAGAAAGGGAAAGGGAAATATGCCTGATCTGAATTGGAAAATGATGTACGAAATGCACAAACCATCAATAAAATTAAATTAAAAAAAAAAAAGAAAGATGACATCATGAGCTTTGCAGGAAAATGGCTGGAGCTAGAGGACATCATGCTGAGTGAAGTAACACAGTCACAGAAAAACAAACAACGAATGGTATCCCTCATCTGTGGATGCTAGTGCCAATTACCTAGTTGTAAGTATTTCTTGTGCATGGCCCCTTGAGCTTTTGTCCAAGCAGTTGGGAGTGATGCATATTGGAAACAACAACAACAACAACAACAACAGAAAGGCCTGCATCAAAGAACTGACTGAAACAGTGAACTTCTGCTGAAAACAGTCAACTTCCACATGGAGAATATTGAGAAAGACTGAGAAAGAGATGAAAAGCATGTTTGGCAGAATGCATGAGCTCTGGTGGGGTGGGGGAAAAGGGTGGGGGACATGGGTCTAGATTTGATAAAAAATATAAAAAAAAAATAAAGCCTAGCCCCCACTGAGTCTACTCTGTGGCTTGGGTGCATAGTGCTTGGATATGCTATTTCAATAGGGGCTGAGGTGCAAATAACCTCCTATGGCCAGTGGCCCCCTAAAACAAAAACGTGCACCAGGAAGACACACCTCATACTGGCACACAAGGAGATTATTGAGTACTTGTAGACAGAAGAACTGGGCTGTATTTATTTATTTATTTATTTATTTATTTATTTATTTATTATTGTTGGTCTTTTCGAGACAGGGTCTCCCTGTAGTCCCAGCTGTCCTGGAACTCACTCTGTAGACCAGGCTGGCCTTGAACTCATGAAGATCCGCCTGCCTCTGCCTCCCAAGTGGTAGGATTAAAGGCGTGCACCACCACACCCGGTAGAACTGGGCTGTATTTATGACCCTAGATGACAAACATACTCAAGATGGTTGAATAGACAGGCCTTCTGGGAAGAACTGCTGGGTGTTCCTAGGGCCTGCCTTCTGGTGCATGCCCTAATGTGATGTGGCAGACTCCAAGGTCATGCTGGGAGAAAGTCTACTTTATCTGCCTTAGCCAAGCAGTGGAAAAGAGGTGAGATCAGTATGGGTATCCCCCCCCCCCCCGGAAGGCACCAAGGGGTTAAGAGTGTAGAGAAGGGGTAAGGAGTTGGGAGATGAGAAACAGCAGGAAATTTGGGTGAGGAAGCACGTTCAATTTCACAGACTCCATTCGTGTTCCAGCTCTAGCTGCTGCCCAGCATCCCTGCGGAGCCCTGTGCTGATGCTGGGGCCCCTGACTAACAAGTAGCTCAAGGCCCTCGAGGGGCAAATGCCTTAGTTTTCCAGTTCTCTAGATTTTTAAAAATAGTTTTGTAGCATCTCAAATGTAATGATTATGTGGTTAACCTTTACTTTCATTTTTATTTGGTTTTATAATTGCCTCATTTTGGAAAAGTGTAAAATAATTTAAATTGTATGCTTGTAAATATGTGTAATTATAATGATGCAAAATAAAAATAATAAATTTGATAAATTTTAAAACTGCCTCATTTAACTAGAAGTAACCTAACTGTCTGCAATTCAAGCTCATTGCTTATGCTAATGCTGCCAGTAATCCAGGCCCTCTTCCTGTGCTTTGGGCATGGTTGTTTGTATCCCAATAGGACTTCCAAGAAGTTCTATTTTTTTTTAATTTTATTTATTTTTTTTGTATGTGTATGAATGTACTGTCTGCATGTAGGTTTGTGCACCCGTGTCGTGCAATGCCGCGGAGGTCAGAAGAGGGTCTCGGATTCCCCTGGTACTGGAGTTCTCCTAGAACTGGAGTTACAGATGGTTCTTAGCCGCCATGTGAGTGCTGGGGATCGAACCCGGGTCCTCTGCAAGAGCAGTAGGTGCTCTTAACCGCTAGGCTATCTCTGCGGCCCCCCCAAGAAGTTCTATTTTAAACAAAAATTAAAGTAACAAATTAAAATATATTTTAATTTGAATGTGGTGGTTTGGTGAGAAATGCCATCTATAGGCTCAGGTAGCACTGTTTGGGGAGGTTCTGGGTGGGGTTGGGGGTTTAGGGGTGTGGCCTTGCTGGAGGAAGTGCATCCTCCAGGGTATACAGCCTTGGTTTATGGGTGTACAACCTTATCCTTCCCCCAGTTGGCTCTCTCTGCTGCCTGGCTATGGATGGAGATGTGAGCTCTCAGTCTCCTGATCCTGCTTCCCTGGATCAGGAAGGTACTGACTACTCTTGTGGAGGGCCTGGGTTCGAGTCCCAGCACCCAGATGGCAGCTGAGAACCGTCTTAGGCTGGGTGTGGTAGTTCACGCCTTTGATCCCAGCACTTGGGAGGCAGAAGCAGGCAGATCTCTGTGAGTTCAAGGCCAGCCTGGTCTACACAGGGAGCTCCAGGCCAGCTGGGACTAAAGGGAGACCCTGTCTCAAAAAAAAGAGACCCCCCCCTAAAAAAAGAATCTGCAATTCCAGCCCTTCAAAAGGGAGGTGGAGACAGTAGCATCCCCAGAAACTCAACAGCTACCTAACCTGGTAGACACTGCAGGAAAGCAACAGAGACCCTGGCTCAAACAAAGTGGAAGGTGATGACTTGACACCCAAGTCTGTCCTGTGACCTTCACAATGCATTGTGTATGTACCTGCATTCACACACAAGAATGTAACACACACACACACACACACACACACACACACACGGCAATACTAATCATTCATATAAATTTAGGGGATATCTTGTATTAGTTTCTTTTCTGTTGCTATGATAAAACACCATGGGCAAGATAAAATATAGAAGGAAGAATTTATTGGGTTTATGATTCCAGAGGATAAGAGTTGGCAGGAGGTAGGCAGGAGCAAGGATGATGCCCACATCTTTAAGCAGGCACAAGAAGCAGAGGGACAAACTAGAAATGGGATGTGGCTGTCTACTCTCAAAGCCTGTCCCAGTGATGAGCTTCTTCCAGCATGGCCACACCTCCTAAGGGTTCCCTGACCCTCCCCAAACAGCCCCATCAAATGGGGACCAATTGTTCAAGTGGCTGGGGGCTATGAAGGACACTGTCATTCAAAGCACCACATATCCCTTAACAGAATTACACACACACACACACACACACACACACACACACACACTACATAGATATTTTTGATATTTTAGACTAAAAATTTTAGAAAGTTTATTAGGGAAATTGTTCCTGAGCTATAAGGAAACAACTATTTCATGTCTTTAGAGACTTTAAATAGGCAACACTAGCTATAAAATACCTAACAGGCAACTCTGCCAATTAAGACAATTGTCAACTTCAGCTGGGTGAAGTAAAAGGCTTTAATTTATTTCCCTTACATTGGCATTTAGGGAACTTTGTATCATTAAAAAAGGCCTTCTGTGGTTGTAATCTACCTTATTTGTTACCATTTCTTTATAGGAATAAAAATAACATAAAGGGAGTCTCTGAGGAGGTTTAAACACTTCGATACTGGAAACCCATTTAGCATCTCCTAATTACCTTGGTTCTCTTTCTCTACTCAACCCATTTAATTCACTCAGAACCTCCATTGGATGGCCAATACTTCTGTGGACCATTTGTGGAGCTATTTGTGTGGCATAACTTTCATCTCCTGCAACCTTAGTTATGCAGTGGCGGTTGTCCTCTTTGGGGATTACACAAGCTTTCATTTTCACTCTCCTTCTCTGCTGATGACTGTTTAGCTAGTTCACTAATCATTAACACATCTGCCTAAGGTAGCTTGGGAACAGAGTAAAGTGGGGGAGCCATGGTCCATTGCTTTGCTATTTCTTACAACACAAGAAAATCTGTATAATGGGAGAGGGGTTTGAAGTGCACACGTGTAAATTACTGTTGGTGAATTTAAACATTTCCATGAGCTATGCTATTTTCTCTTCAAGGACAATTAAAAGCTGCCAACATATGCTTTAAAAATGTTAATAAGAGGGGCTGGAGAGGTGGCTTAGTGGTTAAGAGCGCCAACTGCTCTTGCAGAGGACCGGGGTTCGATCCCTAGCACCCACATGGTGGCTGAGAACGGTCTTTGACTCCAGTCCCAGGGGAATCTGACGCCCTCTTCTGACCTCCGCAGCCTTGCACAACACGGGTGTACAGACCTACATGCAGACAATACATTCATACACATAAAAAATAAATAAAAATTAAAAATAATAAAATTTAAAAAATGTTAATAAGAGCATGGTTATGCATTTTTAATTTTTTTTGTGTGTGTGTTTTTGAAACAGGGTCTCCCTATAGCCCCAGCTGGCCTGGAACTTGCTCTGTAGACCAGGTTGGCCTTGAACTCACAGAGATCTGCCTACCTCTGCCTCCCGAGTGCTGGAATTAAAGGCATTTTCTATATTATCATACAGAAAATATCCTATCAAATTACATGTCTCATATGTGGTAGATGAGGGTCCTTTTCTCCTCTACACTTCTCTAAATATTTTTTTTCTCAAAAGGATTGGTGAAAAATTGTCTCTAATTGTTAACATATTAGGTATTAGGTTTCAGTTCACCTATATAAACTCATAGACACTTCTCCACTTAAGAGATAATAAAACACACAGTGGGGAAATTTAAGAGAAAAGTTAGATGGAAAAAGATTTTAAAAATTAATATAAGATAATATTTCTGGGGCTGGAGAGGTGGCAATGGTTAAGAGCACTGGCTGTGTTTGATTCCCAGCACCTACATGGCAGCTAACAACTGTATTAGTCACTTTTCTATTGCTGTGATAAAACACCATGACCAAAGGAACTTATAAAAGGAAGAGTTTATTTGAGCTTATGATTGACGGTTCCAGGGAATTAGAGTCCATTGTGGCAGGAGGCATGGCGGCTGGAGCTGGAGCAGCATGCAGAGGGTCACATCTCGCAATGAGCACAGGAAGCCAAGAGAGAGGGTGACTGGAAACCACGAGGCTTGTTAAACTCACTAAGCCTGCCCCCAGTGACATACTTCCTCTAGCATGGCCACACCTTCTAAGACCTCCAAAAACAGTGCCACCATGTGGAGACAAATGTCTGAATACTTAAAGCCTATGGGGGACACTCATTCAAACCACCACACAACCATCTCTAACTACTCCAGTTCCAGGGGTCCGACCCCCTCTTTTGACCTCTGAGGACATTGTATGACACAGGTGCACCCACCCACATGTGGGCATTACACTGATACACATAAGATAAAAATAATAAATAAAATATTTTAAAAAGAAAATATTTTATTTGTAACATACTTTAGACTAAATTTTTTTTCAGAAGTTGGAGAATCAAGTGAAGAATTTTTTTTCTGTACTGGAGACTGGACCTCAGGCTGCGGTCTTGCTGGGCAAGCAAGCACTGAACCAAACGGAGCTTTATGCTAGCCCACTTTTTACTTTTTATTCTTTTAATTTTTTTGTCTTTTTGAGACAGGCTCTCCCTGTAGGACTGGAACTCATTAAGTAGACCAGGCTGGCCTTGAACTCACAGAGATCTCCCTGCTTCTGAGTCCTGGGATTAAAGGCGTGTACCACCATGCCCAGCTTTTACTTTTTATTTTGACATAGGATCTCACCAGTTTGTGTAAACTGGCCATGCTCATTCCATGTCTCAAACAGGCCTCAGTTTGCAATCCTCTTGTGTCTACCTCAAGCATAAGCTGTAATCACAAGCCAGGTCCTGTTCAAGTAAAGATGTATCATTTTACATTTGTGAAAAATATTAAATATTAATGTGCATCATTAAGTTATTATATTATTGTACTATTCTTTAATATGTTATCACTAATTATAGCTAATACAATAAAATCATGTTTATATAACAAATTATTTTAAGAGAACCAGAAATAACATGAAAAATAGCATCTCACATTATGGAATGAATGAAAGGAATATACCAAATTCAGTATATAAAAAATTTTCAAGTCAGATGTGGTGGCACATGCCCATAATCCCAATGCTCAAGAGACTGAGGACAAAGAACTGCAAGTTGTCTTAATTTTTTTAGACAGGATCTCATATATATCAGGCTGGCCTCGAACCTGCTGCTTAGCCAACAATGTGAGGCAGGCAGCACCACACCTTGTTTTATGTGGTGTTGGCAACTGAACCCAGAATTTTGGTGCATGCTAGGCAAGCACCCTACCAACCAAACTACTTCCCCAGCTCCAACAGCCTATTCTGATGATGTTAACTTTTAAAACTTGGTTAAAGTGGTATCATTGACCTGGGTGTGGTGGGGCAGGCCTTTAATCCCAGCACTTGGGAGGCAGAAGCAAGCAGATCTCTGTGAGTTCAAAGCCAGCTTGGTCGGCATAGCAAGTTCCAGGCCAGCTGGGGCTACAGAGAGAACGAGTCTTAAAAAAAAAAATAGTATCATCTAGTTTTGCCCACTTTAAAATTAAAAGCATGATATCATTTATTAGTAAATAATTAAAAATTCTCAGAGACAGTAAATATCTTATTCTTCATCAGCTTCACTCTTTAGTTTTAACATTTTACAAGTATTCTTGTCTACCTCAATTATTACTATAATGGCTGCTAATTGTGAAGTCTATATGTGGCGTCGACAACAAAGTAGAGACCATGTTTCTTGCCTGTCAATTAATTAATATCCTTCTAAACTCCTGGGTACTTTACTCAATAAGTGTTTTTTTTTTTTTTTTTTTTTATTACAATGCCTTTTGTTCATTCAAGGCTGGTGTTATCTCTTCTGGTTTCTGCTCTTCCTGGAGCATGCTCTCAGTTCTCCCAGCTGTTGAAACTTTTTGGGGTTGGTGAGCTGAAGCTCTGCAGAGCTACAGAGGCAGCCACTACTGTCTGGTCTTTGGAGCTGTCCAACTGTTCCACAGTTGTCCAGAGGAGCACATTCAAACTGATTCAGGATCTGTTCTGTTCATAGGTCACCATTATCTTTTTCCCTTTGATGATTCTCTATTCCAGGAAGATGTTCACACTTTATCGCTGGAACCAGTCATTTCTCCAAGAACCTTAGTTTCTCTTAAGAGAATGCTCCGTGGCTGCCACCACTTTGGGCATGAGACACAGTTTTTTAACCTTCCAGTATGGACAGAGGACTCATGTCTCTCCAAGAATCCTCCAAACCTTCAATGCCAGATGGGGACTACTGAGATTCCCAGCTTGTGGACTAAACAGCTAAGGGGATGTCAGCCTCATCAGAATATAGACTGCCATTGTTGGACTACCTGGGCTATATCATGGAGGCCAGTGCAGGGGGATTGAGACAGGATGTATGCTTACTGGAATTCATTTGGGGGACCATGGGAGGGAAAGACCCCCATGTGGAGCAAGATTGCAGGATTGATAGTTGTTTGGGATTGCCAAGGAGGAACCTTTGAGCAGTTCCTTAAGGAAAACATGGCATCTTTTAGGGAAAAAAAATCCTCCAATTCAAGTGATATGTATATGTATGTATGTATGTACATATATATTTATGTATATATAACTATATATATGTATATATACTGTAGCAATACAAGTTGGAAAGAACAACAACAAAAGAACTGAAAAAAACTCTGGAAAGACTCAGAAAAAGATGCAGGACATGTATGGCAGAGTGCAGGGACTCGGATGGGGTGGGGGACACGGTAAGGGAAGCGACTCTAGATTCGATTGAGAAATGATGTATGACCCATGGAAAAAGTTTAATAACAATAAAAAAATAAAAGAGGAGAATGATTTCTAGAAAATTAAATCTGAGCACAAGGTGTGCCCATTGCTAGAAGGAACTTTACTTCTTAGATCTTCCAGAGACTGAGCTAGGAAGGACATGTGTGTTCAGGGACACAGGGCTATACCTACAACACATGTTTTTTTTTTTTTTATTGTTTCTATCATTCTATCTACGTACTGATCTGTTGTGAACTAAAAACAAGGGGCTTACCAGATAGCTCCAATTCCAACCAAACAGCTCAGGATTGATTCTAGTATTTCTCCTTTTCCTGTGTGTGTCCTTTTCCTCACTCCTATAACCTGATTACTGGGCCTTGTGCCTTATAATCTCAGCCTAATGA
Source organism: Rhizomys pruinosus (assembly GCA_009823505.1). Classification (NCBI taxonomy): domain Eukaryota; kingdom Metazoa; phylum Chordata; class Mammalia; order Rodentia; family Spalacidae; genus Rhizomys; species Rhizomys pruinosus. Next base: position 1,565,668 of record VZQC01003281.1, read on the forward strand.
AAAAGAAAGCATGCTGGGGGAGATGCCCAAGTGTATAAAGTGCCTGTTGTGTAAGCACGAGAACCAGATGCTGATCCCCAGAACTCGCATGAACCTGTAGCATCCTGCGGCCAGCCTGGAATCACAACCTGCAAGCACTGGAGAGGCAGATAGAGGATTCCCTGAGGGAGGTGGGAGCACGATCAGCTGAATCTGAGAGCTCTGGGTTACCTTGGCATATGAGATGGGGAACACTAAGCAAGACTCCCAGGATCAAACCCCTCACCTCTACACACATATACATACATGTATGCACCTGCACATACATGTGTGGTCCCACCTATGTGGACATATACATACCCCAATAAAATTAATAATAAAAAAAGAGAAAAGGAAAGTGAATGGAAGCGGTAAGGAGAATCCAGTTAGGAAGCTTGGCTTCCGACACGAGCTTTACATTGCTGCTGATCTACTGGAGAAAACTATTGGAAAAGAGGACGAAGATGGAATCTGTTCAATTACTATTACTAATCATTTTGTGTTCAGTTGGTTAAACCTGCACCTGCCAGGTTCACTCACTGTAATGAAGTGCTTTTCTGCATACTTTATAATACTCGAATGGCTGACTCTTGACAGTGAATACTCTGTTCCCTGGGAATCCACTGAGGATCTTTCCCTGAATGCTATTAAACTGGTGGTTGGAAATGGTGATTTACTGATTGTTTCATTCCTTTCACATTCATTACCAGACATTCTTCTCTAGAGAGCAGTTTGTACTCCCCCTCCCACTTTTTGTATCAATATAAACATGTGGTCTATTTTTATCTTCTGAGTATGTTCACACAAAGTGATCACACACAAAGTGATCACACACAAAGCCCCACACTCCCCTTTCTCACATTTTAGGAAAGAAGAGAGATTAAATAAGTAACTGGAGAAATGCAACAAATTGTGGAATAGAGTTTATGCAGATAATTAAGGAAGAACTCAGAGTAACTGGAAATCCACTTGTGTTGCTATAACATCATCATCATCAGGAGTTTCCACTGACTCTTATAGGCTGAGGATTCAGAACTTCATTGATAGGGTGTAGTATTTACTAATATGATGCCAGGAGACAGATAGCTAAGGGACCCCTTGATTTGGGACAGCAAGTGTGATCTATTTCTGCGCCAAGTAGCACATTCTGACACTTAAAAGGACTCAGTGATGTATTTTGAAAAGAATGTATAGGTCATGGCTGATGTTGCTGTCTGAGGAAGACAGCTATATTTTAGAAGAACATAGCCCAGAGGATTATCATATTTTTCATGCTTTTCCCCACAGATGCCTCTGTTTTTCTAAGAAGCTTGTAAGTTCAACTATGTTTTATTACTCATCAGTGAAGTCAGACCAAGCCTAACTATGAAACCCATGGCCTTGGTTTAGGTTTTCTGAACCTTGGTGCTCTTGCAATTTTCATTTCATTTACTTCTTAGTGATGTGATCACACTGTTGTAGACATCTATTTGAAGAAAGTAGCAATGGTGTGACCCCCCCCAACACCTGCCTGTGTCCTTGCATACAAGATGGAGGTGCAGAGCAGTGGGGAAGAGCAAGCACTCTGCTGAGGCCTAGCCTCACCTCTGAAGGCTAGCATGTCATCCAACCCCACTAAGCCTCAGTATCCTCATGTTAGATGTCTAGCTTGTAAAGGATGCAGCTTGTTAAATGAGATGGATTAGGTCAAGTTCCTTTGTCATCACCAGTAATTACCCAAGTGAGGGACACTGTTACTATCCCAACAGCACAAAGCAGAGCAAAGCAGAGAACAGACTTTTAAGTCCCTGTTCAAAATAGTGGGTGGTGATTTGCAGTTTGTGGTCATTTCCCTGGTGGGCCAGGCCATGCAGAAAGCATGCAAGGGAAAGCACAGCACATGGACACACGCCAGGGTGCAAATCCAAATACAAAATGGCACTTTATTCAAATGCAGCAGATCATTATGTAGGCAGCATGACATCACCTCCCAGGGACCAATCCCAGACCTTTGTACCATCACATCCCAATTCATGGGCACAGACAGAGAGGTCCTGTGACTCTCGCTTGTGTCTCTGGGAGGTGCTGGTTGGAATTGTTAGCTCAGGCATACCTAAGCTCAGATTAGATTGCCCACTGTGATTTCTGAATTAATTTTTAATCTATTTATAGCCAGTACTTTTCTTTAAAAAACATTTTATGTCTCATCATCCTGCTTGATACTCTTCTTAACTATGGAGCAATATGAGGATTATTTTTTGGCTGTTTGGGTTGAATGACTTCACATTGTGTTCATCCATTCCCATCACCTTTACCCGCTGTGGTATTAGAATGTAGACGTGTTTTTGACATGTTTGTATTTCTTTCTAGCTAAATTCAGTTTGTAAAAATCCTTTAAAAAGGTATTCTTTTGTCCTCATTGTCACATAAATTAAATTTCACTAAATGGCAACCGAAATCTCTGTAACAACAAACTAATCTCAGTAACTTGAAGAAATGCACTGCCATTCTAGCACACTTCCTTATAACAGAGGCAGGAGGATTCTTCATGGCTGTTATTTCGACAGACTGAGTGACTGGCATGTCACTGTGGTAGAAACACAGATGCTGGGGGTGGAGAGATGGCTCAGTGGTTAAGAGGACTGGCTGCTCTTGCAGAGGACCCAGGTTTGACTCCCAGCACCCGCATGGTGGCTAATAATGGTCCTAACTCCAGTAGCAAAAATTTCAGAGCTGGGGGCTGGATGGCCTAACGGTTAAGAGCGCCGACTGTTCTTGCAGAGGACCCGGGTTCGATCCCCAGCACCCACATGGCAGCTGAGAACCATCTTTAACACTAGTTCCAGGGGAATCCTACGCCCTCTTCTGACCTCCGCGGCATTGCATGACATGGGTGCGCAAACCTACATGCAGACAGCACATTCATACACATACAAAAATAAAAAATAATTTCAGAGCCGACACACACCCACACTATAAGTAACAGATTTCCAAAGAGGAATTTTAATAATGATAGAGCATGTATGCAGAGGAGGGAGATAGAAACAGGGTGGGGAGCATAACTCCAGGCTGAGCTGGTTGTTCAGACAAAGAATAGTGCAAGGAGCATGGGACGGGACAGAGACCACTGCCTAGGGCAGGGAGGGGCTCTGCGAAATCCAAAAGGAAGAACAGGGAAGGAAGATGTTTGCAGGGTGCCACAGAAAATCAAAAGTGGCAAGTGGTAAGCTTCATTTTTTTCTCCCAAAGGTTTGGTTGGGTTGATTTTTGTCAAGCTCTCAAAAGCTGTAAGAGAAAGCACTTGGAAACATACCCAGAAGCCTGTGCGCTGCTCCATGAGCCACTTTTCAAAGACACCTGTCTCAACCTGTTCCATGCTTCACCTCTTACCTGGTCTAGAATGTAACCTCCCCTTCCAGGCTTCAGGAGACACACAAAGGGTAGTTATCCTAAGCCACACGGAAGACTTTCAGAGATAAGGAAGAGGTCTGGAGGAATGTTTTAGTCTAGTACAAACCAGCTGAAACTACTTGAAAAATCCAGAGCTTGATCTAGTCCGCAAGAAAGTGTTTGTGGTGAGGGCATCTTGAGATGGAATTTGCATTACTAGGATGCCCTTTGGGGTATAAATGTCTGAAAACACCAGTCTTGGGAAAGGAAGGACTGGGATCTCACTAGAGTGCATTCCAAGACAAGAGAGGTACCTACGGTGAAGCCGACAGGAAAGAAAGCAGGATTCAGATTTTAATATCTGTTTCACATAAAGCTTATTTTAGCTTGATCACAGAGAAGACTTCTGTGGCCTGGTAGGGGCTCCTCACTGTCTTCAGCAGGGTGATAAGGACACTCAGACATTAGACAGCTTTTCCTCCTAACACCTGCTATCCAATACAACTTGGTGCTACTCTACAGAGCCCTGAGCTAAGCTTTGGGGCTAATGATTTAAGGGACTATATACCGAAGAGTTTCTGAGATGTGCTTAGGATTACAATCAATTGGTTCCAACCTAAACTTTAGAGAAATTCTTTGGGGCAGAGATGGCAATAATGAAATCACAACAAATGGTGTAGAATTCTAACTAGTAAATCAGTGCTTTTAAAAAAACAAGGATGATTGGGGCTCCAGAGATTGCTCAGTGGATAAGAACACTAGCTGATCTTATAGAGGACCTGGGTTTGATTCCCAGCATCCACATTGTGGCTAACACCTGACATGTATACACTTACATACATGCTGGCAATACACTCATACACATAAAATAAAAATAATAAATAATTTTTAAAAATGAGGATGGCTGTTTTTAATCAACATTGTTGTGGACTGGAGTCATTTACAGGACATTTAGAAAATGAAAAGGGAGCTGGACATGTGCTTTGGGCCCCAGCACTCGGGAGGCAGAGGGAGGTCAATCTCTGTGAGTTCAATCCCAGCCTGATCTACATAGTGAGTTCCAGGTCAGCTGGGGCCACAGGGAGACCCTGTCTAATCTGATATATGTATATTTGTATATATATATATATATATTATATGTTTTTATATATGTATTAACATACGATTCAGTTCTTAGCAGTGATATTTAATTTGTTTTGTGTCTCAAAGGGTTAGCAACATTTCAACTTGGTTCAGTACTTTCACTGTAGTAGCCAGTATGCTGAGAATTACACAGTGCGCCTGCAGAGCTTGTCCCTCATCAACCTAACCTGCCCTAGGCAGGCGAGAGCATACAAGCAGCTGAGTTGCAGACCTGGGCCAATCACAAGGCAACATGACAACTTCACTAAGAGGAGAGCAGAATTTGAACAGTACATAAACCCTAACCTTGCCCCCAATAAATGAATCCGTGGCAGCTCGCCCTCAGCCTGCGTTCACCCGATTCCCAGGGTCTGTGTCTTGACTCTGCACCTCTCACCCCTTCTCGTTCATGGTTGGACCATGAAATTCCCCAGCAGCCCTGGGGGATTGTCTACATCTGCCCCCGGCCTCGGGGGATTGTTTACATTTTACCCTCCATTTGAAAGAGAAATAAATTTTACTTCTTTCCTAAAACGTGTGAGATTTTGATTATATATGGATTATTTACTGGATTCAAAGCTCCATTTTCTTCTCTCTTAGCATTAGTATGTGCTTGAGGGTCTATCACAACTTGTCTTTTTGCCAGCTCCATTTCTGTGTGGATTGTGAAACTGCAGCTCAGCACGTAATCTTTTAGCTCTCTAATTTTAATGAGTAGATGATGAGTTATTACAAAGGTAAGAAATGGAACAAAAATTCCCACTGTCTCTTGAGTGCGTAAAAATAGCAAAACACCTCTGCAAAATGTCACTATGAAGTAGCAGTGTCATTTACAGATGAAACTCAGTGGATTATGCAACCTGGGGGACTGTGGAAAGTCCAAGCCGTGAAATGGCTGTGTAGAATGGACACATTTTCCACTGGCTGGCAAGCCACCTGCTACCTATCAGACAGCTTAGTATTCATTTGTGTAGAAACAACAATAACAATTCAAGAATAAGCTACTTACTAATGTTAAGAAGAACAATAATTCAGTTTATGAAAAGCCACCAGTAATTATAATATCACTTTGTTTCTGGTAGGAAAGTTAGCTATTAGAAACTTGCCAATGATAGTTTATCCTTCAGAGTGTGATATTTGTGAGGCCTGGGGAAGGGTGGGATATGAAATAGTTTGTAGCACTATGGACCATAGAGTTTTAGAGGCATTGTCTATCCATCCAAGGTTGAAGAAATTTCCTTTCATTCCATTTGTTCATTATTCATGCAGGAGCCTAGCTAGGCACCTTAAAACTTTAGAAGCAAGCAATTTTAAAAAATACAGCAATGAACTATGTGAAACAGGGAATGTTCTGAGAAACACATTGAGCTATTTCCTTGTGAAAATTAGAGACTGTACTTGCAGGAATAAAGAGGCTATGACATCACTAACAGATATATGTAATCTGATGGTACTGCATTGTGTATGTGGTCCCCACTGCCTGAAATGCCATTTGCAGTGTGTGACTAAATTTCAGGTGATGCTTATGTTTCAGACATTATTCTCCAGTGGTACAGGATTATTATGTCTGCTCTTAAACATCTACACTTTGAGACCAGAGAGCTGGTTTTTTAAAATTTTTTACTTATTTTTTGTATGTGTATGATGTACTGTCTGCATGTAGGTTTGTATATCCGTGTTGTGCAATGCCACGGAGGTCAGAAGAGGGTGTCGGATTCCCCTGAAACTGGAGTCAAAGACGGTTCTCAGCTGCCATGTGGGTGCTGGGGATCGAACCCAGGTCCTCTGCAAGAGCAGTTGGCGCTCTTAACTGCTAGGCCATTTCTCCAGCCCGAGAGAACCAGCTCTTTTTTTGGCTCCTGGGTCTACTAAGTCTGTTACTGAATCTGGAATTTCATTAAAACATTATCAAAACTTACCCTTTTTGCCTCTTTCTTAGATGTCAATCAAGTCGGTTAGTTTGTGGCAAAATCTAGTTGAAAGCAGGGGAAAAGGGCAGACCTCTTCTTTCTCGTTAGCGTTAGATTTCTTATTTTGGTTTTACATTTAAACAGCACTGATTTTAATATTAACATCTATTATCTGTCCAAAACTTACTATTTTCCAGGTAATATGCTGTTTTTTACATGTACAATCATGCCTTATTGGCAGAATGCAGTCATATGAGTAATGTATTAAATAATTGGAAGGGAAGGCCCAGGGTTATGTGCTATGTTTTCTAGCTGGCTCTGGCTTTCCAAACAACACCTCTGCTTTCTCAGCCAAGTGCCAGAGACAAGTTATAAACCATGAGGTGTCTGGGGCTCTTGATACCTTTTCACTTGTTCTGAAACACTCAGGAGGCTTTCTTTCTTTTTTTTCTTTTTTTTCCAGAAAGTAATTTGAGCATTTTATTATGTTTTGATATAATCTTTTTTTGTTGTTAATTCCAAAACATGTTTAGTTAGGATTCACATTTTGACAATAGAGTTGTATGCAAGTAAAAAATATTACTTTACATTCCTACATTACATAGCAAGTTGATGAGTAACATCAGGTATTATATTTACTAAAAAAGAAAGAAAAAAAGAATTATTCAGTTTGCCTCACAAATAGAGATTTGGTGCTAGGATCCACAAATTAAGTACACCATATGTCATTCGTTTTTCTGGGACTGTGTTACTTTACTTAGCATAATGGCTTCCAGTTCCATCCATTTACTTGCAAAGTTCGTGATGTCATCTTTCTTTACCACTGCATAGAATTCCATTGTGTAGATGTAGGTAATATGTTATTATTGCAATATTTATTCATCAAACAATTACAATGTAATATGGGAGCTATCCTCATTTTATAGATGGACTCAGCTAAACAAAGTTAGCCAATTTGCTATGACACACAATCAGGGCTAGGATGTAGCTCAGTGGCAGAGTATGTGCCTCATGTGTTTAAGGCCTTGGGTTTGTTCCAAAGTATTGAAAACAAAACAAAACCCCCAATCAAACAGTCAGATTTTGAACACAGCTTTGCTCCAATTCCTTCTGAAACTCCACTGTATTATACAAAGTCAATCTCCACACTCCCTGGACTAGCAGGAGTCACTCCACTGGTGATTTTGACTGTCCTGGTAGGTAGCCAGAGCCCTGCCTATCCCGTTGCCCTCTTCAACTCCCACACCTGGTCCTGACTTCCCAACTTACTCCCAGGACAAGCCTGGAATCACTGTGTCCTTCCAGTGAAAAATCTACTCTGAGAATCTGCAGGCTTGACCACCTGACTCTTCATACCTACCTGATCTGAAATCAGCCAAGCTAGGACATCAGCATCAACAACAACAACAACAACAACAACAACAACAGAACCAAACTTCCACTCAACAAAGGCAGGCTAGATTTTCTTTTCCTTTTTTTTTAATTTATTTATTATTTTTTATGTGTATGACTGTACTCTCTGCATGTAGATTGGTGCACCCGTGTCATGCAATGCCGCAGAGGTCAGAAGAGGGCGTTGGATTCCTCTGGAACTGGAGTTAAAGACAGTTCTGTGTGTGTGTGTGTTATCATTTTTTAATATAAATTTTTTTATTATTAAACTTTTTCCATAGGTCATACATCATTTCTCAATCGAATCTAGAATCACTTCCCTTTCCATGCCCCCCACCCCACCCAAGTCCCTGCACTCTGCCGTACATGACCTCTGTCTTTTTCTGAGTCTTTCCAGAGTTTTTTTTTTCAGTTCTTTTGTTGTTGTTCTCTCCAACTTATATTGCTACAGTATATATACATATATATATATATATACATGTAGTTATATATACATAAATGTATATACATACATACATACATACATACATGTATCACTTGAATTGCAGGATTTTTTTTCCTAAAAAGTGTTATGCTTTCCTTAAGGAAGTGCTCAAAAGTTCCTCCTTGGCAATCCCAAACAACCATCAATCCTGCACTTTTGCTCCACATGGGGGCCTTTCCCTCCCATGGTCCCCCAAATGAAGTCCAGTAAGCACCTGTTCTGTCTTGATCCCCCTGCACTGGCCTCATGATACAGCCAGGTAGTCCAACAATGGCAGTCTATATTCTGACAAGGTTGACATCCCCTTAGCTGTTTAGTCCGCAAGCTGGGAATCTCAGTAGTCCCCATCTGGCATTGAAGGTTTGGAGGATTCTTGGAGAGACATGAGTCCTCAGTCCATATTGGAAGGTTAAAAAACTGTGTCTCATGCCCAAAGCGGTGGCAGCCACAGAGCATTCTCTTAAGAGAAACTAAGGTTCTTGGAGAAATGACTGGTTCCAGCGATAAAGCGTGAACATCTTCCTGGAATAGAGAATCATCAAAGGGAAAAAGATAATGGTGACCTATGAACAGAACAGATCCTGAATCAGTTTGAATGTGCTCCTCTGGACAACTGTGGAACAGTTGGACAGCTCCAAAGACCAGACAGTAGTGGCCGCCTCTGTAGCTCTGCAGAGCTTCAGCTCACCAGCCCACATTACTCAACAATTAAGAAAATACTGCAAGCCGGGCGTGGTGGTGCACACCTTTAATCCTAGCACTTGGGAGGCAGAGGCAGGCGGATCTTTGTGAGTTCAAGGCCAGCCTGGTCTACAGAGTGAGTTCCAGGACAGCTGGGACTACAGGGAGACCCTGTCTCGAAAAGACCAAAAAAAAAAAAAAAAAGAGAGAGAAAATACTGTAACAGACCAGTCCAATGGAAGCAGTTCTCCAATTGAGGCTTCCTCAACCCAGGTGTGTCAAGTTGGCAGCAAAGTCATCCAACATAGAGCACTTCTAAACTCCTTCTAAGAAGCCAATCTACACTGATACCAAAACTAAGCAAAGACACAACAAAAAAAGACAACTACTGGCCAATATCCCTGATGAACACAGATGCAAAGTTATTAATAAAGTACTTGAGAAATACAGACATATATCAGAAAAGATCATCCGCTATGATCAAGTTGGCTTCATTCTGGAGATGCAGGGATGAGTCAGCCTAGGTAAGTCAATATATGTAATAAAGCATATAAATAGACTGAGAGACAAAAATCACATGATCATCTCAATAGATGCAGACAAGGCTTTGGACAAAATACAACATACTTTCAAGATTAAACTCCTAGAGAAACTACGAAGGGAATGTATTTCAACCTAATAAAGGCTACAGACGACAAACCTACAGTCAACATCATCTAAATGGCGAAAACCTCAAAGCATTTCCATTCAAGTCAGGAATAAGATGAGGCTGTCCACTATCCCTGCTACTTTTGTGGGGTTTTTGGTTTTTTTTTTTTTTTTGGTCTTTTTGAGACAGGGTCTCCCTGTAGTTCGGGCTGTCCTGGAACTTGCTGTGTAGACCAGGCTGGCCTTGAACTCGCAAAGATCTGCCTGTCTCTGCCTCCCACGGATTAAAGGTGTATGCCACCACGCCTGGCTCCCTGCTACTTTTTTTTTTTTTTACTTTTGAATATAGTACTTAAAGCTCTAGCTAGAGCAATAAAACAAGAGAAGAAAATTGAACAGGTAGTAGTAGGAAAAGATAAGTCAAATTATCACTATTTGCTGATAATATACTATACATAAGACATCCCAAAAATTCTACCAGAAAATTTCTGGAAATGAGCAACACTTTTAGCAATGTGGCAGGATATGAAATAAACTTAAAACAATGCATATCCTTTTAATAGAATAATAACAAGCTGGTGGAGAAAAAGATTAATGAAACACTCCCATTCACAACAGCCTAAAAAAGCTACAAATAAACTTAACCAAGGAAGTAAAAAAATCTCTACAATAAAAGCTTTAAGTATTTGAAGAAATAAACAAAGGAAGACACTAGAAGATGGAAAGACCTCCCAGGCTCATGGATTGGTAGAATCAATATTGTGAAAATGACTATCTGACCAAAAGCAATTTACAGATCCAATGCAGTACCAGGAAAATCTCCCATCACATTCTTCACAGGATTTTTTTAATCCTAAAATTCATACAGAAGCACAAAATACCCCAGCTAAGTTACTGTACTTCTTACTACTTGTGTTTAATTTGTAGAAGTAAAATTCGTAAAAAAAAAAAAAAAAAATCCTGGACAAAAGAATAATGCTGGATGGATCACCATGGCGAATTTTAACCTATATTAAAGAGCTATGGTAATGAAATAGCACAAAAAGTCACATAGACTTGTGGAGCAAAAAAGAAACATGAGTGTCTGTAATTACAGCCACCTGATAGTTGACAAAGTTGCCAAGAACATACACTGGAGGAAAGATAGCATCTTCAGCATATGGTGCTAGAAAACAATGTCCATGTGTAGACAAATGAAATTAGCCCTGGATTTATCATTCTGCACAAAAATCAAGTCTAAAATGGATCAAAGACCTCAATGTGAAGCTTGAAAGGCTGAAACTGCCGGAAGAAAGCATCAGCTGTACCCTACAAGATCTAGGTGCAGGAAGGGACTTTCTAAATCAAACTGCTCAGGAATTAAGTAAAACCAGCAATTGACAAATGGGACCTCATTCAACTAAAAATATTCTGAACAGCAAAGGAAACAATCATGTGAAGAGGAATTCCACAGAGTGGGAGAGAATCCTTGCTACATCTGACAGAGGATTAATGTCCAGAATATACAAAGAACTAAAAAAAAAAAAAATCAAAGAAACAAGAAAGTAAATAACCCAATAAAAAGATGGGTTAAGGACCTGAAGAGAGAGTTCTCAAACAAAGAAATAAAAATGGCTAAGAAACACCTTCAAATGGGCTCAACATCGTTATTGTTCTTTTTTTTTTATTGTGTATGAATGTACTGTCTGCATGTAGGTCTGTGCACCCTTGTCGTGCAATGCTGTGGAGGTCAGAAGAGGGCATCGGATTCCCCTGGGACTGGAGTCAAAGACAGTTCTCAGCTGCTATGTGGGTGCTGGGGTTCGAACCCAGGCCCTCTGCAAGAGCAGTTGGCTCTCTTAACTGCTAGGCCATCTCTCCAGCCCAGTTATTTATTGTTCCTTTTTGAGACAGGGTCTCACTATATAGCCCTGACTGGCCTGGAACCCATTATGTAGACTGACCTTGAACTTTTAGAAACCTGTCAGCCTCTGTCTCCCAAGTGCTGGGATTAAAGGCAGGCTCCACGAGGCTCAGCCTGATATTTCAATTTTTAAATTATCATGAATGGCATGGTATCGATCACCTTATAAATGCCTTTGTATATTTGTGCAAGGAAGACAGACTGATAGGCCACAGGTTTAAGTTAGATGTATTTTACCACACTGTGCAAACTGACCCTCTGTTGTCAGCTTATGAAGGTGATCTGACATTTTCATGTGGCTATGCTTTTTTAAAAATTTTGCTGATTCATAAGAATTATTTTCATATTGAGGCTTCAAAACCTTTGTCTTTAATACATTCCATAGTATGTTTGCTTTATAAATACATTTAATTTTTATATGTAAAATCTATAATTTTTATGACTTCTGTGATGATGGATGCACTACTTAGGCAAATTTGATTGCCTACAGCATAATCATAAATTTTCTTTTAGAATTGTTAGAGTGGTGGGTATTTAAAAATGTTTCTGAGAATTTCATACATGAGTTTTATATTTGCATTATGTCCACCCCTCCCAATCTCCCTCCAACTCTTCCTATGCCCACCCACTCTCAATTTCTTGTCTTCTTCTTTGATTATTATTGTTACATACACACACAAGCCCATCAGGTCCACTTGGTGGTGCTTGTGTGAACCTATGTTTGGGGCTGCCCACTTGGAATTCAATGACCTCTTAGAAAGCCAGTTCCCATGAGAGCCAGTCCTCCCTCCCTCACCATCCATTGACTTCCTGTAGCTCTGCATTCTGGGATGGGACCTGTGAAATTCCCCCCATCCACCTCGTTATGTCAACAGGTTTTCTCATTATGCAGATCTTGTTAGACTACCATAACATGGAAATGGCGATCTTTCTTCCCCCTCTTCCACCATGGTCCCTGAGCCCTAGGTGTAGATGCTGCATTGTCAATGCATCATTTAGGATTGGGCACCTCACAGACACTTAATCTGTGTATTTGAACACTTGTGGAACTTTGCAATAGTCTCCATGTATTGTTGCAAAAAGAAGCTTCTTTGATGAGTGGTAAGAAGTACACTTGTCTGTAAATATAGAGAATATAGAGAAAAGATATTACATTGGTCTACGGGAGTAGCAATAGAAGGCTCTTCTCCAGGATCTATGTCCTCTCCAGCCATCTGTGACTGGCTATATTCACAGTAGCACATACTGACTTCCTCCTTCCAATGGGTCTTAAGTCCAATTAGACAGCTGTTGATTACCCCCAAGAAAAATGTGGCACAGTTGCAGAGTGTTGGGACTTTGATGAAGACAATGTTCTGGCCATCAAAGGGCCACGAGGACTCTGACCTAATCAATTCATGGGAATCTACTACAGATTCTTCATGGCACTGNTTTTTTTGGTCTTTTTGAGACAGGGTCTCCCCGTATCCCCAACTGTCCTGGAACTCACTCTGTAGACCAGGCTAACCTTGAGCTCACAAAGATTCACCTGCCTCTGCCTCCTGAGTGCTAGGATTAAAGCGTGTGCCACTACGCCCAGCTTTTTTAGTTTTGATTTTGATACATAATTATCTTTGAAAGTTATTTCTTTTTAACTTTGTAATGTTTTACTACTTTTATTTTCAAAATAAGTCTGACAAAAACGACTAACAGAGGGCACAGTATGAAAATTCCTGTAGCGTACAGCTGTCTCGTAGCCTCTGTTTGATTACAGAGGATAAGATGACATTTCACCTTGAAGAAAGATTTTGCTCAAGCGTTTGGATGCACTGTTAATTAAGTAAGCTCTTTAGAGATCTTATCTAGGCCATTAAATTATTTATTTATTTAGACTGATGTACATTTTATTTAGATTTATTTATTAGATCATTAAATTTCTTTATTTAGATTAATTTACTTGATGTATAAGTAATGCACTTAGGTGTCGACTTAGGTATCTTATGCATTTCTGGGTCCTCATTATTTAGTGCAAATTTTCTCAATAAGCCTCTCTCTCTGACTCCACGTGCTGTCTCACACTTAGTCCTTTCATAGTCAGTGGATTAATCACCACTGCAAGACGACTGGCAAGTGATAAATGTATAGACTTCAGTGGGGTTTTATCCTGCAAATTTACCAGATATTTTTTCCTAGGAAATGTTAATAAAGACAAAGAAAAGTAACTTGAAATTTTATAATTTGTTGCAAGCATGCATTTCCCACTATGTTCTCTCTAGTGGGTTGGACCTAGCAGTTCTAGAAGCACTGAACTGTAGGGACTGTAACCTGCATGTTCTGTGAGTGTGTCTGGAGGCACACTTGGAGAGACAACAGGTTGAAAAGTACTTTAAGTGGCTGGAATAAATGCTCAATCAGGGGCTCCACAAGCACAATGATGCATAGGAGATGCAGGGGCTCACTCCAGCCCACAGTGCTCATTAAGCTGCAGGACATAAGCAATCTTAAAACCAATTCTGTGGTGAGCATAAATTACAAACGTAAGCATATGATACTGTTCAGTGAAAGAAAATGAACGGGATACTCTGAGGAGTCACCAAGTTGCAGGAAGAAATGGTAACACTGGTCTTACATTTAAAAAGACTGATTTTATGGGGCTGAAGAGATGGCTCAGCAGTTAAGGGCACTGGTTGCTCTTGTAGAAGACGCCAGTTCAGTTCCCAGCATCTGTACTGCAGCTTTCAACCATCCATAACTCCAGTTCCAGGGGATCTGACAATCTCTTCTGACCTCCGTGTCATTGCATGACACAGGTGCACTACATACATGCAAGCATTACCCTCATATGCATAAAATAAAAATAATAAATAAAATATCTGAAAAGACTGATTCTACTAAAAGTATGTCAAAGAGAAATTTAATACACTGGATTGTCTCAAAATGGAGTAACTCTAAAGTGATTGGGAATTTCTATGATTACTTGTATTTAATTTGCCGAAAACAGAGCCAGATTGTTTTCTACATTTTTATACCTCAAAGGTGTCATTCGTTCCAACCTGAGGTATGTTGTGAGTGTAAAATCAAACTTTAGATGAACAGAATAAACTATAAAGCAGAATTATTACTAATAGTCCTAGTAAATAATATTAGGTTTTTATTTATTTATTTATTTATTTATTTATTTATTTATTTATTTATTTATTTTGGTCTTTTTGAGACAGGGTTTCCCTCTAGCCCCAGCTGTCCTGGAACTCACTCTGTAGACCAGGCTGGCCTTGAACTCACAAAGATCCGCCTGCCTCTGCCTCCCAAGTGCTAGGATTAAAGGCGTGCGCCACCATGCCCGGCAATAATATTAGGTTTTAAAATATAGCTCTTCTTCATATTTCCCTATCAGTTGAGCCTTTGCTCTGATTCAAAGCTTGTTTTAACAGAGAAAGTGCCAAAGAGAATGTCTTGACAACTTAGGCTAAATATTAAAAGGTGAACATAGATTGAATGCTTACTCTGTTCAAGAACTTGAACTAAACATGAACTCACAGTGATGGTAACAACATGACAAGATCTTTGCAAGCTCTCACCAGACAATAGCCCAACATGGAGAAGGGAGGGGATTTCAGTGTCCCACCCCAGCTTAGGAACGATTGGCAACTAATAGCTGTTGCAAGAGGAAGAATGAGCTTTATTTAAGAGTCTGGCCCCTGGTAGATTGATCACAGGCCTGTGGATGGCCACAGACCCAAGAAGCCCCTGGTGGGTCAACCACATTCCCATGGACGTCCACACACTCAAGACTAGATGGGCAGTAAAACTGTGCTCTATGGCTTTTAAAAATTTTTTTATTTTTTTTTATTATGTGTATGAATGTACTGTCTGCATGTAGGTTTGTGCACCCATGTTGTGCAATGCCATGGAGGTTAGAAGAGAGCATCGGAGTCCCCTGGAACTGGAGTTAAAGACAGTTTTCAGCCGCCATGTGGGTGCTGGGAATTGAACCTGGGTCCTCTGCAAGAGCAGTCGGCACTCTTAACCGCTAGGCCATCTCTCCAGCCCCTCGATGGCTTTTTTTAAAAGGACACAAAGTTAGATGAGTATGGAAGTGGAGAATAGACCTGGTAGGCGTTGGGGGCCAGGAGCTGAATAAGATCAAAACACTCTGTATGGAATTCACAAAAACTAACTAAAATAAATAAAAGGAAATTTCAAAGAAGAAAAAAAGAACTTTCATTGAGCACATTCTTTTCAGTAAATATTTGACTCTGTCCAACAATTATTTTTTTCTTTTTTTAATTTTTTATTTATTATGTTTATGTGTATGAGTGTACTGTTTGCATGTAGGTAGGTGTACCTGTGTCATGCAAAGCTGTGGAGGTCAGAAGAGAGTGTCAGATTCCCCTGGAACTGAAGCTAAAGATGGTTCTTTTTTTTTTAATTAATTATTTATTTTTTATCAAATCTAGACCCGTGCCCCCCCATTCCCCCACCCCACCAGAGCTCATGCATTCTGCCAAACATGCTTTTCATCTCTTTCTCAGTTAAAGACAGTTCTTAGCCACCCTGTGGGTGCTAGGAATTGAACCTGGGTCCTCTGCAAGAGCAGTCGGCGCTCTTAACCGCTGAGCCATCTCTCCAGCTCCAAGCACATTTTTAATATATATTTCGCATGCTATCTACAATCCTATATGCATTATTATCTCATTGGCTGAAGGAAAAGAGAAGGAAAGAACCTGAAGCTCAGATGATTTAATCAACTTGTCTAAATCTTGATAGATGAGAACTGATTGATAGGAAATGTCTAGGCAGGCCTTAAATATTTCATTATGGAAAATATTTTTCAAGCAAATTATGCTAATTTTGTCTTCAATTAGAAAATTCAGTACAAATGCCAAGTTCACCATTTGCTAGAAAAATATCCTAATGATGACTCGGGGATTTTTAAAGTGATGGGACTTTTCACAGCCCAGTTGTGCACAACTCAAGGACATAACATGCTGGACACTTGGGGTCATCACAGATTGACTTGGGACAGTGGCTCCAAGTTTGTTGATCATGTCAAAGAAAATGAATAACACAGACTCTTGTGTGATTATGCAAAGCAGAAGCAGGCTTTATTGAGAATTACTACAGAAGAGGAAGAATAGAGGAAGAGAGAAATTATGAGAAAGTAACAGAAATTTCCAAGAGTTGAGAAGAATTCCCAAGGAGAAAACTTCCTTTGTCTTAGGGTTTACTGGGCTGCAACAGAAAGTGGACAAGGGCTGAAATAATCACTCTTGAGATTTGTTGAGTCTCCTAACTGCCATGGGTGGAGCCAGTGGCAGGTGTGACACTCTCTTGGGTCCCCCTGGCTCAACCAGGGAGAAGCTCATGTGCTATTCATGCATACCCACCCAGTTGGGAGTGGCCTAAGTCCCCCTTTGCTTATCTCTGACCTTGGTTTCATTAACCTGGACCTTGACTAACAGCTAGCCTCTGGCGACCGGCTGGTGTTGCTGGTGTCCCAAGTGCTGTTAATTATCCTAAGCTGTCTCTGGTCTCACAGTTACCAAGCTACAGTAGCTGCAGAGTTCTTGGTCACCTATTTGTTAATGGAATGGTCTAGGGTTTCTTCTCTCTGAATTAGAGAAAGTTCACTAGAAGCCATCCTTACTTACAACTTAGTCTGTTATAATTGGCTGCATTAGAAAATCTAAAAAAGCCTAAAAGTAGCTTATGTGTGTCGCTCAGGGCTTCGGGGAGGGGAGGCAGTGGGCTCACTATCGCTGGCCCAGAGTCCTGACCTTTCTACCCAACTACAGGCCCTCTCATTCATCTTCCTCCATGTCTCAAACCTCCCTATGTTAATCCTGAACCTTCTTTAAACTCCAGCCTCTGTTCTCACTGCAACATATGTAAAACACAGCTTGTAGTTGTCCAGCTAGGCCCTTTTCCCTCACTATCTACAGAGGGCTGTCTCCTGCCTCACTAGAACTCCTTAATTTACACTGGTTAAATACACTCAAGGCTAGAATGGGATTGAGTGAATTGTAGCCATGAAGCTAGGAAGTTGAGAAAGATACATTTGAAGAATTGCAGCTCCTCTGGCCTCTGGTGAGTAGGCTTGTCAGATAGGTTTCATACCTTGGGCATCAGGAAAATGCACAGTTCTGGCCTGCTGCAAAGCTGGAAAAACAAATGGGACATTATACCTACCAAGGAGCCATTACTTATCACTGAGCACAACACCTGGCCCTGACTTGAGGATTAGTTTACTATATAGCTGGGTTTCAGTGGCCTTCACGAGTTAGTTACCGTCACGAGTTAACAGGCTCGGTAGCTTGAGATCAGGTCTATCTCCACGTTGTTCTGCCCATTTCTCCTTGTTGGTGAGTTTTATAACCCGGCTGAGCCTCCTAAAATTGTTATGGGAACAAAATCGGACAACGCTTGTATAGCACTTAATCTGGGCCTCCCTGAATGTTGCTTATTTATTGGTTAGTTTTGTGTTTTGAGACAGGGTCTCCTTGTAGCCCCAGCTGGCTTGGGATTCCCTACATAGACCTGGCTGGCCTTGATCTCACAGGAATCCCCTTGCCTCTGCATCCTGAGCCCCGTAGCTAAAGGTGTGCACAACTCTTTTATTCATTGTACTAGAGAAAGAGGGGAAGGCTGGGCATGGGAACTTGCCTAGCATGCAGCAGACCCTGGATTTGATCTCCAGTTATCCCCACCCCCCCACAAAAAAAATGAGAGAAAGAGGAGCAAGACTGTTTAAAAATAGAAAGATATTTCATTCAGCAGTTGCATTTACTGAAAATAATAAAAAGTTATTTGAAAACAGCTGGTCACTAGTAGAAACATTTCATAGGGATTTTCTATTTCTTATGATTTTCATTAAGAATTTCATACATGAGTACGAATCATTTTGAATCATTTTGGCCCCTCCTTCTTCCCCCAATTCTCCCGTGTGCCCGCTCCCTCTAAATTGCTTGTTTCTTCTTTATTACTGTCATATATAAGTACTGAGTCCATGTGCTTGTGTGTATATGTGTTTAGAGATAAGCACCTGGGATTACTCAGCTATCAGGGCCCTTGTCCCTAGAGAAAACTGGTTGTCTCTCCTTTGGCCGCCACGGATTGCCAGTATCTTCTCATCTAGAGGTGAGACTTTGTGAGCTCTCTCCAT
Organism: Rhizomys pruinosus; assembly: GCA_009823505.1. NCBI lineage: Eukaryota > Metazoa > Chordata > Mammalia > Rodentia > Spalacidae > Rhizomys > Rhizomys pruinosus. The sequence continues at coordinate 1,584,336 of VZQC01003281.1, forward strand.
AAACGCTGGCATGTCAGTCAGTGCTGCCTCCATGTGGGTCTTTTTTTTTTTTTTAATTTTATTTATTTTTGTATGTGTATGAATGTACTGTCTGCATGCATGTTTGTGCACCCGTGTCGTGCAATGCCGCGGAGGTCAGAAGAGGGTCTCGGATTCCCCTGGAACTGGAGTTCTCCTGGAATTGAAGTTTCGGACAGTTCTCGGCCGCCATGTGGGTGCTGGGGATCAAACCCGGGTCCTCTGTAAGAGCGGTCGGCACTCTTAACCACTAGGCCATCTCTCCAGCCCCCATGCGGGTCTTATTTAGGCAGTCATACTGTTGAGATTTCATGGATGCAGCTCCCCTGTCATAACTGGAACACATTATCTAGTACCAGGCACTCTGTTCATCTGGCTCTTACCAACTTTGTCACTTCTTCCACAATATCCCCTAACTCTTGGGTGTAGTGGTTACCCTGTAGATAGATGTATCAGTCCGGGCTAGGCGCCACACAGTTTGTCACTTTCTCTTTGTATTTTGATCAGTTATGGAACTTTGTAATCATCTCTATCTGTCACAAAAAGAAGCCAAGTTGATGAATGGTGGGAGTTACACTGGTACCTAAAGATTTGGAGCTACAATCCACAAATGAGAACATATCAATGGCATCTGTTTTCCTGAGTCTGGGTTTCCTCACTCAGTATAATGTTCTCCAGTTCCATCCATTTACAACAGTTTATTTTTCTTTAAAACTGACTAGAACTCCATTGTATATAGGTACCATATTTTCATTCTTCATCTCTCAGTTAAGGGACATTTAGGTTGGTCCATCTGCTAGCTCTTGTGAAAAGTGCAACAACAACAAAACATCTAGGCAAGTATCTCTGTAGTAGGATATCAAGTATCAAGTCCTTTGGGTTATGCCAAGGGGGAGGGTATAGCTGGGTCACATGATAGACCTTTTTTTGAGAATTCTACACACTGATTTCCACACTGGCTATACCAGTTTTCAATCCCACTGGCAATGAATGAGGTCTCCCCTCAGTTGGTTTCCTGATTATGGGCATTCCAACTGTATTAAAATGAAATCTTCTACCTCATATTTGACAAGGGGCCAAGAAGACACAATGAAGGAAAGAGAGCATCTTCAGCAAATGGTGTTGGCAAAACTGGATCACCACTTGAAGAATAAAGTTAAACCCCTACCTCTGGCCCTGTACAAAAATCAACTCCAAATGGATCAAAGACCTCAATGTGAAACCCCAAACTCTGAAGGTGATAGAAGAAAAAGTTGGCAGCAGCCTATAAGACATAGGCTTAGGAAAAGACTTTCTAAATCAGATAGCAGCTGCGCAGGAAATAAGGTCAACAATTGACAAATGGGACCTCATTAAACTCAAAAGCTTCTGTACAGCAAAAGAAACAATCAAGGAGTAAAGAGAAACCCCACAGAGTGGGAAGAAATCTTTGCCAGTAATACATCTGACAAAGCATTAACTTCCAGAGTATATAAACTACTCAAAAAACAAAGAAGGAAGAAAACAAATGACTCACTAAAAAGATGGAGTAAAGAGCTGAACAGAGGCTTCACAAGTGAGGAATTAGAGATGGCTGAGCAACATTTTAAAAAGTGTTCGACATCGTTAATAATTAAGAAAATGCAAATTAAGACCACTTTAAGATATCATCTCACTCTGATAAGACTGGCTAGGATCAAGAAAATAAATGATACCAAATGCCAGAGAGGTTGTGGGGAAAGAGGAACACTCATCCACTGCTGGTGGGAATGTAAACTAATACAACCACTATGGAAAGCAGTGTGGAGAACCCTTAAAAGGACACAAAAAGACTCAAAATGAGCTTGCCACCTGACCCAGTCATACCACTCCTGGGTATATACCCAGAAGACTCATCCTATCACAGGGATATATGCACAGCCATGTTTACTGCAGCCCTCTTCACAATAGTAAAGAGCTGGAACCAACCCAAGTGCCCCTCAACTGATGAGTAGATAGAGAAAATGTGGTACATCTACACAATGAAGTTCTATGCAGCAGTAAAGAAAGATGACATCATGAACTTTGCAGGTAAATGGATGGAAGTAGAACATATTATGTTAAGTGAAGTAACACAGTCACAGAAAAGTGAAGGAAACCTAGAAGCATTCCCTTAAAGGTGGGAACTGGGCAAGGTTGCCACCTATCACCACTCCTCTTCAATATAGTGCTTGAAAAGCTTGCTAGGGCAATAAGGCAAGAAAAGGAAATTAAAGGAGTACTAATTGGAAAAGAGGAAGTCAAACTACCCCTGTTTGTAGATGATAGAGTTTTCCTGAGGGATGCTAAAATCTCCACCAGAAACCTCATAGAAACAAGAGTTTCAGTAAAGTGGCAGGATACAAAATTAACCTAGAAAAATCAGTAGCCTTTCTTTACACCAACAACAAGCAACTGGAGAAGGAATATAAGGAGGCTTTCCCATTCAAAAAAAAATACCTGGGGACAACCTAAACAAAGACACCAAAGATCTCTACAACAAAAATTTTAAACCCCTGAAGAAGGAGATTGAATAAGACATCAAAAGATGGAGAAACCTCCTGTGCTCATAGATTGGAAAAATTAATATAATAAAAATATCCATTAAAAAAATAAAGAGAAAAAAATGAAAAAAAATCCATTCTACCCAAATTAACATACAGACTCAATGCAATCCCAATTAAAATCCCCATGAGTTTCTTCACAGACTTGGGAAAAGAATCCTTAAATTCATATGGAAAAACCAAAGACCTTGAATAGCTAAAGCAACCCTGAGTGAAAAATGCAATACAGGGGGGATCATCTTACTGGACTTCAAGAATTATTCTTAAAAGAGAGGTCAAAGGAGGGTGCGTTCAGGGTGGGGAGAAATGGTTCAGTGGTTAAGAGCACTGACTGCTCTTGCAGAGGATCCAGGTTAGATTCCCAGCACCCATATCATGGCTAAGAACGGTCCTAGGCCAGGCGTGGTGGCACATGCCTTTAATCCCATCACTTGGGAGGCAGAGGCAGGTGGATCTCCGTGAGTTCAAGGCCAGCCTGGTCTACATAGCAAGCTCCAGGCCAGCTGGGACTAAAGGGAGACCCTGTCTCAAAAAGACTAAAAATAGAGAGAGGTCAAGAATCATTAATTATTTATCTCTTGTCTTCTCTCATGAACAGAGGCTCTTTTAGATGTGGAATCTTCTCATTTTATAGTAGCCTGAAAATGAAGCCAACAAGAAGGGCCCAAGCAACAGGTCCAAAACATTATCTTGTATGAGAGGATATAAGTCCTTCAAAATACCTTGTTAACACATTTGAATTGAGGCTTATTTTACTTTCAATCAAAATCATTCTAATAGATATATAAGAAAAATTAATCATCTATAGTGTTATGGGCAAGATGATGATGATGATGATGATGATGATGATGATGATGATGATTTGTTTCTTGGGACAGAGTATCAGGTATCCCAGGATGGCCTTAAACTCACTGTACAGCAGAAGCTGGCCTTGAACTCCTGATTCTCCTGCCTTTATCTCCTGAATCTTGGAATTATATGTGTATGCTACCATGTCTGGCTGAATTTTAAATAATGCATAAAATTCCATTTCCAAAATGGGAGCTATCTGGAGTGCATGGCTGGCTATCTGCTGGCTGCTGATTTCTGATATTTTCTGTATATATGACAGCACCACACTGTAAAACTTGAAAGTCTCTCACATGTTACTGAAAGATCTCAGCTGACACTTTAGGGCTAATCTCTCTGGACTGAACATTTCTTCCATCAAGGAGGTTATAGCAGGGATAATTCTAGAACAATGTAATTGTGGCTATGAACTGCTTATTTCTAAGGATAGAACTAAACTGTATAAATCTGTAGTGTTATCCCTGTATTTGGAGATGTGGACGATTGATCAGAAAGCCAGAATCTCTAAACTCTATCTTCAAGTCTCCATCTCAGTTTCACAAATTCTCAAGACAAATGTAAACTTTTACAAGCAGCTGTGGCTTGGCCCCTTTATCTCTGAAGTAAGTTCTTAGCAAACCAAACATCTAACAGCTTCTTTACTTTCTCCTTATCCTAATCTCAGCTTTATTTACGATTCTAAGATTCCAGGCATACTAACGAGTTCATATATATATATATATATATATATATATATATATATATATTATACTTCCTGCAAATTCTTCTAATCCTCTCTCAAGATATAACACATTTTCAATGCAAATTAAGTCCTTAAATGGCAGTGTCCACTTGTGATTCCAAGTTGTTACCTTACTGGGATATCTGAATTTTAAATTATGTTTTCCATTCTCTGAATACTTCTGTGTTCTGTAGGTTTCTTGGTAAGCAGTAATAAACTTTAATTAAATAAAACAAGATTCCAAAGATGAACTAAGAGAAATAAAAAATACACATACCAAAGCCAAGAAGAGGGACTTGATCCTTTATGTCATTCACACAACAAATCCTCTTAAGGGACCCAAATTATGTGGCGTCATTAAATGTTCTTGAATCTCTGTCCAACCTGACATTAGCACACTTCTTTCCTGGGGGGTGGGGGTGGGGAAGAATGAGAGAGAAAGGAGTTTCCAGAATCCTCTGAAACCCCAAAAGCCAATAAACAAAAGGGATTTGAACACAGGTCCGCACTGGACTGAGCACTGGGCTCCACAGCTATCACCTTTCCCTGGCTACTTCCAACCCATAGGAGGCTGGAAGCAGAACCACAGTGAAATAAAGTGGGCTTCTACCCTTGGAGGTGACTTGGGACTCTGCAAAAGGGAACATTTTTCAGAGAGTTTTTCATTTCATTTTTTAGACTTCTCAGAGATGGAGTGTGCTGGCTTCCAAGTTGGAATTTCCCCATGACCAGTTTTCAAGAAGTAGGTGGGGGTCTACTTCTCAGGAAGTTCTGGAAAGGATTCCTGCATATGTCAAGATGCTGGAATTCTTAGAGCCTTTCAACAGGACAATCAATAATCCCCAGATCACTGGACAGTAGAGTGCTGCTTTTCTCCCATCTCTGTCTTTTCACAGATTACCACAGCCCACTTGCTCCTGGAAGGCAAGATCTGAAACTGCTTGTTCGCCTTAGGCAGAGTCTGTGTTTCACTAGACTTCAGCAACAAAACCTGCTGAGAGGAAAAGAGATGCACTGGACTCAGGGGAAGTGAGGAAACTTGTCTAGTGTTTCTAAGAGATTAATGACTGTAGCCAGATTAACTACATGTTTAAATCCAAGGCCAAAGTAACCATATCCCTCACCTATTTGTATATATAATGTGGGTAGCTCTAAGAGCGAGTGTATAGAGCCAATATCTATGTAGGAATTAGACCAAATTCCAATGAATTTTAATATGTAAATTCAAGCCTAAAAGCATCTTATTCTGCCTTACAAATTAATCCTTAATAAGAAAAACAGAAATCAAATGACTCAGGGGCATTGTGACCCCAGTGAGTCAAGCAGACCTTTCTTTGTCCTCTTGAGATTCCTGGGTAAAGTTAAGGCCAACAGTCCTGTCTGAAGATCTGATCCTCCATAGCATCACAGCTTAGGGCAAGACCAGAAGAGGGTGACTAATGCAAGGAAGAGTTCTAGTCCATCACCAGACACCTCCTGAAGATAGGGGAGGTGTCTGTACACTCAACCTTTCTACCATTCATCTGGCAATTTATCACTTATTTTCTGGATCATTCCCTTATTTTCTTGAGCTTCTGATTAAATATTATGTTGTCATTTAATTGTGTTTGTACCCCTCTGAAAGCCTGGCATGTCTTACATTTCCACAGCCCCAAGAAAGTCCTTAATATATTTTTTAATGTGTAAAAGCAATGCTTGGTGTTCTTTTAATAATTTTTTTTCACTTGAAATAATTGAAGTAAACAATGCTTTTACACCATCTGTTTAAAGCTGTTAGCTGTTTTAGATACAGGCACCACTTAAATTACAAATGGGACCTTATCTCAGACTTATTTTATATGTTCATTTTTGTAACTCTGTAAAAATAACATACATGTTATGTTTCCAAATCAAACTACACAAAAGTCACTTGCCCCAACATGTATATGGACTAGTTGATCCCATAAACAACCATGAAGCCAAATGCTTACATATGAGTTACCATGGAAATTGAAATGAAAGTGTTCTCCACAGCCCTCAACACTGCCCACCCGCCGGCTCTGGCCAGCAGATTCCTTTCTCCAGGTCTCTAAGATTCTGACTTTGACCCCAGATCTAGGCTCTACCAGAATAGCCTGTGAAACTAAGGGATGGAATTATTGGGCCTCAAATCAGTGTGTTTACTTGGAATTATAAGGACAAAGGATGATTATGGTGGCCTACTGTGGCCTTCATTCTTGTGATCTAGTGCTTCAGGTCCTTTGTGCTTCATTTCCCTTGTTGGGGGTGGAGGGGGGAGCAAAGGCAGTGAAAGTATGGGCTGTGGAGTTGTTTTTTTTTTTTTTTTTTTTTTGTTTGTTTGTTTTTGAGACAGGGTTTCCCTATAGCCCCAGCTGGCCTGTAACTCACTCTGTAGACCAGGCTAGCCTTGAACCCACAGAGATCCACCTGCCTCTGCCTCATGAGTGCTAGGATTAAAGGCGTCCGCCACCACGGCCGGTTTAAAGACAGTTCTCAGCTGCCATGTGGGTGCTGGGAACCAAACCTGGATCCTCTGCAAGAGCAGTAGGTGCTCTTAACTGCTGAGCCATCTCTCCAGCCCCATGAGCTGTGGAGTTCTTACAGAGTTGCCTTCTACTCCATGGTTTCAGTGTCCGAGGCAGAAGGTTTCAGTGTCCTAAGAAGCTGTGGTTAGGGGTTGGCTTTGTACAGTTGAAAGATGTCTCCCTGCAAACCTCACAGCCTGCTCCCTCCACGTGATAAAGTGAGATTTCAGAGACCAGTTTTGGATTTGGAAATCCTAACCATACATGTTTAGCAGCAAGGAGGAATGAAAAAGAGGAAGGGAAAGCATTAACAGAAAGTAGAATAACATGTGAAGAACAGGCTCACTTAAATTGTACGGAAACCCAGATTGAGGCCCTCAATCCACGGTCCAATTATATGAATGCCATTTTATTTTCTATGAAAGGTATGTTTTTAAAACTGAAATGATAAAATCCAGATGTAGGTTTTTCTGTGGGTAATTCCACTCTGTATTAGTTTTATAATGTTAAATGCACAGGCCTTTGATAAGGCATTTGAACTTTTTCCATACTGGATGCAGGAGGAAAGGCCCAAGGCTTTGTTCTTTGGAGCACAGTTCCTTAACTCCCTATTTCTTTTATCTTTGTGTTTATGGTGTGTGTGTGTGTGTGTGTGTGTGTGTGTGTGTGTTTGCAAGTGTTCATGTCGCAGCTCAGTGTTGGTCTTCCACCTTGTTTGAGATACCTTCTCTTGCTGTTTGCCCCTGGTTAACTACTCCAGGCTCGCTGGCCCAGGAGTTTGCAGGGGTTCTCCTGTCTCTGTCTCCCATCCCTCTATCAGATTACAGATGGGCACAATCCAATCCTGTTAACTCGATTCTGCTTCTTTCTCATTATTCCTTATCTAAGAGGTGCACAGATTTGAATTGGTTGTACCTATGGATTCCAAGGAAATGTAAAACCCGTGGTTCTAAGAATTGTTGCCTGTGGCACCATTATCAGCCTAGGGGTATGGTTGGGTTCATTTTCTCAGCCAATTAAAGAATTAAGAGGCAGGAAAACAAACAAACAACAATATCAAAAAATTCTCAGACCAGCAGAAAATGGCAGTCAGACTTTTTTTCAGACTTTTATTGAGAGATAAAGAATCACATCCATATACATACAGATTCACACATACATGGACACAGTTATACAAAAGATGAAGCTCTCTACAAATGGAGAGGGATCCAGAACCCAAAATCCAACATTCTTTGAGGGAAGGACCTGAGTTTTAAGGGTTTTTAGTAGTTTCCCCACCCCTAATTTTAAGTTGGTCAACTCAAAGAAGAGAAGGCTGACAGGTCACAGCTCCAAGCTGAGTTATCTAGGATTATGTGACTCTAAGCAGGTCAGTTGAAAGGTCTTGTTGGAGTTAAAAAAAAAAAATACGGCCTTCCTGCCACTGTAGGAAGTAGGAAGTGTGTCATCTTTATTACTTCTTAGTGACTCTTTTTGCTTATGAGGGATTTCATCCCTTACAGAATCTTGGAGGGAGGAGAGAGGTATGGGGCCCAAGAAAGCCAGCCTGAATATCAAGACAACCTTCTACTGGTTCTTCAAGTTTAGCCTAAGCTGGAATAGGCAATTGGAAAGGAAAATGGCAGACCAGGATTAGAACTGCTCTTTACTGTGTCAAGGATTTGTCACCCCCTATCCAAATCACTAGAGACCAACCCCAGATATGTATTACTTTACTTCCTTCCACAAATATAGTCTTATGTGTTTGGAGCAAGAAAAATATTAGGAAAAACAAAATTATGAATAAAATCATATTGATTAAAAAATCTTATATGAAGACAACAAATACATTCTTTCTTGGGTTTCTAATATTTATTTTATGCAGTTCTCCCTGAAATAAAAATCAAATTTCATTAATAAGAGTGAAAAGAACAATAAGATGATTCACAAAACTTAGGAATGGAGTGTTTTAGGCCAGGTGTAGTGAATCCAGCTTCTAATTGCAACCACAGACATTTCCATTTTTTTCAGGTGTTCTTCAGAATCCCTTCCTGTTGGGTGATGCTCCCAGAGACACGAACACAGACCTAGTCACCCAGAGAGCCGGTGACAGACCAAAGTGAGGGTGCCACCAAAATCCAACTTAGTGAACCAATGAGTTCTATTGGGGTTCCTTGTAGGAACACTGATGAGGGGTTATTTACAGAGGCAGAGATGGCTCAAAATAACTGCATTGCCCAAAGCACACTGAGCATGAGTGACAGCCCACAGCAGCAGGGAACCCGGAGCTCACAGGGGAGCCTGCAGGCCGATGGCTGGAGGCTGTCCTTTCCAGGCAACTCAGCTGGTCTCCAGCCTCTTTCTGGCAGCCTTCTGATTCTTCCAGACTGAGGGGCTGGTCTGAGAGTGTCTCTGAGTAGTCTTGGGGAGGCAGGGTCCTAAGGAAGCTGGTCAACTTTAGGGACTTCCTGGAGCTATTCAGTTGTTTACTTTCTGAACTTAAAGAGCTTCCCTACAGGATGGAATGTTTCACCTCCTCAAAACATCCTGTTCTTTACTCAGATGCCTTCCAATATGAAGGTTTTATCCAGAGGAACTTGCCAGACAATTATGTTATTGAACAGTGTTCCTCCACCACAATGAAACATGGTCAGGCAGGCCGGCAACCTGCCATCTTCCTCACCTGCCTCCTTTTTGTTGTTTAACTCCGTGTCATAGTCAGGATCAAGTGAAGGGGGCAACCCTAAGTATCCAGCTCCAGATAATGCTTAGGTTGGGGGGGGGGTGCCGGCAGCAGAGTGGGGAAGCATAAAACTGCCTAGGGGCAGAGTCCACTTTGATGATTTGAAACTAGGTGTAGGAAACTCAGCTCCTAACCGGGAGGCAAATGAAAAGGCTTCCCTCAAGTTAAGCAGGCAGACAGGAGGTGTGTGTCACAGGGATGGAGTTTTGGATAGGATGCATACCAGAACGGATGAACCCTCTCTGGTTGGAGAGGATATTCGGTATTAAGAGGACCTCACAGAATCCGTATGATAATCACATAACTGGTATCTAGGGCTCCGGGTGGAAAGTGGGCAGCAGGAAGTACAAAGGCTCAAGCTCTTTTCGCTGGGTCGGCTCAAGCATTTAATTTCTGCAAATGTTTATCCGGACACGGTGTGAAGCTATGGGATCTCAAGCGAACAAGACTTGGAGTTGTCCTTGAAGAACTCACAGCTCAGCTAAACAGCCTGAACATTCCTCTTAGGCTTTGATAACTTTTATCCTGTGAGCTGCCAAGGGAGGGAGTTGCATCTAATTCCATCCACACTTCTCCAGAGATTTCAAAACACAGACAGGGCGACCCAGGACCGGGAGGGGACTGCTGCCAGACTGGGGCGCCGCCAGACCCGGCTGTGCGGGTGCTGCCTGCTGGCACGGGCAGCCTAGACCGTCCCCCGCGTTGGCCCCGCCGCCGGCGGGGTTCCAGGACTGGCTTGCCCGGCGGGCTGACAGCCCAGGGCCGGGGGCGGAGGTCGGGCTCCCGGAGACAGTGCTCCCGGGCGCCCACAGCCAGCGTTCCTGGCCGTGCCCAGCGGCGCCCGAGGGTGCGCCAGCCGGAGTCCGTCCCCCCCAGGACCCAGAGCGCGGCCGGCTGGACCCGGAGCTCGGCCTGCACCCGGCCCTGCGGGGGAGGGAGCCGAGCGAGCGCGGCCGCGTGGGAGGGGGCTGCCGAGACTCCCGCCCCGCCCCTCCTCCGGCCGAACCGGCGCCCAGCATGGACCAAATTCGCCGCCCGCACCATGGCGCTCGCCCGCGGCGTGCTGGCTGTGAGTTTAGGGTTGCTGCTCGCATTGCTCAGCGTGGTTCCCGCCCCGCCTGACCCCCTCGACCGCCGGCATCCGTCCCCCCCACGTCCCCAGCACGAGTCCTACCATCCCAGCCCGCAGCGACCACCGAGCACCCCGCGGCCCCCGCGGCCCCCGCGCGCAGTCCCTGCCCAGCGCCCGCACATCCGGCAGGCGCCCCCACCGCCCCGATGGGGCTACCCGGCAGCAGAGCCGTGGGGCAACAGGACCGACCTGGGCACCCCTTGTCTGCGCTGGGCGGAGGTGCCACCCTTCCTGGACCGGTCGCCCCCTGCGAGCTGGGCTGAGCTGCGAGAGCAGCGCCACAACTTCTGCAGGAGCCCCGACGGCACAGGCAGACCCTGGTGCTTCTACCGGAATGCCCAGGGCAAGGTGGACTGGGGCTACTGTAGCCGCGGTGAGTGGCCTCCGGCCGGGGGTTGCAGCTCGGGACGGGCACAGGGACAGCCTGGCTTGGCCAAGGTACCCATGTTCCTTGGAAATAGAGAAGAGGGTTGTAGGTTTGCATTTGATGGAGGTCTGGGCAGTCGCATTACAAGGAAAGTACTTTCGGCAAGGCGCGCTTGCTTTGTGTGAGGGTTGCCAGGGGGATACTTGAGCTCTGGTTCCTAGATACCATGGCTGTTTCTTTCTCTCTCTCTCTCTCTCTCTCTCTCTCTCTCTCTCTCTCTCTCTCTCTCTCTCTCTCTCTCTCGTGTTTGTCTGTGCACATGGGTGCCTCTTGGCTGAATGTGTGGACAGTGGATGTCTATTCTCTGTCTTAGTTGGCCTTGATATGGGGTTCTACACACAGAAGAGGCAAAGCAAAGAAAAAATAACTTGTTCACCATGTGTGTGGGAGGGGAAACTGTTAGGTGTAAGAGGAGTGCCCGCAGACTATGCTCATTCCCATAGACCTGCATCTGGAAAACCTTTACTGAGAAACTTTCACCTTACTCCTATTGTTGACCTTTGTTTGGAAAGCATGGCAGATTTCTCAGGCCAAAATACAAAGACGGTTACCTTCTGGGTCACAGCAGGACAAGTGGCATCAGTGGGCGAAGAACAAAGAAAAGGAGAAAGATAGGAACTGTCTTAGTGAAGAAAGAACCAGTCAGCCAGATGCACTGCACTGGATCACCATTACTTATTGTTATATGTTATTCATGGGAAATTGGAATTAAGTGTTAATATCAGGAAAGAAAGTTGATAGGATAGTTTAGGCTTGTGGTAATAAAAGCATCACAATAAATTTAATGTGAATAACAATCTACCTTTATATAGTACTTTTATTTTGAATTGCTGAGGCTTTGTATTTAATACTAGGCTTTAAATTTTACTTGTATAATAACTGAGAGAGGAAAATCTTTGTCCTTCAAAATTTAACTATCTCCTAAAAGAATAGAAATTTGGCGATTTTCCACCAAGCTCTGTGATAGGAATTCCATGAGTTGGGAACCTGAAATGTATGCTTCATACCTTGTGGAAGTAACCTTTCACAATGTCATTCTTTCTTCATAGAAATTTTATTTATCCATGCCTTCAATTGCATTAGTGCTCTGAGTTAAAGGAAAATGATAGGAAGGTTAAGATCAATTATTCTTCATCCTGGAGAATGAAGTCATCGCTAAACTCATGTTTCATGGACAGAATGCCAATGTGGCTATAAAAAAACCTGAGGTGGTATCGGGCGAAAAGCAATGTATTATCTCATTTACTTTAAGAGATTATTTGTAGTAAAATCTTATGTCTAGCGTTCACTGTTTTCATTTTCTGCATTATTTTTAGTTTTATAAACAAATAAGAGAAAATTGTTAGGGAGTTAATTATATAAGAAACTACATATTTTTGCCTTTACATAAAGTATAGTAAAAAGAATTTAAAGTTAAAAACTTATGGTGATGCAGCACATGGGGTGGGGGAAGGGGGAGTGGGGGCTGGAGAGGTGGCTCAGCAGTTAGAGCACCTGCTGCTCTTACAGAGGACTTGGGTTCAGTCCCTAGCACCCACACACCAGCTAACAACTGCCAGTATGGGAGGGGATCCAATGCCCTCTTCTGGCCTGCTTGGACCCAGCATGCACATGGTGCACTTACACACCTGCAGGCAAAACATTCAAACACATAAAATAAAAATAAATAAACCTTAAAAAATGTTCATGTTTCTTTTTTTTTTCAAACACCTAGTGAGAATAATAGTTTGTCTTTGAATTCCCTACCATCCCCTCTTCAGAGAGAAATTTAAATTTTTTCAGTGCCTTTAAGTTCTTGGCTAATTCTTACCAGACAAAATCCCAAACATGGCTGTGTATAAGGTAATTGAGGGAGAGAGAAACAAAAGAAACCACCCAAGGTGAGAAACAAACTAGGAAAGCAGTGGGCTAACTGAATCACTTTCAGAGAGGGAGTGTTGGTGAGCGAAGCCTCCCGTGGCATCACTAAGGCTGCAGGTCTGGTTGGATGTGTTCCATGCTCTTGACTGTCATCTCTGAACCTTAGAGCTTTCCTATTCCCACAACCAGGGAGTTGGATAAGAATACTAGGGAGTGCTGAAAACAAATAATGAATTGTTTGTTAGAAAGACTTGGCCCACGCCTTTAATCCCTACACTTGGGAGGCAGAGGCAGGTGGATCTTTGTGAGTTCAATGCCAGCCTGGTCTACAGAGTGAGTTCAAGGACAGCTGGGATTGCAGGGAGACCCTGACTCAAAAAGACTGAAAGAAGAGAAAGGGAAAGAAAACACTGGTGCTGTTTTGACACTGCAGTGTTAGGTAAGACTTTAACTATCAGAGCTTTTTTTTTTTTTTTTTTTTTTAACTCTGGAGAAAGGCAGGGTATTTTTTAAAGATTTATTCATTTACTTGCATGTGTTATGTCTCTGGGTGTTTGCCTGTGGGTGTCAGTGTATGGCCAGTGTGCCCCCATGTGAAGAGCAGGAGAGGCATTGGCTGTCCTCTCTCTCACTCTCCAGCTATTCCTTTGAGGCAGGTTCTCTCTCTAAGAGCTCCTCCTGGCTCTGCCCACCTTGGAGCAGGGGTTAGAGATGTGGGCAGGGTGCCCCAGTTGTTATCCAAACTCATGATTATGCAGCAAGGCTCTTAACTGCTGAGTCTCAGAAAAGCACGTTTTGAGTAAATTAATTAAAAAGAACTTTTCACTCTCTGGGCATGTACACAAAATGACCTTGTCTAGCAATAGCAGCCAGGACTTGTTGAACATTCACTCTCTGCTGGGTGTCAGACTCAGCATTTAATGTTGGTTTTCTCATTTCGTTTTCATAGCTAACTTTATAAAGGAGTTCCTACATTTTCCTGTTGAAAATCCTAAAGGCATATGGCCAGGAAGCAGGAGAACATACGATGAGATGTGTCTCTTTTCACTGTGCAGCTCACTTTGCCCGTTTCTTTCTTTATATACCACGTGGAAATCTCTCTGTTGTGTTGCAACACTTGATTGTTAGCGTATGGGCCTGTCTGAAAGGTAGAAAGAAGGGACAGGTATTATGCTTAGTACAATGCACATTATTTCCAGTCTCTTATGCTTTCAAAGTATAGGGTTTTGTTTTTTTCTTTACAAAAATCTGGAGCAAAAGAAAAGAACAATGCTTAGCAAGCTGATCCCTCTTAAAAAGTAAAGTGGAATCAGAGTGCAGTTTCCAGTCCCCCACTGAGAAATGAGGAAGTAAGAGGCTCCAGTGCGGAGGTGGAAGGCTGTTGAATGGGTAGGGAGGGGACCTCAGGTGGGCAAGGCAGGGTGGGACAGTCCAGTAGCTCACATGGCGGATAAAAAATGTATTGTCTCGGCCTTGGCTCTAAGAGACTTGTATATTAGCAGTGAAGCATCTTTCTGAGGACTGGGATGCCCAAGTCACCATTAAAATTCACATAGGAGGCTGGGCAAGATGGCTTGGCAGGGAAAGCTGCTTGTCAAGTCTGATGACCTGCATTAGATCCCCTGGCCCCCTCAGTGGAAGGAGAGAGCTGACTCCTGCAAGTTGTCCTTTGACCTCCACGTGTGTAGTGCATAAATGTAAAAAAATTAAAATTTACCCAGAGCCTCGTTAAAAGGCGAGTTCCTGGGCTCTAGCCTCGGGGTCCTAATTGCCACATGTGGATCAGGATTGCACAGTGCACTGTGAAGAGGCCGTATACCTGACTGGATGCTGGAAACCTCCTCACAGTCACAGAAAACCAATCGGGGAGAGCATCAGAGCCTCCTAGAGTATACAGTGAAGGACGATGATGTCATCTGCTCTGTGACTTCACCCTGCTAGGCCATAGCCTTGAAGCAGTCGTCAGGCATGCCAACGTTAACAGCATCATTGGTATTGATTTTGCTGTGTGTAATAATAACAAAACAGTTTACTGGAACATCTGTCTCAGTAAAGCAGAGCAAGGCCATGGCACATCTCTGTGGACAGCTAACTGGTTTCCACCAACAACTCTTTGCCATGATTTGGTACTTCAGACTAGGGGCGGAGATCACTTTCACGGTTGGTCTCAGGCTGGCAAGGCAGAAGGGGCAACCTGCTTTGCACTGGTAGTTTTCGTCTCTGTTGCTGTGAAAAAATACTGACTAAAAGTAACATGAGGGGTGGGAGGGGGGAGGGTTTATTTCGTCCCTCAAGTTACAGTGCTTCATCAGGGGAAACTAGTGTCTTAGCTCAAGTAGGAACCTGGAAGAAGGAACTGAAGCAGAGACCATGGAGGGGTGTTGATGCTGCCGTGTTTCCCCTGGCTAGCTCAGCCACCTTTATCACATATCCCGGGCCCAGCTGCCCAGCTACTCCCATATCACTCAGCAATTAAGAACATATGCCGCATAGACTTGGCTCGATAGATCTCAACATACATGATAGGATACATGGAATCTGATGGGAAGGCTATAAGAGGAGCGCAGATAGGGGAAGGGGTTTAAGATCAAAATGTATTGTATGAAATTTGCAAAAATTCAATGAAAAAATAAAGAAAATGGTCCACAGGCCAATCTGGTGGAGTTCCACTCTTCCCAAGTCTGTTCAGGTCTGTGTCAAGATGACAAAAACTGTGATACTTGACACACAAACACATCGCTTTAAACTATAGTGTTTCTTTTCTTGTTTTTCCCCAAGAGCTCATGTTAACATCATGCAACTGTAAATGAATGGTTTAAAAGCTCAGTGTCCCTTTAAAAGCCCAGTCTCTCAACTGTGCACTCCTGTAAAAGAACAAAAAAAGGGGATGGAGAGATGGCTCAGTGGTTAGTAGCACTGGCTGCTCTTGCAAAGGACCCAGGTTTCAATTCCAGCACCCACATTGCAGCTAACAACTGTCCATAACTCCAGTTCCAGGGGATCCAATGCCTTCTGTCCTCTGCAGCCACTACATAACACAGGTGCGGTTACATACATACATTCATATACATAAAACAAAAATAAATTTAAAAAGAGAAAAAGAAAAATTAAGTTACATAATTCTTATTCCAAGGAAGAAGAATCAAGGTCCAGTTATAATCAGATCAAAGCAGACCCCAAGTCCAGCTGTGTAACGTCTCAGTGTCTGACATCTGGGACTAACTCATGATTGTCTGGGCTCAAGGGCTTAAGCAGCTCCATTTCTCTGGATCTGTCATCTGCCCTGCTTGTAGTAGGCTCAGGCTAGTTCCACTCTCCACCTGAGGCTGTCCTATGGTCCTGGCATTTTCAGTATGCTGGGGTCTCCACTGTAACTAAGGCTGAAACTTCACCAGTGGCCTCTCCTGGCCTCTCCTGGCCTCTCCTGGCCTGTCCTGGCCTGTCCTGGCCTCTCCTGACCTCTCCTGACCTCTCCTGGCCTCTCCTGGCCTCTCCTGGCCTCTCCTGACCTCTTATGGCCTCTCCTGGCCTCTCCTGGCCTGTCCTGGCCTCTCCTGACCTCTTATGGCCTCTCCTGGCCTGTCCTGGCCTGTCCTGGCCTCTCCTGACCTCTCCTGGCCTCTCTTGGCCTGTCCTGGCCTCTCCTGACCTCTCCTGGCCTCTCCTGGCCTCTCCTGGCCTCTCCTGACCTCTCCTGGCCTCTCCTGACCTCTCCTGACCTCTCCTGGCCTCTCCTGACCTCTCCTGACCTCTCCTGGCCTCTCCTGACCTGTCCTGGCCTCTCCTGGCCTCTCCTGGCCTCTCCTGACCTCTCCTGGCCTCTCCTGGCCTCTCCTGGCCTCTCCTGACCTCTCCTGGCCTCTCCTGACCTCTCCTGACCTCTCCTGGCCTCTCCTGACCTCTCCTGACCTCTCCTGGCCTCTCCTGACCTGTCCTGGCCTCCCCTGGCCTCTCCTGGCCTCTCCTGACCTCTCCTGGCCTCTCCTGGCCTGTCCTGGCCTCTCCTGACCTCTCCTGGCCTCTCCTGGCCTGTCCTGGCCTCTCCTGACTTCTCCTGGCCTCTTCTGACCTCTCCTGGCCTCTCCTGGCCTCTTCTGACCTCTCCTGGCCTCTCCTGACCTGTCCTGGCCTCCCCTGGCCTTTCCTGGCCTCTCCTGGCCTCTCCTGGCCTCTCCTGGCCTCTCCTGGCCTCTCCTGACCTCTCCTGGCCTCCCCTGGCCTCTCCTGGCCTGTCCTGGCCTGTCCTGGCCTATCACTGTAGCAAGCCTCAGCTGCTCACCATGACCCATTTATGCCTTCGAAACCAGTACCGTGTTGGAGACTCTACCATTATCGAGTTTAGCTGTCAGCTGGAGATGCACCCTTGCACCCCCTGGACCACAGCTTCTGTGTGCTGATCCTGAGGAAATACTTGCCAGAAGATTTTGCCTCTGTGATGCTGGTCTCTTACTTGTCACAGCTGACTTTTCAGCCCCACCTAATCAGGCATTGATTGTACTAGCAAAGCAAAGGTTTCACTCAGTGGTGCCAGTTTCCTATTAACCGCAGCTGATTCTTCAGCCCCAGCTGATCAGAAACTGCAGATTCTTAATTCAGAACACCACATGAACACCCAAATAGTCTTTGAGGATCTCTAAACTGCCTTCTGAAACTTCACAAGCCAGGCTTTCATGTCTGTGTTTCTCTCAGTGTACTTATTTTCCAAGCTCTCACAGAAAAGCTCACTAAGCTCTAAGCATTCAATAGCTTTTCCAGCTCAAACTTCCAAAATCCTTCTACAGTCCCACAAACAACATAGGTAGGTCCATCACAGCAATACTACACATTTTTGGTACCAATTTTTGTCCTTTGCCTTTCTCTGTTGCTGTGATCAAACACTGACAGAAGCCAAGTTGGGATCAAGGAGAACTTATTCCATCTTACACTTTATAGGCCATCATTGAGGAAGGCCAAGTCAGGAAGTCAAGGTAGGAATCCAGACGCAGAAACCACAGGAATGCTGCTTGCTGGCCTGCTTCCCCGGGCTTGCTCACTGTAGTAGGCTGGGTCCTCCCACACCAATCAGCAATCAGGAAAATGCCCCACAGATACGCTCACAGGCCAGTCTGAGGAGGAAATTCTTCATTTGAGATCCCCTCTTTCCAGGTATGTTTTGGTTTGTATCAAATTGACAAAAACCATGATAGCAGTGTCCTGAGAACTCACTTTGTAATGAACATGGAACTGAATCAAAGCTCAGTTGGCAGATGACTGGTGGGTAACTGAGGTAGAATAAATGAGATAAGCCAAATAATTTCAACAAAAGGAGTATGTTAGTCACTTGCTCATCACTATGACAAAACCGGAAATATTCAACTTGAATGAAGGAATGATTTCTTTTGAAGGCTCATGTTTCCAGATTTTCCTCTACTGTCACATGGCTCCTGTGTTAGGCTCAGTATCATGGTGGGGAGCATGTGCGAGAGCAAAGCAGCTTACTTCAGGGCAGCTAGGAAGCCAAAAGAAGGAACACGGGGCTGGGCACTCAGTCTCCTTCAAGGGCCTACCCCAACCACCTAGCTTCCTTAAGCCCCATCTCCTAAAGCGTTCCACTACCTCCCAATACCCCACAAGCTGGCAGTCAAGCCTTTAACATGTGGCTTTGGGGGCAAGGCCCATACAGGCCAGATCTCCAGCTCCCAGATCTGTTTTTTTTTTTTTTTCATTTTATGTTTTTGTCCTAAATAAGCTTTCTGGGAAAGCAGCATTTTGTAACCTTTCTGTTTAGTCTGTATTGCAAACAGGCATTCAGATGCGTGTACTGTCCATATGAAAACTGGGAAACAGTTGCTTTTGGTTCACTCACAGTTTACTTCTGTAGGTACTCTCCTCCTTCCCCTTTTCCTACTTTCTGAAAATTGCTTAAAACAGTATTAACAAGATATTGCTTTATGCAAAGCACTAAAACAATGATATTTCCCCTCCTATAAGCCGCATTGGTACATCTAACTCGAGTGTCTTTTCAATCTGAGTAATTTTTTATCACCTAAGGAACAAAAGCAGTGAAAAATACTGGTTTCTTTCCCGGGGGAAGGATAGATTTCATTCTTTGTACGTCTCGTGAATTTTCACTGGATGGAGGATTCACCCGTGTTCTGTGGTGGAGGTGTGAGAACAGTGACTAGCATTTTCATTCCCACTTTGGCGAGTGCTCTGGGAGACTGATAAGAGGCTTGCTGTTCAGTTTTCATTTCATCACTCAGTGACGTGTGATGAAGAAAGACGTGATGCCACATCCTTTGCATATATGTAAATGGCTCAGTGATACACAATTTGTGAAATGTTCTGGTAGGATTAAATGCATATATGGTCAGTATGCTATGACTTAACTATAAATAAATCACTTGCTTTCATATGATGTTATATATTTTAGACTAAGTAATAATTTATAAGATGTATAAATTTCTAGTAAGCACACTGTAGGTGAGTAAAATTGGTTTTTCAGAGGATGTTTTCTCATTTTGAAATAGACCAGTTAATAGTTTTATTGGTACTAAAGGAACTACATTAATTATAAATGAACAATTATTATGAATTATAGATGTGAACTAATGGAAGCAAATATAGTTTAGTTGGATTTTAGTTCAGGGAAATGTCCTGTACATTAAAACATGATTTAACTTCATTTTGTCCTGGGATAATATGAATAAAATCCACCACTTTACAATATTAAAACAGATTTAAGTTATAGGCAAGTATAGGTATAGATAAGAATAGTATACTTTAGTTCTTACAGGTTGAAAAGAGGATCAAAATTAAACTAACGCTCTCCACTGTACTTGAAAAATCAAACAAAGAGCCTCTCAATTCAGCTGATTTCCCATAATATAATTTTGTACTGTTTGTACTTAGCACAGAAATGAATATCTAATATATTTTCTAGTGTTACATTTGGTATATGACGTACAGTATATTCAATGCAATGTCAAATATACATTTTGTTTTTTTTTGTTGTTATTCGTTTCTGTTTTTTGTCTTTTCAAGACAGGGTCTCTCTGTAGCCCTAGCTATCCTGGAACTCGCTCTGTAAACCAGGCTGGCCTTGAATTCAAAGATCCGGAGGGATGGCCTAGCGGTTAAGAGCGACGACCGCTCTTGCAGAGGACCCGGGTTCGATCCCCAGCACCCACATGGCGGCTAAGAACCGTCTGTGACTCCGGTTCCAGGAGAACTCCAGTTCCAGGGGAATCCGAGACCGTCTTCTGACCTCCGCGGCATCGCACGACACGGGTGCGCAGACCTGCATGCAGACAATACATTCATACACATAAAAATAAATAAATAAAAAAAAAAAAAAAAAAAAAAAAAAAAAGATCCACCTGCCTTTGCCTCCCGAGTGCTAGGATTAAAGGCGTGTGCCACCATGCCCAGTTTCAAAAATACGTTTTGAATCCTTCAACATGTAATGGATTCCTTTTTATTCTTTTGAGTAGTTTGTAAGTTGAAATTTCTATACCTCTCATTGCTTTAAGTTCACTTTTTTCAAGGACCTGAATAAATGCAAGCACGTGTTCTCTCTCTCTCCCACTAGAACAATAGAAATGGATAAAACTAACTGTATTATGCATCTGTGAAGGTCAGTGGTAGAGGTGAAAAGATTTGTATAGTAGCATGGATTTTGTTTTTACTCTACCAACCTCTGCTTTATTATTATTGATATATAAAATCATAGTTTTATGATTTTATATATCAATATTAGGAAGCTACTAGGATCAGGTCTTTGCTTTGCTGATCTTTTTCTATTCAAATGAATGTAGAGCCTTAGCTACTGAACCCAGTCCTCGCAGCATTTCATTTGTTTGGGAAAGAGCTGGGTTTTCTTAATCTTTTTGTCTTTTGAGACAGGGTCTCCCTGTAGCTCCAGCTGGCCTGCAACTTGCTATGTAGAGCAGGCTGGCCTCAATCTCATGGAGATCTGCCTGCCTCTGCCTCCCAAGTGGGCTTCCTTGACTTATGGAGTGTAGGAAGAGAGTCTTAGCAGTCCATAGGGTAGTACCACAGTGGCTCTAGTACTTTGCTAGCAAAGCCATAAGTACTAACAATTGAATGGCTTTTAAAAAGGAAATGCTAAGATCAAGATGTTGGCTGCTATAAGGTGTCATTGACGCCCCAGGGAGAGGGCTGTTACAGGGCTGCTTCCGAGCTTCTCCCAAGTTCCTTCCTTATGAGAGTGTGACTCCAGTGTTCCTGTGGTAGAGTCCCTTCGTATGTCATTTTGTCTAAATTTCCCCTTCATGTAAGAGCACAGTCACATTGGATTAAGCCCACTCTAATAACCTCATCTAAGCCTGACCATTTGCAAAGACCTTGTTCACAGATAAGACTGCATTAACAGGCACTGGGAATGAGTACTTCAACATCTTTTGGGGATACAGAATTCAGACACAGATTTAAAGGTGAAAACTGAAACTCATTAAACTAATTTTAATAACATCAGCTGTACTCGCACCTTGCGCTTAATTGAGACTGATAAATGGTTAAAAACAATCCTTCCTTGAGGCCGTCCATCTTGGGCTAGAGATTCTGCTTTCTAGCAAAGCTGTCCATGAAGCCAATTTTTGTAACCGGAACCTATGAATCTCTTGTGTTCCCTTTCTTTTATAAAGCTGAACATATATCTACACAGAGAAAAAATAATCTAGAATAACAGTAAATTCAACATTTTTGCAAAGAAAATTAAGAAAGTAGGATGCTTAGTGGTGCACGCCTTTAATCCTAGCACTTGGGAGGTAGAGGCAGGCGGATCTTTGTGAGTTCAAGGCCAGCCTAGTCTACAGAGTGAGTTCCAGGACAGCTGGGGCTACAGGGAGACCCTGTCTCAAAAAGATCAAAAAAAAAAAAAAAAAAAAAAAAAGAAAAAAAAAAGTAGAATGCTAATGTTGGGACATTATGATTAAGAGTAGTTGTAATACAAGTGGTGAATGGACGTTTGTTGGAAACCATCCATTCGGTGATCTTTGGAAGCTCTTCGTGACAAGTTGTCATGTACAACCTTCACAGTTCTACACATCCTTCCACTACTGGTTTGGTCTATACCCTTACAATGACTAGTATAAGTTTCCTCAAACCTCTGCTTGAGATTTCAAAGTTTAAATTATTGTATAGTTATTGGTTGGAGGAGTATGTGAGGGAATGAGGATGGGTCATCTTCAGTAATCAAAGGTTGTGGCAGTTGATCCATATTTGCCAAACAATTAATTTGCTGTACAGTTTATGTAGACATTATTAATACATATAGCAACAGAAGTTAGCTTACCTGACTTTGAACTTCATGAGTTCTCTACTGTTTTATCCTTCTTTTTACTGAACTAAGGATATTTCCCTTTCCCATTTTCTGTGTCCTAAGAATTTGTGCAAAGGTGTGTTTGTGTACTCGTAGTCCTACTACAAGCTGGTTTGGTCTACTGGACAAAGTTGCCCAACTAGAGGACTAGACTTGTGTGTATGGTCATCAGACAGCCACTGTCCTGCTTTCTGTAGTGGTCAGGAAGTCTTAGGCTGTTACACATTTGCCTGACTAGTTTGTTACCCTGTAACATTGTTTTTTTTTTTTATGTGTAGGAGTGTACTGTCTGCATGTAGGTCTGTGCACCTGTGTCATGCAATGCCGCGGAGGTCAGAAGAGGGTGTCAGATTCCCCTGGAATTGGAGTTACAGATGGTTCTCAGCCACCATGTGGGTGCTGGGGATTGAACCCGGATCCTCTGCAAGAGCAGTCGGCGCTCTTAACCGCTAGGCCATCTCTCCAGCCCACCCTGTAACATTGTTAATAATAGTGATGAATACCAGCTGTAATATAATATCTGAAGTTTAAAGAACGGTTTCTTTGCCTAAGTTTGAGACAAGGGAATATTAATGGGATTGATTTCGGGGGTAATTGTCCACGACTCAGCAACTACCCAGTTTCATTGGCTCATAGCTTTTCTCATCCATAAATTAAGGAAATTACTTACAGTTTTTAAGAACTCCATCACTTTAACCATCTTAGGATAATAAACACAGCAAGAACAAACTCCTACGTATCTAACAGAAAATTCATCAGTCAGTGACATGCAGATTGCCTTCTCAGAATTGCAAGTATTTGTATGAATTTGTTAAAAGAAAATTGGAGAAACATTCCATATTTATTGCCTTGCAGCTACAACTAAATGAATCCGGGTTCTCGAGGTAGGTCTGGATGTCTGAGCAATGGTGGTGCATTTCTAGCTTGCCCCTGCTGTTGAATGTCATGGTCTTTATATTTTACTGATATTTTCCACCTCTCATCTCTAAATACCTCAGTTATTTAGATGACATGTGAACATCATTTCTTGCTGACTTTTTATTTAGGTACTAGTTTAAGTCCTACTATGATTTGATAACATGCACAAGTACAGTTATAGTTTGTTTTTGTTACTAGAAGTTTCTTCTAGCTCTTTTGACTTGAGTAATTTGGTGGTGGTGGGATTAATAGTGGTCATATATTAAGTTAAGTGCAATTTCAAATTATATTTCAGATGAATAAATGAATTATGTCATTGAAACAAACTATTGGAAATGTTAAAACATTTGCATAAAATTATGTATGTCTGTAAAAGAGTTTGTGATTTAAAAAAAAATCTCAAATTATTCAAACTCTTCAGACATGTTTCTTTAACTTTTTTGCTTATTTATTTGTGTTCTGTATATTTGTGTGGGTATGTTCATGCTCCTAGTGGCCCATTTTTTTTTTTCTGTAACAACCAAGTGGATAGTCTAATATTGCAACAACTCAAGTATTACTGAGCAAAGTGCATTTCTACAATGTTCAATGTTTCTATTCAGTTTTCTAACTTTAAACAGCCTATGATAACTGGCAGCAGAGAAGGTCCTTGCAATAGACTGCCTCTGCTTGAGAGCCTATGATGTAATTATTGCATGCTACTAATATACTATCTAAACATTAAAGATATTCCTAAAATATTTGATGGTAGATTATGATTAAGGCATTACATTACAAAAAAAACTTATGCAGAAGGAAACCCTTACTGACGTGCTTCTGCTTTAAATATTTTGCCCCCAAACGAAGTCCAGTAAGCACACGTCCTGTCATGATCTCCCTGCATTGGCCTCCATGATACTGCCAGGGTAATCCAACAATGTCAGTCCATCTTCTGAGGAGGCTGAATTTCCATTAGCTGCTTAGTTCACAAGCTGGGTATCTCAGCAGTCCTCAGTCCACATTGGAAGGCTAAAAAGTAAAAAAGCTGTATCTCCTGTCTTTGAGGAGTGCCTAAAACAGTGGCATCTACAGAGCATATGCGCCTGCCTGTGAGAATTGTAGACAGGCCAAACAAGAGAGACCCCTGAGGATCAGATCCTCAACTGACCTCAACAAAACAAAACCTTGGTTAATCTGGGCTATCTATATGGCCTTTTAAGCATCCAGAAGGAAAGTACAACCAGAAATAAATAATTAGATCAGAGAACCTGTAATGCAGACACAAAACTTGAGATCTTAGTAAAAAGCCAAAAAAAAAAAAAAAAAAAGAGCACTGTTGTTTGGCCTGTCTACAGTTCTCACAGGTGGCCCATTTTTTTAAAGCACAGGAATTAGTAAAAGCAGAGCAACCCAGCTTTCTAGCCAGGAAGATGCTTTCATTATCTTTGTTTGGTTCATGGCTGCTGTAGTATGAGGATATTGTAGAGATTCCCATGTTAACCAGGCAAGGGTTGGATATGTTTTAAATTTAAATTTGTACTTTTATACGATTAATGAGCTAAAAGTAGAGCCCATCTGTATGTTATTTTATTAATCAATTTCAAGGTCTTTCTTGCACATATTTAAAAATTCTCATACCAAAGGATATTTGGGTACACAAAGTTGACTGAATAGGGCTTAACATATATGACAGAATGCATGTAATCTGGTGGGGGTGGCTATGGACAGTGCAGGTGTGGGAGGAGTCTAAATATGATTAACATATGAAATGCACAAAATTCAATAAAAATATACATTAAAAATTAAAATAAAAATTCTTAGAATCCTAGAGTTGGAAAGAATCGTCGAGCAGCTAAGCTTCTTCTTTTATACCCTGCTCAGTGTCGCGAGCTAGGAGACACTTGTAACTCTGACATGACCTCAGGCCAAATCGTCACATACTACTTGCACAAAAAGATCCAGACTACATTTCATATCTGCAACTTGCCTCTTTTCTTTTTGGTCAGTTAAAGCTCATACAAGTAGCTGTTTAAGACAGATCATACAGGTTTCTGATGTGATGTTTTGATTTCCTTAATATATACATCCATGCTTGTGTGTAGGGGGTTCATGTATATTGTGTGGTGTGTGTGTATGTTCAATTACTTTTCTTCCTTTCTAAATCCATCTTTATTAATAATGTCTTCCATTTATAAAAACCTAAATGCTTTGATAAAAATTGCTTACATTTGATAAATCTAACATTTGTTATTGGATTTTCATAAGCAAAACAATTCAAAGTAAACCTCATTTTTTGGACTGGGCCATATTCCCATTTATTGGAGCAATTTTTGTTGTCAAGGAGATGAATGAAAAATATAGTGTGTTGTGAAAAAGACATCTGGTGGGTGGAAGATGACCTCAGAAGGTGGCAGCTGCTCTCATCAGTAGCTTTTCCCAACCTAAAACATATTATCTTGTTCTAGTTTCATTGTGTTTTAAACATGATTGTAGATGATAAATCTCAGTTAAATCATTTCCTTATGGGCTTAAATACAAAAATAAGTCTGAATCATATTCAACCATCTAATTAAATAGTGTTGAATATGAATTCATCTAACTCTGAATTCTGTTCAATTTTCAAATAGTATCTCATATCAACCTTCCTTCCTCCTGCCCTCCCCCCCTTTTCTCTTCTCTCTTCTCTTCTCTTCTCTTCTCTTCTCTTCTCTTCTCTTCTCTTCTCTTCTCTTCTCTTCTCTTCTCTTCTCTTCTCNCTTACATTCTGGAAATA
Source organism: Rhizomys pruinosus (assembly GCA_009823505.1). NCBI lineage: Eukaryota > Metazoa > Chordata > Mammalia > Rodentia > Spalacidae > Rhizomys > Rhizomys pruinosus. The sequence goes on from VZQC01003281.1 coordinate 1,610,143, forward strand.
AGGCTTAAGTCAATGAAATTTGTAGTGTTGACACTAAAATGAGGATGTTGCTGGAATCTTAGAATAGTAGAACTAGGGCATTCTTATATAAAGGATCTAGTTTAGAATCGTAAAAGTGACTGCTATTTGCTGGAAGCAGATTTATAGTTACTTTGAGGAAAATACCCATTATGAGTGCAACTTAAAATTGTGGCCTGCTGAAAATGGAGAGGGGCTTGGCCTTCTCCCCTCCCCTCCCCTCCCTTTCCCTTCTCCCCTCCCATCCCCTTCTCCCATCCCCTCCCCTTCTCCCATCCCCTCCCCTTTTTTCTTTTCTTCTCTTTTCTTTCTTTCCTCATGGGTCTCACTGTATAGCCCTGGCTGGCCTAGAACTTGCTATAAAGACCTAGCTAGCCTCAATCTCAGAGTTCTCCCTGCCTCTACCTCCTGAGTGCTAGCACTAAAGAAGTGCACCACTATGCCCACCATATTTTCTGTTATATTCTGTATAATATGTAGTACATGAAACAGTAATTTTGGTAATGGGAAATCATGATTAAAGATGCAAGAGCATTTTGATAGCAAGTATGAACAACATCAACTGGGAAAAATGCTTCCCCAGTGTATAATTATCTTAAATACTTTCTTGTTGCTGTGATAAGTGCCCTGACAGATGCATCTTAAAGGAAAAATTATTTATTTTGGCTTACATTGTAGAAGGATGCAGTCCTTCCTGTCAAGGAAGTCATGGTGTAAGGAGGAGGAGCCTGGCTGGTCACACTGCTTACACAATCAGGAAGCCAAGAGTGAACAGGAAGTGGGGCCAGGCTATAAACCCTCAAGGCCTCCCTCCAGTGACCCACTTCTGCAGTGAGGCTCCACCTCCTAAAGATTCCACAGCCTTCCAATCAGCACAACCAGCTGGAGAGTTCAAACACATGAGTCCATGGGGGACATTTCACACTCAAGCCCTGACAAGAGGTGTAATCAGATAGGATATTTCCTCAAAGTGGATTATTGGCTTGAATAAAGGCTTATTCCAGTTTACATACTAGGTATATGGTGATTGGCAGTGTGTTTGAAGTATGTAGATATGTATCTGTACATATGAATATACAGGGAGAAGTTACTCCTTAAGATAGTGTATGGGTTTTGTGGGGACTGCAGTGTATATTAATGTGTGACCACAGTCTGGGACTAACATGTACTTAATATACTGCTTTTCACATTTTCCTTGGAGAGAATATCATGAGCAGATAGCCTAGTACCTGAAATGCTAGCAGCTGGAGGAGCCGGCATGGATATGGCAGAAGAGTACTCTTGACAGCTCTGGTCCTTTTCCGGGAGCATGGGATGCATGCTAATTCTTGATGTTTTTCTTCTAGGCATTCCCCCCTTTTTCTTATTTTAGTCTATAAATACCATATTTTACCTCCTACAGCTCCCACTTACTGATTTTTGCTTAGTATACGAAGAACTTGGCTTCACTGTGATATTTTCTTTTTTTTTTAACAGAAGGGGTGGTTTTTTTTTATTAATTTTATTTATTTCTGTATGTGTATGAATGTACTGTCTGCATGCAAGTTTGTGCACCCGTGTCGTGCAATGCTGCAGAGGTCAGAAGAGGGTGTCGGATTCCCCTGGAACTGGAGTTTCAGACGGTTCTCGGCCGCCATGTGGGTGCTGGGGATCGAACCCGGGTCCTCTGCAAGAGCGGTTGGTGCTCTTAACCGCTAGGCCATCTCTCCAGCCCCCACTGTGATATTTTCATACACATGTAGCTTATCTCTCCTTTGTTCATTTATTCTTGTCATAAAAGCTTTCTTTTCTGCGTTCTCATAATTTAGATATGGACAGGTGGACCTGGCTTTGTCCTTTCAAAATCTCTAAGAATTGATTAATTGCTCTGCTAGAGAAATGCATCTCTGGATGTTAAGTTATCTGCTGGGGCTCCAGCGTTTTCAGTGTCTACTGCAGTGACTTCATAGCAGACAGCCAGCTCAGAGGTTCACCTGTCCATTGACTTTATGCCCAACACTGTCAAACTCTAGAATTACCTTCAGTCATGAGATTTGCTCCCAGATACTAAGGGTAGGGCTACCTTTTCCAGCCGTATTCTCTGCCTGGGTCAAGCTTCTGGATGCCTGCACCTTTTAGTGTTTTAGCATCCAGCGGGCTTGTCTTTAAACTTTCTCTCAAGATACCCTAGGGGCATTGGAACACCTTGTACCCTGGAGATATCTTACATCTCTTTGTAAACAGAATGGAAAACATGGACCTGGTGAAATTGTTTTCCTTGATTTGTATACCTTTTTAATATATTTTATTATTTTTATCTTATGTGTATGAGTGTATTGTCCACAAGTGCACTTGTGTCATGCAATGCCCACAGAGGTCATAAGAGGGTGTTGGAGGCAGAGGCAGTGGATCTTTGTGAGTTCAGGCCAGCCTGGTTTACAGAGTGAGTTCCAGGACAGCTGGGGCTAGAGGGAGACCCTGTCTCAAAAAAACCCAAAAAAAAAAAAAAAAAAAAAAAGGAGGGTGTTGGATTCCCTGGAACCTGAGTGAAGGATGGTTGTTAGCCACCATGTGGGTTCTGGGAATCAAACCCAGGTTCTCTGCAAGAGTATTCAGTATTCTTAACTATTGAGCCATCTCTCCAGCCCTGGGCTATCATTTTTAGGTTTTAGATATCACTTGCCAACCCAGTCAGCCAACAAATAGTTGTTGCATGCCTTCTTTATATTATGTTCATAAAATACGGAGGTGAGGAGGAAGGTAGTATCTGTCTTCATCCTCATCTAGAGACCAGTGACATTTGGCATGCAGACAATAAATCACAATTTGAAAGGAAAGGAAACATTGGTGGAAGACAAGGTATAGCAGGAAGTGCCTTAGAGTTCTTTTCATTTTAATACCTTTGTTGTTGTTTTTTTTTTTTTTTTTTTTTTTTTTTTTTTTTTTTTTTTTTTTTTTTTTTTTTGAGACAGGGTCTCCCTTTAGTTCCCAGCTGGCTTGGAGCTCGCTTTGTAGACCAGGCTGGCCCTGAACTCACAGAGGTCTGCCTGCCTCTGCCTCCCAAGTACTGGGATTAAAGTCGTGCACCACCATGGCCGGCACTAAAGACAGTTCTTAGCTGCCATGTGGGAACTGGGAATTGAACCCCAGTCCTCTGAAAGAGCAGTCGGTGCTCTTAACCACTGAGCCATCTCTCCAGCCCTCTGTTGTTGTTTACTGTGAGACACAGTCTCTATATGTGACACTGGCCAGTCCGGAACTTGCTATCGAGACCAGGCTGTCTTTGAACTTGTCCTTCTGCCTCTGCCTCTTGAGTGCTAAGATTACAGGCTTGTGCCCATAGCCAGCTGGGTGCTGATTTCGCTCTGGCAGTCAGGGCAGGCCTCCTAGGGAAGGGATGGTGATAGCTGAAAATGCAGTGAGGAGAAGGAGGAGTCAGCGAAGATCAGGGGACAGACAGCAATGCTTCTGAGGTGGGAACCTCCATGGGGGAGAGGCAGGGCCATGTGGTCATGGCCCAGGAAATGGCCAGGAGTGAAGACAGAAGAGCTTTACAAGGCACTCAGCCCAAGGGCGTCTGTCCCTTCTCAGAGGAAGTATGAAGGGAGCCACACCCAAAGGAATGTTCAATAATCAGTTTTTAGAGGTCCAGTCTATAAAGTCCATTAATTTATAATAAACTGGATAATTCTGCTTTCATTTTTACAAATATAAAAATAATTCTGTACTCAAAGCAAGTTTGTTATAAACATGAGTATCTTAATTAATAATTATAGTCTGAAAGCACTCAATTTGCTATGAATAAAAAAATCAATGCCCATACCATAATAGGATGAAAATCAAATGTGTTTCTAGTAACCTGAAGTTAATTGGTAGGTCTTATCTGGTTTTTAAATTTGTAAAAAAAAAAAATTAATTCTGCCGGGTGTGGTGACGCACATCTTTAATCCTAGCACTTGGGAGCGGAGGTAGGTGGATCTAAGGCCAGCCTGGTCTACATAGCAAGTTCCAGGACAGCCAGAGCTACAAGGAGACCCTGTCTCGAAAAGACCAAAAAATAAAATTAAATTAAAAAAATTAATTTCATCTGAAGTACTCTATAAGTTAAAAGTCAATTTAGAGTATTTTAATTTGTCAAGATTCCTGTAATATTTGTCATATATGCATATGCATGTCCATATCACTGGTGTGCTTTAATAAATATTACTTTTAAACGGGAGAAAACCAAACATAGATACTGTGATGGAGAAGTGTAGAAACATGGCTTGAAGTTGTTTTTCTTCGCATTGCGTCCCCAGGCCCAGTGCTGCCTGTCATTCGCCTTGCTGGTGGGAGCAGTGGGCACGAAGGTCGAGTGGAGCTGTACCATGCTGGCCAGTGGGGCACCATCTGCGATGACCTGTGGGACGATGCAGATGCAGAAGTGATCTGCAGGCAGCTGGGCCTCAGGTTTGTTTTTACTGCTCTTGTTTTGTTTCCTTAAGTTTTCAGTCTGTTATTTCCGTACCGCAAAGCAGGTGTTGTTTGTTTAAAATAAATATTTATTTATTTAAATAAATAGAAAAGACCACTTTTTTTTTTCTTTTTGCTCTTTTTGAGACAAGGTCTCCCTTTAGTCTCAGCTGGCCTGGAGCTTGCTATGTAGACCAGGCTGGCCTTGAACTCACAGAGATCTGCCTGCCTCTGCCTCCTGTGTGCTGGGATTAAAGGCGTGCACCACTACGCATGGCTAGAAAAGACCACTTTTTTATCCTTATGCTAGGCTGTGGCCTCCCGAGAAGCTCACAAATGTACTCTTTAGGTCTACCTGCCTGCATCTGATCTAGTGATGTTACTTCTTTTTGTTAATAGCCTCTACATTACTCCTAGGTAGTTGCAGCCATTGCCAACTATGGTGGCTTTTTTTTCTTTTAAGTTTTTATGAAGCACTATTTGTAAGCTTTAAATTTAACTTCTGCAAATATCGCCTAAGCTTTAGAAGCTCACTTGTTTGTCAGATATGTGGTTAGCACAAAGGATGTTCACCAATAACAAAGTAATTCCCATGTAGGAAATGGAATGAAGTGTGTAATAAAGACATCAGGATGAAAAACAACACCTCATGTTGTCTTAGGGTTGTGATGATTCTGGAATATGTTTCTTAACATTGATATAACAAGGCAAAACATTTACCTAAAATTATATGACAGATCTTTTAAAGATTAATATTTTAAAGTTTAGCCATTGTATTATTTAGCACTTTGTGGGAGGCCACTGTGATGGAAGCTTGTCAGGTTATTTTGTCCACTTAGCTAGAGTCTTCCTCATCAGGACTCACAGAATGGCTGTTTTTTTGCCCATTGGTGAGGCTAAAATTGAGCACAGTTAAGGTGGTATTTTTAATTTCTCTGTGTAACTTTTGTTTTGTCTTTTTGAATCAGGATCTCCCTGTAATTCCAGCTGGCTTGGAATTCTCTATGTAACCAGAATTCTCTATGTAACTTGAACTCACAGAGAATTCTCTATGTAACTTGAACTCACAGAGATCCATCTGCCTCTGCCTCCTGTATGCTGGGATTAAAGGTGTGCGCCGCCACACCAGGCTTTCCATGTGTAACTTATTCTAAAATCTAACTGCTGGTTTGTTCATGTCTGGGAAAGGAACAAGCATGGGAAATCCCAAATCGGCAACATTTATCTTTATCATTGGTAGTATTTTTACTACTAGAAAATATTCCTTTAGTTGGGTCAGATATAGAGCTATCAGTTCCTCTTAATAAACCTGCAATGAATTACAAAATTATTGAAATGAGTTTTATATTTTACTTTTAATATTTTAATTATTTCTTTGGGAATTTCATACTTTGGTATGTATTTACCGCCCCAACTCCTCTCATAGCGCCCCCTTCCCTACCCATCCAACTCCGTGTCCTCATTTTTCTTTTTTAAACTTGTCAAGTCCGGTTTATGGTGCTGTATGCTCTTGGGTGTGTGGCCATCCATGTGAGTGTGGTCAGCGTATCAGGCGACAGACAATCTTACAGAAAGCTCTCTCCCTCTCCAGCAGCTTCAGTTGCCAATAGCTTCTCATCTGTGGTGAAATTTAGACCCATGTTCCCCCTTTATTTGGGGTTATTTGGGGTTTCTGTCTGGCTTGAGCTGCCCCAGGTTTTGTATATACTGTCACAACCACTACTGTTGTAACCACTGTGAGGTCATATGTGCAATGCCCTGCTGTGCCCTGAAAAGTTTTGTTGTAGTCATCCGCCACTTCTGGATTTTATAGTCTTCCCCGAGACAGAATTGCCAAGATTTTTTTTTTTTAATGACAAAAGAATGCTGGTGCAAGTGCAAACTAACACAAGCCCTGCAGAATTCAGTGTAGAGGTTCCTGAAAAGCTAAAGTAGATCTCTTATCCGGCTATACCATAACTGGGCATATACCTGAAGGACTCCATATACCACTATAGAGATACCTGCTTATACCTGAAGGACTCCATATCCCACCATAGAGATACCTGCTTATTCATGCTGATTGCTTGTCTGTTCACAATATTCAAGAAATGGAAACAGCCCAGATGTCCATCAGCAGATGAGTAGATAATGAACATGTGATACACTTCACAATGGAATATTATTCAGCTGTTAAATTAGAAAATTTGCAGGTAAATGGATAGATCTAGAGATGCTCATTCTCAGTGAGGTAACCCAGACCCGAGAAGACAAATGCTGCATGTTTTTTTTTTTTTCTCATTTGTGTTTGATAGCTTTGACTCTTCAGATGTATGTGTTTTATTTAGAATACCCATAGAGTTTAGGATACTAGTTGGGGGCCATGAGAGGGGGATTTTTAAAGGAGGGAACATAGAATATAGTGATATAAAAAGGAGGAAAGGGAAATAATGGAACAGGTAGGGTTAAATGGGGTGAGAGATGGGAGATCAGGAGGAGGGATATGGATGGGGAGGGACAGTGAAAATGTCAGGTGGAAGTCTACTACTGAGTTTCCCAAAGCGTATACATATACGTAAATAAAAGGAGTTCATATTGAGTCACTTTATAATGGGGTGACAGTGCCCATATGAGATACCACAAGCTGCCAAGTGGGTGCTGGAAACCAATTGGGTCCTCTGGAAGAACAGCTGGTGCACCTAACCACTTGGCCATCCTTCCATCCCAGCGGTGGGGTAGCCTGTAATGTTAGGGACTCTGTGAGACCTCATTGGCTAACAACTCTAAAAGAGGAACTTATTTATAGCCTTGAGCTCATTATCCCCTCTCCCCAAGGCTTAAGATCAGCATAGAAGAGGGGACAGAAAGACTGAGACTAAATTTTTGAATGATTTGATTACGTCTCAAATTCAAGACCAGTTTTATGAGTATTTCTACATGCTACTCATGGAGGTGGGTAAGGTCCTCGCAACCTGGAGTCCTCCTTTGGAATTTCTAAAGGATACCTCCTTTGCCAGCAGTTTCCTCCTCCACAGCATGTTTTCTAATTTCTGGTGTTCAGTTAGCATATACAGCAGTGATGTAAGACAGACTGGCTGTCAGTGTTGGTGCAGCCAGGGAGTGTTGCCCTGCAAAGCTATAGGACATGAACAGTGACCTGAGCATTGGTCATGAGATCATCAGATCGACTCCCCCCTACAGAACTTTAGTTAGCTGACTGTCACAGTTTCAAAACATCTAATGTTTATATATATATGTAACTGAGTTGTCAGTTCTGTAGGATCAGCTGTGTGCTAGTAGATTTTCATGTTAACTATGAAGAAATCTATGACTTTTCCCAAAATATTAAGAATTTTAAAGACTATTTAAATACCATGTTGATTTTAATAGTTATAATAAGAATTACTTTAAGCCATTTTATTAGTATGTTTCTGTGGAGAAAGGCAAGATTTTGTTGCATAAGAAAATGCATATTAAATTTGAATGATACTGAATATTAAGCAAACTTGTACTTACCAAGTGATTATAAAAATTAATGTCGTAAGTGTAGTTTTTCATGAGAGACAAAGAATATTTTATTTTTAAGAAGTTTCTAAAAGACTATGTTGATAATAGTCTAGAGTACTGGGAGATATGGGATGGAGACAGAGGACAATTTACCAGGAAGACTGTATCAGTGTTAACCTGGATCAAGTAAGCTGTCATCTTTCTCCAGTCTTGTTGTTTCTCGCCTCTGTCCGCCACCTCCATACCGAGGATTGATTCCAGAGCTTCAAGTGTTTTATCACCGAGGTCTATTCCCCATAGTGTCTCCTCCAACCTATTCATTTTGATAAAGAAACAAGGAAGTTCTACGTTACCCATGCTCCCCTTGAATGCATTCTGTAGCCTGGGAAGATCTTAACCTTGTGATCCAGCTGCCTTAGCTTCCCACGTGTTTGGGATCACAGGCCTGTGGCACCAGGCCCACCCAGCTTTACCGCTATCTTTCTCTAAAAGGTTTCATGTTTGGGAAAATAATTAAAAACAAAAATACCTCCATTTATTTACACAAGTGTGACTGCATTCCATCACTGTGATGAATATCTGAGAATAGATTTACAGGGCCAATATTCTTTTGGTTCACAGTTCTGGAGGCTTCCCTCTGCTTTGGGCCTGTGATGAGGCAGAACATCATGGTCCTAGAACCAGCTCCTCACTTCATGATGTTGAGGTGAAGAGGAGGAGGAGGAGGAGGAGGAGGAGGAGGAGGAGGAGGAGGAGGAGGAGAGAGTCCAGTGTTCCACAATCCTTTTTGGGGGTATGCCCCTAATGACCCAAGACCTCTCACTGAGATGTACTGCTTAACTGCTCCACTGTTAAAGCCCTGTGACTAAACTTTTAGCCTATGAGTCATTGGGAGACACTTATCCAGACCACAGTAGCAAGAGTAAAATCCTCTGGAAAGCCTCTGTAGCACATGATGTCCAGCTTCACAGAGCCTTTCACAACACAGGCACCCATAACCCCGAGCTGACACTGTCCACTTACCTTCCTTTTACTTGGTTTTACAGTTCACTCCTAAGTTTGCATTAAAGTGATGCTCTGTGTTTTGCTCATTGGAAAACCAAATGCTTTCAGATGAAATTGTTTTTTAATGTATGTGGTTGATAGTAGACTGTATAATTGTTGCTTTCTTCCACTTATGATTTGTTCTTAAGCAAATTTCCTCTCTTCAACTTGCTTTGAATTCCCAAAGGAAAATTACCTTATGTGTCCCTGGAGTAATCATTAGAATTTCTTTATGAGATGCTGTCTTTTTGATTGTCAACTTTCACTAGCATCTGTATGCTTTGATAACATACAAGCTTTCTGAATGCAACAGGAATTATTGTACTTGAGATACTTAAATTTGATTAACCCAGAATGTGAAGAAGATGAAGAGAAGAAAAGGAGAAAGCCAGATGTTAGCAAATTCAATAAGCTTAGAACATTTATGTTCTCAGTGAAATTCCAGGTGGAGACATTTTAGAGTTCCTTTTTGTCTGCTTAATGATAAAGCATTTCTCCATGTCTTTAGAAACTTTAAAAGCATAGCTTAGAGCATGACATCATATTTCATTGTGCTGAAGTTCTATAGTTTACATAGAAATTTAATTATTTTAGACACTTCTTTCCATTAGGGTTTTTTTTTTGGGAAGCTATAAAAATGTCCTATGAAATTGTTTTAAATAATCATATGAAATTATTTTAGCATAATTGCTTAAATTTTTTTCTTTGCCTTTTAATTTCACTATTCATTAAACAATTTAAAAAATCTTACAGACTATAAAGGAAGATTGCTGGGTATATGGAGCTGACTGATCAGGGAAGAGAATGTATTTAACAGATGGGGAAGCTAGGCTGACTAGTAGTGTGTGTGCCCCTCATGTGGTCCTGTGAGCCGGAAGCCATCTTGAGGATCGTGACTCCCATGGTATACCTTTCTTCATCAAATGGCAAAATGCTAATAAGAATACACACAGATATGGAGATGAAGAAACAGAGGAGTGATAGGAGAAAGTGAATCACAGAATGAAAATGAGTATGACCATGTTTTGGATGGACTGTGTTAGACATGCCATCCGCCGTCAACTGAAATCATCCCAGGAGGCTGCAAGGCAGCAATAGTTCAAAGTCTGCTCAGAGACTACCATTTAGTACCAGTGGAATGTTGGTAATGTTATTAACTTGGGAGTTTTCTTATCCATAAAGTTGGTATTGTAACATCTTGAGGTTGTAGGGTTGTATTTTATTAATATAAAAATATATTAATACACACAGAGCTTTTAGACCTGCCAGGTGAACAGTGAGCACTAAAAATGAGTTTCTTTGTTCATAGGTTACAAGTGTCAGACTGGTTACAAGTGTCAGAACCAGTCTTTTGTAACGCAAAACATTTTACACACTTAACCTGGTCTACCTATCTTGTCTACTTCAAAGTTGTAGCCAAACTGGGGTTTTGAGTTAGTCAAATGGGGGGGGTTTATTTGGCCTTTTTCTGTGGGTGGTGTCCATATGCTCTGATTAGTAAGGTAAGTTTAAGAAAGCATTGGATGAGGATCAGACATAGAATGCAGCCAGAGTGTTTACAGGGAATTGCTCTCATATAGTTAAATGGCTTTATATAGAAAACAAATCAGTGCATTATATCAGAGCACCTTTTTCCATGAGTTTATTCTGTAGTCAGGGTACGAAAGTAGTCAGCACTGGGACTTCCAACACAGACCTGCAGGCCAGTAAGTAAGGTGATGGCTTCCATAAAGGACTTAGCACTGTAAATCCATGTAGGGTTCCTGAATTCACACAGCACTTTCTGAAGCCCTAGCTCATGTGTTTGATGCTCTTTCCCCAGTACTGTATTATATCTTTAGGAGAAAAGTCACAAATGTCTTTGAGTTTTTTTCCCCTGAAAACCAGCAGCAGGGCACCAGGAACTCCCAGCTTAAGAAATGTGTATATGGCCAGGTGGGGTGGGCATGTCTGCAGAAAGGCGGGTGGATCTCTGTAAGTTCAAGCCAGCCTGGTCTACATATCAGGTTCCAGCCTGGTCTATATAGGGAGTTCCAGGGAGAACCTGTCTTAAAAAGACAAAACAAAATGTGTATGTATAACTGTGTCCTTATAATTTTAATAAAGTCAAAAATTACCTAGAAACTGAGTTTGTGCTACTTGATGCTGTTTCGGTGAGTAGTTTTCTCCCTCTAGTTTACTATTTTTTTCTCATCGGTTTATTTTTTATTTATTTATTTATTTTTGTCTTTTTGAGACAGGGTCTCCGTGTAGCCCCAGCTGTCCTGGAACTCACTCTGTAGACCAGGCTGGCCTTGAACTCACAAAGATCCGCCTGCCTCTGCCTCCCAAGTGCTAGGATTAAAGGCGTGCGCCACCACACCTGGCTTCATCAGTTTATTTTAATTAGGGGTTTTTATCAATATTAAAATTTATATTGTTTCAGTGGAAAATATGGAAATATATAAGGAAAAAAACACACTTTTTTTATTTATTTATTTTCTATGTGTATGAATGTACTGTCTGCATGTAGGTTTGTGCATCCATGTTGTGCAATGCCGCGAAGGTCAGAAGAGGGTATTGGATTCCCCTGGAACTGGAGTTCTTCTGGAATTGGAGTTACACATGGTTCTCAACCGTCATGTGGGTGCTGGGGATCGAACCCAGGTCCTCTGCAAGAGCAGTCGGTGCTCTCAACCACTAGGCCATCTCTCTAGCCCCACATGATGTTTTAAGAGTAGACTTGGACATAAGTAACTTTCTTGAATTACTTTTACTCTCCTATCCTGGGTTTTTCCTTAAGTGAATGAGACAGGTCAGAGGCAAGCAGCCAGGCCTCTTGCTATTTCCTAGAACCTGTGTCATGCAGCCATTAGGCTATTTGGAATGTGACATAGTGCAGCTATTCTGCCCCAGAGTATGGGAGGTCACTCCCAGTCAATGGAGGACATCATGGCTGGTATTACTTTCTTCAGAATAAAATGCCTTTAGCTTGTTACATTTTAGCTGCAATACTAGATAAAAATGATATTAATCTCTTAAATCTCAAAAAAGTAAGACAGGTAAGAATGCTTTATTATAGCTTTAATTTCATTTTCTTTTCCTTGTTTCATCTTCAGACCATCTGGATTTAATTTTTGTTGTTAGGAGTTTGGGATAACATTTTAAGTTACTCTGTTGTTTCCAGGTTTCCTTCTAGCCTCCCATAAGAATTCCTTAATACTTCCCCTTGGCACTCTCTGAATTATAAGTCAGGTGTTAATGGAGCAACCATACTCTATTCAATTTCTTTAATGGTATTTAAAGAGGTGCTTTGCTTTTAAATATTCTTTTAGACATGGATGCTCTTGAAACCTCTGTAACCTCTAACACCTAGTAAAATTAATCAAACAAGGTCTCATTTAACCATGAAGTTCACTGTATAACACTTTCCCATTACTAGGATATTATGACCATTTAGTGATCTTTTTCTTTAATATGTTTTAGTTATAAATTCTTTTTTTTTTTTTTTTTGGTCTTTTTGAGACAGGGTCTCCATGTAGCACCAACTGGCCTAGAGCTTACTATGTAGACCAAGCTGGCCTTGAACTCACAGAAGTCTACCTGCCTCTGCCCTGTGAGTGCTGGGATTAAAGGCAAGTGCCACCATGCCCTCCCCAAACTCTGAGATTCTGTTATTAATGCAGAAAAGGAGGGTAAGTATTGAGGGATACCTAGCATTTTTGTCTTTGGTGTTTTTGAGACAGGGTCTCCCTGTAGTTCCAGATGGCCTGGAACTCACTCTGTGGACCAGGCTGGCGTTGAACTCACAGAGATCCTCCTGCCTCTGCCTCCCAAGTGCTAGGATTAAAGGCGTGCACCACCATGCCTGGCGCTTTTTTAAAACATGTACAGTGGTGGAACACAGAAGCAAAATAGACACATAAAAACTCATGAGTAGCCTGTGTAGTGAATTGGTAAAAGAGATTAACAGCTGTGTGTTTGCCAGAGGCACAGGCACTAAGACAGGGCACCCTTGGGCATGGAGTCTAGAAGTCTTCTCTTTTGTTTGCTCAGTGGCATTGCAAAAGCCTGGAATCATGCATATTTTGGGGAAGGATCTGGCCCAATACTGTTGGATGAAGTCTGCTGCACTGGGAATGAGCTGTCAATTGAGCAGTGTCCTAAGAGCTCCTGGGGAGACCATAACTGTGGCCATAAAGAAGATGCTGGGGTATCCTGCGTCCCTCTAACTGGTGAGTAGCTTACCTCCTTCATGTGCTAAACTCTGTGCTTACAGCTGGGGTCTCCACAGCTTCTCTTCTCAGTTTGGGTATTGTCAGGTTAGCCTACAGATGGCTTGGCTAAACAAAATTAAAAAGTAAAATCCAAACACAATTTTATTTTTTGGTATTTGTGAGACAGAGTTTCCCTTTAGTCTCAGCTGGGCTGGAGTTTGCTATGTAGACCAGGCTGGCCTTGAACTCACAGTGATCTGCCTGTCTCTGCCTCCCTGAGTGGTGGAATTAAAGGCATGTGCCACCACACCCGGCTCCAAACACAAATTTGTCTTAAAATACCATCTTTTTACTCACAGATATTTCTGAAAACTTATATTTAAATTGTTTTGATTTCTTTTATTTTAACTTTATTTGTGTGTTTTGCCTCTGTTCTTTTTAAAAATCTGGTTTTTTTATTTTATTTTTATTTTCGTATGAGTATGAATGTACTGTCTGCATATAGGTTTGTGCACCTGTGTCGTGCAATGACGCGGAGGTCAGAAGAGGGCGTCAGATTCCCCTGGAACTGGAATTAAAGACGGTTTTCATCTGCCATGTGGGTGCTGGGGATTGAACCCAGGTCCTCTGCAAGAGCAGTCGGCGCTCTTAACCGCTAGGCCATCTCTCCAGCCCATTGCCTCTATGTTTATAAGTGCATCGGTGTCACACAGTGCTCATGGAGGCCAGAAGAGCTTTGAATCCCCTGGAACTGGACTTAGTTACCCTCTGTATGTGTGTTGGGAACAGTACCCAGGTCCTCTGCAGGAGAAGCCAGTGCTTATAACCACTGAAGCCTCTCCCCATCCCTGAAAATTTCTATTTAAATCCTACAAAAGTTTGTTGCCCTATCATGTATAGTGCCCAATTGTCAACATCAGTATGCGACAATCAATGTCTGACATTAGGTGTCATTATATTACATCTTTAATTCGTCCATTTTTTGACAAGTCTTTTACAAAAATGTGTTTATAACTGGTATAAATATATATTGATGTATTGTTGACTAAAGAAAACTTAAAGAGACCAAGTTAGTTTTGCCATCAAAGTTCAGACTATTGCACGTTGCAGTGTGCCTGTCCAAATAGACCATGTGTTATGAGAAGATGCCTTTTAAAAAAAGAATGTTTTTGCTTAAGTGTGGGTATGCCTGTGTGGGTGCCATATGAGTTGAGGGCTACATGTGTAGATGCCAGGTTAGGTGGTTGTTATCTGCTCAGTGTGGGTGCTGGGAACTAACATCAGGGTCTCTGGAAGAGCAGCAAGTGCTCTTAACCATGAAGCTATGTCTCCAGCACCAAGAAAGGGATGTGCACATCAGGAGGGAAGAAGGGAAGTAGAAAGGGAGGAGAAGGCGGGTTATCACAAATGCATTTCTTCTACAGTAAAAATATCTGGAGGTGTAGCATTTCTGTTGAATCGTTTAAGAAAAAGCAAAAGAATAACTTCTTAGTACATACAGAATACTAAATTTATATCCTTTCTTAACACCTATGTGTGCTGTTGTTTTTATTAGCAGCATCATACATTTATAAACAATAGAAATTTATAATTTACACCGAAATTAAGGCAGAGCAGTTCATTTCCTTGAGCTACCATTTCAGCCTCTTTCAAATGATGATACTCTTGCACTAGTTCTATGATGGGCATATGAGTTAATATATGTTACAATGCTTTGCAGACATTCAGTCATCAGTTGATTCTGTGTCGAGAGACTTTTATATGCTTCAAGAGATCCCATATATCTGTGAAAAGTATGTCCTACACTCTGATTATTTGTGTTTCATTGAGAGGCATTTGGGTTATTTTGGATGGATATGGCTTTTAAATCTACTTTTTAAAGAATCATATATATTACATTATCTGCTTTCAAGATTTTCATAGAAATCTCTGTGAATAATTACTGAGGTAAGAAGATTCAGATTTCTGTTTTGTATTATTAATAAAAGAACAAACACATAATGTATACCTCTGATTTTATTATTCATGTCTGAGGAATAGGAGCTACATTAACAAGATGGATTCTTCTTCATCCAGTGTGGCTCTTTCTACACTCTTAGTTCAGTTTTTTGTTTTTTGTTTTGTTTTTGTTTTTGACATAGTCTTTGTAGTCCTGGCTGGCTTGGAACTCTATGTTGTAGACTGGGCTGGCCTCAATCTTACAGGGATCCACCTGCCTCTGCTTTCTGAGTTCTGGAATTAAAGACCTGTGCCACCATGCCCAGCTTATTTCAGTATTTTTATTTATTTATTTATTTATTTATTTATTTATTTATTTATTTGAGTGTACTATCTGCATGTAGGTTTGTGCACCCGTGTCATGCAGTGCCGCGGAGGTCAGAAGAGGGTGTCGGATTCCCCTGGAACTGGAGTTACAGATGGTTCTCAGCCACCATGTGGGTGCTGGGGATCGAACCCGGGTCCTCTGCAAGAGCAGTCGGCGCTCTTAACCGCTAGGCCATCTCTCCAGCCCCTATTTCAGTATTTTTATGTGAAGTTAAAATCTCAAATATCACCAAGTTTCTATATATTTTTTACTTTTTAGCAATGACTAATGTTATTTAGATTTAACTGTTCTGAAATTATGGGGACTTTCTCAAATACTTTTTATATTTCATTATTTCTATTTTATGTGTATGAGTGTACTGCTTGCATATAAATGGACCCATGTCATGCAGTGTCCACGGAGGTCAAAAGAGGGCATCATATTCCCCCAGAACTGGAGTAATGGATGATTGTTAGCCAACATGTGGGTGCTGGGAGTCAGCCCAGGTTCTTTTCAAGAGTAGCCAGGGCTCTTAGCTGCTGAGCCATCTCTCCAGTCCCCCAAATATTATTTAATCTAGAGAAATCAAAATATATACTTAGAAATTAAAGTACAAACACCAGGAAGATAAATGTGTTAAACTTCAGAAAAAATGCAATGTCTTCAGGTAACCAGAGTTATACTAAAAGTTTAATAAAAAAATGTAGAGGAAGGCCTGAATATGGTGATATTTCTGCCAATATTAAAGTGCTTTATTGGTTTTTAAAATTTGGTTTGCTTTGTTTCTTTCTCTCATTATCAGATGGGGTTCTCAGACTTGTAGGGGGGAAAAGCAGCCATGAAGGTCGCCTGGAGGTGTACTATAGAGGACAGTGGGGGACTGTCTGTGATGATGGCTGGTCAGAGCTGAACACACATGTGGCATGTCGGCAGCTGGGATTTAAGTAAGGCTCATTGATGTGTGGAAACTGAAAGCCAAAGTACAACTTTAAAGCCAGAGTTACTGCAAAATCCTTATCTAAATTTCTAAAAATACATGCTTGTACATAGTCTATGATCTATGAGTCTCTCTCTCTCTCTCTCTCTCCCCCATCTATCTGACATCTGTCTGTTTATCATTTTATCATTTGTCATCATCATCTGTAGTCTATCATTCTTTGTCATCAATAACACCTACCTACCAATCTACTTATGAAAGTACATATTAACAATGGCCTTTTCTAAGATAATGAGTAACAACCTCATCATTTATTTCATGTACTTTTCCTACCAACTCTCCTTTCCTTAAACAAATTGGTTGAAGTCATGGGTAACTTCATGGCCCCTTTATAGTTATTCAAGGAATGCTTGATTTATTATGATGTGCATGTCGTATCTGGATTGCAGCATTTCCAGTGACTAATGGTGTGGCGTCACGTGACTTTTTTTTTTTTTTCCTCTGAACGTGATAATCAGCACTTTTGTTTGAGAAGAACAGCCCTCTTGTCATGAGATGGCCTTTAGAACTGCTTTTGACCTTGCCCACTTACATTCTGAACCCCACTTGGGGCAATACATTCATATCACATACATAATGCATGCTAGTGTAAAGACAAGCTGGTTGAAGTAATTACAAATTATGCCCTTGAGCTAAATATCTGAATGAAGCTGGGGAGTGACCCGTCTTTCTTATTTTTAGTGGTACTATATCATGATTTTTTAAAACTGGAGAAATTACTTAATTTGTAAACAGTCACTAACCCTTAAAAATACACCCCATTGTAGCTGTGAAAATTCATTTTTAAACATGTATTTTAAAATTCATTGAAGTGATATAGAGAAAGTTTGAAATAGAAAATTAAGTACTACCCACAATTTTCCCATTCTTACACTATCATAAACTGCTTATATAATTTTGTAGTAAATATGTGAATTTTTAGATACATGATTTACTTTTATATTGGTATGTAGTTCCAAGTTTTGCTGTAACATGATATACTTTAAATGTTCACATTATAATTTAATATTCAGGTTAATTTTTCTAGGTTAAAATTAACTTTTAATTATAAACAGTGCTATCATAAAGATTCAAATGTACGTATTCACCAATATTTTTAATTTTCTTGCATTACAGTTGTTGAAATGACCAGGTTGAGGGATATGACATAATATCTAAATAAATATTGCAATTTAATTAATAATAATTACTTAGTAGATGTCATGTTACATTGAAATAAACCTGCTCTTCTTACTGACAGCTGTACCCTTAGTGTTCATAGATTCACAGAGATGTATTTATTTTTTGCCATTTATTTTCACATTTTTCCCTCCTTAATGAAAATAATTGGGTGATACTGAATTTTTCCTCATCTTTTATCTAGTTTAATTTCAAAGACCAATGCCATTTTTCTTTCATACGAAAATCTTCTGGGCTTACTACTCCTAAAAATGTTCTTGTTGATGTGTTAGGACAAGGAGACGAACTTGTGAAAGGGAATATTCACTTGGAATGAGAAAAAGAATATATCTTAGATTCTTTGTAAAAATGCAATACCAAAGTTAAAAAAAAAACAAACTTCCCATCCCAGGCTTGGTGGTACAAGCTTTGATCCCAGCCTTCAGGAGGCAGAGGCAGGTGAGAGCAATACCAGCCTGGTCAGCATCTCACGTTCCAGGCCAGCTGGGGCTACAGGGAGACATTGTATCAAACAAAACAAAACAAAACAAAACAAAACAAAAGAACAAAACCAAAACAACAAAAAACTTCCCTTGTATGTTGTGCAGTTGAATTAGAGAAATGAAAATCCAATTGATGCATTTGCTAGAAAAATGCTTTAAGTTGAAGGTACAGCAATATGCAATTTAAGTTGAATACTTTTCTAGTTAAGACTTGATTAGTTAGAAAACTAGGAGGAAAAAAATGTCTTAAAATAACTACTTAAAATTGCATTGCCTTAATTAATTTATTTAAACTTAGTGATTGCATAGGAAAACAACTAGGAAAATTCATGGCAAATGGAAAGATTTACTTTATTAATGAATAAATAAAACATCAAGCTGGGGGAAATGTTGGCATCAAATTTCTGACAGAGTTTAATTTCATTGGCCATTAGAGTATCAATAATGCTGACCTACCTTATCTACTGTACAAGAGTACATCAGTTTTTAAAATGACACTTCGAAAGACACTTTAAAGAATTTTTAAAATTGAGACACTGATTCCCTGTAGGATCAGCTGGCTTGGAACTTGTTATGTAGATCAGGCTGGCCTTGATCTCACAGAGATCTGGCCATCTCTGCCTCCCAGTGCTGAGATTAAAAGCATGTGCCTCCACCTCTGGGCAACTTTAAAGATCTTTAAGCTCAGAAATATCTGTAAGGCTTTTTTTTAAGGGGTGAAAGAAAAATTTAGGGAAGGATGAAAACAGATGCAGAGTAACCTAATTACCAGTTTTTAATTTTACAGATATTTGCTATTTCACATTATATCATTTATTGCACAATACATTATATGATGTAATAAAATCAGTTGGCATGTAAATGTAATTCATAATAATGTATGCATTGAACTTATATAACCTTATGAAAAGAACACTGTCATCATTCTTACTTTTATGAGCTGACATCAAAATTTTTATCCCGGACTGGGTACTGTGCTAGAACAATCTCAGAATTGATAAGTACTATCTGGAGAAGAATGGAGAGAAGCTCATGACCCCAGATGAGCTCAGCAGAGGCCCAAACAAAGCAGTTGTCCTCCTCTCTACCTCACCATATTCCTTCCATGGTCAGGAATTTGAAGTTTATCTCTTTGCAGTCTCTCTGGCTCCTGGGTTAAACTGTAGACAAAACACAATTACCCATCTCATTGAGTCAATCAAAATTTGTTAAGATGACTCAAATGCAGAGCAAAGCAAACACAGCTAGATCTCCAAGACAGGGGAAGGACCAGATTCTTGTCCTCTGAAGTCATGATACTTAATTAGGTTGGTTTTATGGTTCCTTGATACACGAGATAGCAGTTGTGTGAACAGTGTTCATTTCATTGGCCCCAGGTTTGGCAAACAGTCGTCCGCAAGTCATATTGAAGGCAGTGCTGGGCCTATATGGCTGGATGATGTCAACTGCTCAGGAAAGGAAGCCAGTTTCCTTCAGTGTCCCAGGAGACAGTGGGGAAGGCATGACTGCAGCCATCGAGAGGACGTGGGCCTCACCTGCTACCCGGACAGCACCGGATACAGGCTCTCTTCCGGTAAGGACGGGAGGAAGCTCTGAGGACCGGAAATTAGTTGTCCTGCTTCTGGAGCCGAAATTTGAAGCATTTGCCATTCTAGATTAGACGATTAAAAGTCTTTTTTTTACAAAGAAAAGAAAAATAATCATTTGAGTTCTCAACTACCATGAAATTTTTACCTCTGCAGAAGTGTAAGTTGCTCAGTAACGAGCGTCCATTTTCCATAGGTTTAAAGATACGTGGAATGTACAGGGCAGAAGGGCAGAGCCGGCTCCCATGAGCTGCCTCTGACTGCCACACACATGATCTTTGGCTCATGTGCCCCCCCCCAATACACAATGGATGAAGATTATAAAATAAATTTTGTTTTGTTTGTTTTGTTTTTGAGACAAGGTCTTCCTGTAGCTACAGTTGACCTGGAACTCAATATGTGGACCTGCCTGGCCTCATGTCACAGAGCTCCACCTGCTTCTGCCTCAAATGCTGGGGTTAAAGGTGTATGGTACCTCGTCGTTTTTAAACATAAGCAAAATTTTCTCAAAACTATTGCATTGGATCAGAGAGAGATCTAATTTCATGTGGATATCTTTTGTTACTATTGAACCAAACACCCAAAATGTAAAAATTGAAAACTTTAAGATTATTAAATAATTTTATCCATTTCAAAGGATTAATAATTTTTAAAATTTGCTCTTGTGAATAACTCAAATTTCAGATATATTAAGAAATATAAAGTTTCACAGGTTCTGTTTATGATATAGCTAAAACAGTTAAAATTTTTTTCAATGTATATTTTTATTGAATTTTTGTGCATTTCATATAATGCATCTTAATTATTTTTATATCCCCTCCCCTGTCTGCACTGAGTTCTAGTTTGCTTCTCCACTACTGTGACAAAATACTCTGACCAATACCAACTTGGGGAGGAAAGGCTTTATTTAGCTTACATCTCCCAGGTCACAGTTCATCATTTAGGGAGCCCAAGGTAGGAGCCCAGGGCAGGAACCTGGAGGCAGGAGCTGAAGCACAGGCCATAGAGGAGTGCTGCTTACTGGCTTGCTCACCTGGCCCATCCTCAGCCTGCTTTTTTTATACAATATACAACCTGCCCTGGGGTGGCATGGCTCACATTGGGTTGGGCCCTCTCATATCACTCAACAATTAAGAAAATACTCCACAGATATGGCCATAGGCCAGTTCAATGGAGGTGATTCCCTTGCCTCAACCCAGGTGTGTCAAGTTGACACTAAGACTATCCAGCACAGACTGTAAGGGATGAGTGTTCTCTGGGTTCCTGTCCTTGACTGGGAGACAACAGCTCCTCTCCAAGTACCTTTTTACATTGTCTTGGCTTTAAAACTGTGTGTCTCTTCTCTTCCTTAAGGAAACCTATTGTATTGATTGGGATGCTCCCTCATGACTTCACAATTGTATCTCTGAGAGTAAATCTCAGTAATAGCCTTAAGTAATACTGTGTGTTGCCTGTATGTTTATACATATGTATATTGTCATGCACAGAGAGGTAACATTCCGTAAATGACTTCATTTATGCAATTTAAACCCAAGTTTGCTAGAGATCAGTTACTTAAGTTTTAAAATCTTAATATTTTTGTGATAAGCCCTTCCTTTGGAATAAATAGTGAACAGCTTTAGATGGAAATTGGCAGCTGTGCTTTCCACCCTTCCTTTCTGGCAGCCTACCCAATCTAGTTACCCAGTATGCCAAGCTGGTGTCTATTTGTACCCTCCTGAAAATCTTAACTTTGTAATATACATTTCTATATGCTTATGAATCACAAAATTACTTAGAACAAAAGAACTCTGGCAGTGTTCTTTTTACAATTCAGAAGTTAGTTGAGATAAGTAGTTCATGATCTGTTAGAGGGAACAGGCTAGGAAGCGATAAAGAAAGAAAAAGGGTAATCTGGCAACCAGGCAAACGGCAAATAGAAACGAACGGCAAACGCACCGCACGAACGAACGACCGACCGAACGCACCAGTAACGAACGACAGAACTCAAAGACCCGCCAGGCTCAGCTTAACGAACGAAGACAGAACGGCCACGCTCTCGTCCAGAACTAACAGAAAGTGACTTCCTTCTTCATTCCTCCTTTACTTCCTTCCTTCCTTCCTTCCTTCCTTCCTTCCTTCCTTCCTTCCTTCCTTCCTTCCTTCCTTCCTAGCAGCTCTTATTGTCTGTTCCTAACACTGGGGATACAATTGAGCAAGTTGAGTACTTCAACATCAGGGATTCAGTGGACAGGATGTGTCTGGGACTTTATTAGTACTTCACCTCTCTCTCTCCAAAAAGAATTGCCAGCTGATGATTTAAGTCTAGTTTTAAAAATAACTATATTCGCAAATTCTCATTTGTTTTTGGCTTTTGACTTAGGTTTTCCTGTCAGACTAATGGATGGAGAAAATAAGAAAGAAGGACGTGTGGAGGTTTTTGTCAGTGGCCAGTGGGGAACGATTTGTGATGATGGATGGACGGACAAAGATGCAGCTGTAATTTGTCGGCAGCTTGGCTATAGGTAAGGCAGACATAATTATCTGAAATGATGCTTGATCAATTTTAGATTTATTCTTTACCTAAAATGTTTCCTTTTTTCAGTTGAAAATATTGACTGACTGGTTTGATTTGGAATTATAAAGAAGTAATAAGTACTATATTCTTTCAAAAGCATATGTTAAGTAACATAATAAATACAGGTGGTATAATAATGAGACAGTCTAATCCTGACTATTCTTAATACTGCTTTCTTCAGCCATAAGTGCTCACCTTTCCCCTGTGGTTGTGGTTCAACTCTGCATCTTAGCATATTGAACTAGTAGTTGATTCCTGCTGTTCTTCATAGTCACGCTATGGTGAGTGGCCATGAACGCTGAGCAGATGCTGAGCAATTGCTCCTGGAGCTGAGGCTAGGACTGTGCTTTTTTGCTTCAGCTCTCATTCTTGTGAATATTTGTCCTTTCCTTCAGTCTACTTGATGTGTGTATGTATGTGTGTGTGTGTGTGTGTGTGTGTGTGTGTGCATGTGTGTGTGATTTCACATTTAAAACAGCCTCCGAGCTAAGGCTGATATGCCATAAAGTATTCCTCAGTGCAAGAAAGCCATGCGCCTCATGGAAAAGAAGGCAGGCCCTAGCAGGTCGACTTTGTTAGTCCTCTTCTGGGTGACTTGGATTTTTCTTGATCCTGCATTATGTCCATGTATGACAGTGAAAGCATACCACAGGGAGGTTGTTGTTATTATAAGAAAATGTTGGGGCTGGAGAGATGGCCTAGCGGTTAAGAGCGCCGACCGCTCTTACAGAGGACCCGGGTTCGATCCCCAGCACCCACATGGTGGCCGAGAGCCGTCTGAAACTCCAATTCCAGGAGAACTCCAGCTCCAGGGGAATCCAAGACCCTCTTCTGACCTCCGCGGCATTGCACGACACGGGTGCACAGACCTGCATGCAGACAGTACATTGATACACATACAGAAATAAATAAAATTAAAAAAAAAAAAAAAAGAAAATGTTACAACACAGGGGCTGGGGAGATGTTGCATTGTGTGAGTGTTTGTTTGGCAAGCTTGAGGATCTGTGTTCAAATCTCCAGCATTCACATGAAAAGATGGGCATGGCTGTGCATGCCTATAACCACAGCATTGCAGGGCAGAATCAGGTGGACATTGAGAGCTTGCTGGCCAGCCAACATAGCCAAAATGGTAAGCTTTTGGTTCAATGAGCGATCCTGTCTAAAGGCAATAAAGCAAAAGTGAGAGATGAGGACACTGAAATCCTGCTCTGGCCTTCGTACGTGCTCAGTGGTGTCTGCATCACCACATACATATATCACACATAGGCAAAATGCACACACACAATTATAATGTAGAGGGCTGTGAAATTTAAATTAATATACATCCATTACTTAGTTTGTAGTAGGTAACTAATATTGATTTATTTTAAAACATACCCTTAATTATAGCTACATCTTAAATATTGCTCACTTCATTATTTCTGTATAGAATACATTTTATTTAAAATAGCAATTATATTTTATTAAATTTCCATTTTTTTGTTATTGAAATTGAAATACGTCTTCTGTTTGCTGCCTAATTTTGAGCCTAGTTGCAATTCCAGTTGTCGTATGTTCAAGGGGTCCATAATTTGTGATGTTGATCAAAATATGTGGTAGAGGAATGTAGGGAGAGTCTACGTAGTAGAGATGTAGAGGTGAGTTTAGTGATTAGAGTAGTGATTTGTTTACATTTCCTTTGATCACCGTATTTATATTATGCACTTTTCCATTTGAAAAAAACTAACTGTGCATGGATTACATTCCCAGGGCACTTCCTTCCCCCAACTTAGATATTATGAAACAATCCTGCTTGATGCTGGTTTCTTGGCCATGTTTTTGCATGGTGGATATTACCAAAGAAAACCAGTATTAGTACAGAAATTTGAAGGGCTATAGTGGCATCATGTTGAAATCAAAATTCCAGAATTGTGTCTCAGACAAGTTTAAGTGGGGGAAGTTCCTAACCATACATATACATATATATATATATATATATATATATATATATATATGCATTATTACTTTGATGTCTTTGTATATTCTTATTTTTTTCATTTGTTCATTTAGTACATTTAACATTCGACTCAAAAGAGAATGTAGCCTTATGTCAGCATGGCAGTATAAAAACACAAAGGATGGCTAACATGTATGGACAAGCTCATTGAGAAATTAGAACCCTACAAATTGTTGGCAGGAATGTATATTGATGTAGCTACTATGGAGATTCCTCAAAAAAAAAAAAATCAAAACTACAGCTACTATATGACTCAGTAATCCCACCTCTGGGTATATGACTAAAAGAACTGAAGTTGGTATCTCAAAGACATATCTGTAGTCTTTGTTCATTGCAGTATGATTCACAACAGCCAAAATAAGCAAAGAACCTAAATATCCATTGGCAGATACATAAAATGTGTTGTGTACACACACATACACACACATAACACATACACATACACAAAGAGGAGTATTCAGCCTTAAAACAGAAGGAATTAAGTTGTTACACTGGGGCTGGAGAGATGGCTCAGCGGTTAAGAGTGTGACTGCTCTTGCAGAGGACTCAGGTTCGATTCCCAGCACCCACATGGCAGCTATGAACCATCTTTAAGCCGGGCTTGGTGGTGCACACCTTTAATCCTAGCACTCGGGAGGCAGAGGCAGAGGCAGAGGCAGAGGCAGGCGGATCTCTGTGAGTTCAAGGTCAGCCTGGTCTATGGAGTTAGTTCCAGGCCAGCTGGAGCTACAAGGAAACACTGTCTCAAAAAATAAAAAAATCACTGAAGCAGAAAATAGAATTAGAATGGGTTTTGCAAGGGATCAATGCAGAGAAAGTTGGTATAAACTTTTTGTTATAGCCAGATGCATGCCTTTAATCCCAGATCTTGGAAGACAGAGGCAGGCTGATTTCTGTGAGTTCAAGGCCAGCATGGTCTACAGAGCAAGTAACAGGCTATCTGTTTGCTACAGGAAGACCCTTTCTCAAAACCAACCAACCAAGTTTTTGTTACACAAGATAAATGAGTTTCAGAGATGTGCCACAATGTAGTTCCTCTAATTAAGAGCACAGTGTACTGTAAGATAGATAAGAGGATGAATTTCATGTTTTCTTACCAAAACTGAACAAAAAGAAATAAAAACAGCACAAAGAAATATTTATAAATGGCAGAGATGTTTAGTACTCTGGTACTACTAAATTTTTTATTACTAAAAATTTTTTTAATTTAATTTTTATTGATGCTTTGTGCATTTCATACATTTTTTCCAATTCAGTTCAGGCTTATTTCCCTTTCCCTTCCCCCCCACCCCCACCCCATCCCACATCATGCATTCTGCCATAACTGTCCTGCATCTTTCTCTCAGTTTTTTTTTTTCATTTTTAGCTATAAGTGATAATCCATGAGTACAAGCATCCTTCATGCAAAACCAATCTGCAGGCTGTTGTGCCCAAACCCCTACAGCCCCACCATCCAGTGGGGGGTGACAGGTTGTTTGTTCAATCAAGTTGATCAAATGAGTGTCCAGACTACATTGCTGTAGTTTCACCATTCACCCCAATCGCAGCCCTTACATTCTACCACGCCCCCTCTTCCGCAGATTGTTCCCTAGGCTTAGAAAAGGGGCACAGGTAGATGAGAGGTAAAACAGTCCACTCTCTCTGGAGCTGTTGACTTGGACTCTGGTCAATTCTGGCTGTTTCCTTTCATGGGCTGACAGTTTGTCCAGGAATAACCTTTCGATCCTACTAATGAAGCACAAGCAATTAGATATATAGGTATTTAAGCAGCACTAATAGTTATGGTAGGTTACTTTAGC
Organism: Rhizomys pruinosus; assembly: GCA_009823505.1. NCBI lineage: Eukaryota > Metazoa > Chordata > Mammalia > Rodentia > Spalacidae > Rhizomys > Rhizomys pruinosus. The sequence goes on from VZQC01003281.1 coordinate 1,636,219, forward strand.
ATAGACACATGTTTGGATATGTTAATCCATGAATTACATTTTTCCCCCCTGTTAAATGTACAGATGGCCTCTGGAATGCCAGAGAGTGTTACCAAAGGCCACTAAACCAATAAAGCAAATACGGGTCTCCCTGAGTCAAGCAAGACTCCACCGTCAGCACCAGCTACACCTCACCTGCCTGGAAATACTGTGCAGCAGAGGCAGCCATGTGCCTGTATATCCCAAATCTAATTGGCTATTGGCTCTCTCCTTGGAGAAATAACCCATGGCTGATGCCACAAGCTTACATCCTCTACAGGTTAGGAGATGTTATAAGCCACAGTAAGATCCTGTCATATTACTAAAAATTTTTATTAAGCATTTGTACATTTCATACAATGGTTCGTAATCAAATTTAGCCCCCCATGCCCCAACCCCCCATCAGAACTCATGCATTGCATCATCCAAGTTAAGACCTATCTAGTCAAGCTTTTGAACCCAGATGTCCTTATGTGCAAATTCATCCACTGGAGTCTGGTCAGTGCATCTAGAAATCTTAATAATCAGTCTCCTGTAGTTTTCAGTCCAAAGCCAGCCTACCACCCATTTCTCTTGATCACAAGAATTCAAAAAACAAAGTAGCAAGAAAACAAATGACCCAATAAAAAGATGGACTATGTATCTAAACAGAGAGTTCTCAAAGGAAGAAATAAAAATGACTAAGAAACACTAAGATTTTTTATATCATTTAAACTTTTAAAAAGATAGGCTATAGATCTGAACAGAAAGTTCTCTTCAAAGGAAGAAATAAAAATGGCTAAGAAACACTGAGATTTTTTTTATATCAGTTAAACTTTTTAAAATCCTGTTGGGTTGCTGGGCATAGTGGTACACTAGGGAGGTAGAGGCAACTGGATCTCTGTGAGTTTGAGGCCAGCCTGCTCTTACATATGGAGTTCCAGGACTGCTGGGATTACAGGGAGACCCTCTCTCAAAAAGAACAACAGCAACAAAAAAAATCCGTGTTGTAAATGATACCAATAACCATGGAAGGTATTTTTTTGAGATACTGATTGTATCAATTCTGAATGATACTTATGTAATAATTATGAAGAAAAGCACCAAATTATTTCACTTTGTTACTTTTAAAATAAAATATCAGGGCTGGAAAGTTGGCTCAGTGCTTAAGAGCCCTGGCTGCTCTTGCAGAGGACCTGGGTTCAATTCCCAGCACCCACATGGCAGCTAATAACCATCCATAACTACAGTTCTAGGGGGATCAGACTCCCTCTTCTGACCTCCTCAGGCATTGCATGACACATGCACCTACCTACATGTAGGCAATACACTCATTCACATAAAATAAAAATAATTAATCAAATGGGCATGGTGGTGTATGCCTTTGATCCCAGTGCTCAGGAGGCAGAGGCAGATGGGCCTCTGGGAGTTCAAGGCCAGCCTAGTCTTCATATCAAGTTTCAGGCCAGCTGGGGCTACAGGGAGACCCTGCTTTAAAGAATAATAATAATAATAATGCCAGGCGTGGTGGTGCATGCCTTTAATCCTAGCACTTGGGAGGCAGAGGCAGGCGGGTCTCTGTGAGTTCAAGGCCAGCCTGGTCTACTTAGTGAGTTCCAGGACACCTGGGGCTACAGGGAGACCCTGTCTCAAAAAGACAAAAAAAATAATAAATCCAATATTTTTTTATTATTTTATTTTATTTATTTTGTATGTGTATGAATGTACTGTCTGCATGTAGGTTTGTGCACCCGTGTTGTGCAATGCTGTGGAAGGCAGAAGAGGGTCTCTGATTCCCCTGGAACTGGAGTTAAAGACAGTTCTTACCTGCCATGTAGGTGCTGGGGATTGAACCCAGGTCCTCTGCAAGAGCAGTCAGCACTCTTAACCGCTAGGCCATCTCTCCAGCCCTAAATCAAAAAATATTTTTTGGTCTTTTCGAGACAGGGTCTTCCTCTAGCCCCAGCTGTCCTGGAACTCACTCTATAGACCAGGCTGGCCTTGAACTCACAAAGATCCACCTGCCTCTGCTTCCTAAGTGCTAGGATTAAAGGTGTGCACCACCACACCAGATATTCAAATATCTTTAAAATAATTTGCCAAGAATCGTGACACATACCTTTAGTCCTATCACTCAGGTGGCAGATACAGTTGGATCTCTGACTTCAAGTCCAGCCTGGTTTACATAATTAGTTCTAGGTCAGCTAGGGCTACATAATGATGCTCTGTCTTAAAAAAAAAAAAAGCCAAACAAAACAAATGAAATATCATGTAATTCCATAATTTAATGTCAGTATAACAAATTGATTACCAAATTTTAGTCAGTTTCTGAATTATCTACAACTTGCTTTGAAATGGTCTTTAAAATGAGAATCATTTCAATATTTCAATATCTGATACATCTAAGTGTACTTGAATGTTTTTATGATTTCCAACTGAGGGGAAATGAGATTTCATTCAGGAATATGCACACACAATCATAGACATGTATGTGACTTGAGCAAGGGATCTTTTCCCATGTATATTTTGAGTCATAAAAATCTTAATGCATTTATGTAAATGTGCAAATCATACAGAAACTTTTTACAGTGTATAGAGTCCTGAGTGTCATACACAGACAGTCTCAAGGTCTGCTCTTCTGTCCCTCTCTCGTGTTTGAAGAATCCCCTTGGAAACGGTGAGAATTGAATAGCATTAGATAGCATTTCACAATGCGAAAGTGGAGATGAGGTCATGAAAACCAGGAACGGATGTGATATGCTTCGGGTGACTAGGAAATGGAAGACGTGTTCATTTTGTATTGTAGGTGACAAGGCATAGCATCATATGGTGTGCTGTTCTGGGAGCCCTGGCAGCACATAGGGAGCAGTTGAATTCATTGAGATGGACAAAGCAGGCAGGATTGCAACTCCATTCCATCTGAGCTATGTGTGAATATGTTTTAAAATGGGATGCTCTTCAACAACTTATTTGTTATAGTGGCATTCTAAAACAAACTTTGAAGTGGCGTACCACCACACCACTATTTCAGTAGAGATCTAGCATTAAGGATAGCTGCTCTGTATCTTACATTTGAATACTTGCAAAGGACTTATTTTCTGAGATAGTTCATATAGTATTTTAAATAATATAGTTAAGCATTCTTTAATATCCAAGAGAATATAAATTTAGTAGAGTACCCTGGCCACCTGGTCACTCACTATCACCAAGCTGAGGAAGCAGAGCGCTGCTGTTCCCTTAAGTTCCTCACATCCGAATCCCACTGTCCTTACTCTCTCGTTTAATGTAAAACCTCTTGACTTTTCTGTAATCCTGTCACATCTTATAACATTAAAATGTTATCTCCTTAACCAATAGTTTGATCTGTTTTTTTTTTTTTTTTTTTCTTTTCGAGACAGGGTCTCCCTGTAGCCCCAGCTGTCTTGGAACTTGCTCTGTAGACCAGGCTGGCCTTGAACTCCACCTGCCTCTGCCTCCCAAGTTCTAGTATTAAAGGTGTGTGCCACCATGCCCAGCCTGATCTGTTTTTAAAAATACAATTTTAAAACTAAGTAATCCCACTTTAGAATCAGTTACTGCAGTTTTTTCTGTGTTGCTTTTGAGATTTCTCCTTGTATACGAGGCTGTATTAGCCTGAATTTATTTCACTCTATAGTATTAAATTTCATAAATATGAAACATGTTTATTGTGTTGATGCTGAGCTGTTCATATGTCTGTAGTGGTTCATTTTCTGTTTCTATAACCAAAAAGCATAGGCTTAGTAATTAAATTTATGGTGAATGAAGTTTGTTCAGCTCAGTTTTGGAAGGTTGGAAGTTGGAGGCATTTCATTCAGTGAGGACTTCTTGCTTAAGGACATAGCAGAGGTCAAGGATGGTATAGGACACCACACGGGGAGCGGGCTAACACAGGAGACAGGTCCCAGCTGGCCTTTATAATGGACTCAGTGCTAAGATGAACCATGAATGCATTCATCCATTCACAAAGGCTCTACCGTAGCTCTTCAAAATCCCATCTGGTCTCATCTTACTGCCTTACAGTGGGGATTGAACTTCAGTATGGGTTTTAAGGGAGATATTCAAACCATAACAATATCATTTCTAGCAAAATTAAGACAGTTTTTAGGGAATATAATCAGAAGCAGAAGCACAGTGTGTAGACTTGTGTACCCTCAGGTTCGTGGAAGGAGGCAAGATTGTGTTCCCATGTGGTAACACTGATTTACTTGCTCAGTAGCAATGACAATCTTGTTTTCAACTTGTGGGTAGCCAGTGTTTGCTTCACGGCTTCCTCTGGGGATGAACAGGATTGAACACTTGCCATTTGTTTATTGCCCATCAAGGTTTTCTCTCTACTGAACTTGGCTTTTTTCTTAGGTTGTTGGGATTTTTAAAGGTGATTTCTAGAAGTTTTTTGTATAATATATGATATTTTCCTCTATTAAAATATTTACTCATAGCTGGGTGTGGTGGCGCACGCCTTTAATCCTAGCACTTAGGAGGCAGAGGCAGGCGGATCTTTGTGAATTCAAGGCCAGCCTGGTCTACAGAGTGAGTTCCAGGACAGCTGGGGCTACAGGGAGACCCTGTCTCAAAAAGACCAAAATAAATAAATAAATAAATAAAATAAAATAAAATAAAATACTTACTCATAAATATATTTTTTTGGTATTTTTGAGACAGAGTCTCCCTTTTAGTCCCAGCTGACCTGGAACTCACTCCGTAGACTAGTCTGGCCTTGAACTCACAGAGATCTGCCTGCCTCTGTCTCCCAAGTGCTGGGATTAAAGGCATGTGTCACCACGCTTGTCACTAAAGAACATTGTAAAAAAGTTTCTGTATGATTTGCACATTTACATAATGCATTAAGATTTTCATGACTCAAAATATACATGGGAAAAGATCCCTTGCTCAAGTCACATACATGTCTATGATTGTGTGTGCATGTTCCTGAATGAAATCTCATTTCCCCTCAGTTGGAAATCATAAAAACATTCAAGTACACTTAGATGTATCAGATATTGAAATATTGAAATGATTCTCATTTTAAAGACCATTTCAAAGCAAGTTGTAGATAATTCAGAAACTAAAATTTGGTAATCAATTTGTTATACTGACATTAAATTATGGAATTACATGCTATTTCATTTGTTTTGTTTGTTTGTTTTTTAAATTTATTATTTTTTATGTGTATGAGTGTACTGTCTGCATGTAGGTTGGTGCACCCATGTCATGCAATGCCACAGAGGTCAGAAGAGGGCGTCAGATTCCCCTGGAACCGGAGTTAAAGACAGTTCTTAGCTGCTATGTGGGTGCTGGGAATCGAACCTGGGTCCTCTGCAAGAGGAGTCGGTGCTCTTAACCACTGAGCCATCTCTCCAGCCCCAGCTTATTTTTTTTTTAAGACAGAGCCTCATTATGTAGCCCTACCTGACTTAGAACTAATTATGTAAACCAGGCTGGACTTGAAGTCAGAGATCTACCTGTATCTGCCTCCTAAGTGATAGAACTAAAGGTATGTGCCATGATTCTTGGCAAATTATCTTATTTTAAAAATATTTGATTTATTATTATTAGTCTTCTTTAAAGCAGGGTCTCCCTGTAGCCCCAGCTGGCCTGGAACTCGATATGAAGACTAGGCTGGCCTTGAACTCCCAGAGGCCCATCTGCCTCTGCCTCCTGAGCACTGGGATCAAAGGCATACACCACCATGCCCATTTGATTAATTATTTTTATTTTATGTGAATGAGTGTATTGCCTACATGTAGGTAGGTGCATGTGTCATGCAATGCCTGAGGAGGTCAGAAGAGGGAGTCTGATCCCCCTAGAACTGTAGTTATGGATGGTTATTAGCTGCCATGTGAGTGCTGGGAATTGAACCCAGGTCCTCTGCAAGAGCAGCCAGGGCTCTTAAGCACTGAGCCAACTTTCCAGCCCTGATATTTTATTTTAAAAGTAACAAAGTGAAATAATTTGGTACTTTTCTTCATAATTATTACTTAAGTACATCATAGTACATAAGTAGAACAGTATAGTAATGGAACGTCATTGATCAAGTGTTACATGTTATGCATTCAATGAAGTGCTCATAAATTTAAGTTCAAACAGGGAAAAAATCAATTTTAAGCTAAACTTTGAACAAATAAAACTTTAATTAATTCCAAAAAAAAGAAGGTTCTTAGCTGCCATGTGGGTGCTGCCACTGAGCCCTCTCTCCAGCCTCATAAATATAATTTTAAGTGTTTATAAAAATATTAGCTTTCTAATTTGTCTTTTTTTTTACTTTCCTCAGTGCAATTTCTAGTAAAGCAGTGTTTTAATTCATCTTTTGAATTTGTCAGTCTTTTTATTTTACTTATAGCCTTGTCTTGCTTAATATCTTTTTCCTAACTTTATATGTTAAGGATAATTTTCCTTTGATTCTGACTCTAATTATTTTTGCCTCTCATAATTATATTCATTAATTTATTAGAAACATGGTGTTTAAAAATTTTCTTTCATTAAAATGTTTTTGGAATTGTATAGTTTTAAAAAAATAATGTTAATTTAATCCCAGCAGAGGTATCTATGTGAGTTCAAGTCCAGCCTGGTCTACATAGCAAGTTCCAAGCCAGCAGGGGTCAAGACCCTGTCTCAAAAAAGACTAATAATAATAATAATAATAATAATAATAATGGAAATAAAAAGTAATGTTAAAATAACAATAACAAAAGGAAATATTCCAAAACAATTCTGCCTTCTATTCAAGATTCCCAGTTCTCCTCTCTTAAGAACTGTACATAGCTTTGCTTCTAAAAGAGCTAAAAATGGTTCTTAGGTCCCTGATAATTAGTTTATCTCACAGTTTTTTGGCAATACAGTATCACAAGAGTGATATACTTTTTAAGAATATAAAAAATTGGGCTGGAGAGATGGCTCAGCAGTTAAGAGCAGTGACTGCTTTTGCAGAGGACCCGGGTTCGATTCCCAGAACCCACATGGCGGCTAAGAACCATCTTTAACTACAGTTCAGGAGAATCTGACACCCTCTTCTGACCTCTGCAGCATGACATGGGCGCACCAACCTACATGCAGGCAGTACACTCATACACATAAGAAGTTAAAAAAAAGAGTATAAAAATTTTGGGGGTGATTTATTTTGTGTAGAGTTTATAATTATTGTTTTTGACATACCATTATCCATGACTTTCTGAACAGAAGCTTAATTAGAGGCAGTTGATTCCATAAAGTATCTATGGAATATGCCAATGAAGAAGGTATAGAAATTACTTCTTACATTTTTTGACAGTCACAAAAATGATTTCCAGTACATGTACATAATTTTAATACTTAACAGTTAAGGAAGAGAGTTGCTCTGAGTGCATGCTGCCCTCTGTTCAGGTGCAGAACTAACTGCTCCTCCACATCTTAAGAATGCTGTGTTTCCAGGGGTCCTGCTAGAGCAAGGACCATGGCTTATTTTGGGGAAGGAAAAGGACCAATCCACATGGATAATGTGAAGTGCACAGGAAATGAGAGGTCCCTGGCTGACTGCATCAAACAAGACGTTGGAAGGCACAACTGCCGCCACAGCGAAGATGCAGGGGTTATCTGTGATTACTATAGCAAGAAAGCATCAAGCAGCAATGACAGAGGTAAGTCACTTCTGGGCCTCTAAATTAGTCAGAAACCATTAATCCCCATGACATCACCACGGCAGTACTTTGTTATCAAAGTTCCCATGCCAAAGAATATATTCGGGTTTTTTTGGTTTGTTTTGTTTGTTTGAAGCAGAGTTTCGCTGTAGCCCAGGCTAACCTGAAAATAGCACTGCAGCTCAGGCTGATCTTGAACTCAGAGTGATCTTATGCCTCAGTCTTCTGAGTGTTAGGATTTCGAACATGAGGTACCACCCCTGACTCAAGTCGGTTTCTAAAAGATGAGTTTTCCTCTGCAGATTTTATGCTCTAAAATTTAAAAATTTGAGGAAAATGAGACTATTGTGCAGTATTAATATAATGAGTAGTTCTCTCATCCTTAAGATTCTTAAAAATTTTTTTGATTGATTTTTATTCTATGTGTATGAGTATTTTGCATGTATGCAAGTATACTTGTGCACACAATGTCTGCAGATGCCAAAAGAGGGTGTAGGATCCCCTGGAACTGGAGTTATAGACAATTTTTAACCTCTGCGTGGGTGCTGGGAACTGAACCTGGGTCCTCTGTAAGAGTAGCCAGGGCTCTTCCCTGCTCAGCCATCTCTTCAGCCCCTCATACTTCTTGGAAGCATTCTTGGAAGCTCTTTACACATTCAAGTTGTATGAACTAAATACTTTTTGTTTAAAAGAAAGAATGAGCCCGGTGTGGTGGCCCATGCCTTTAATCCCAACACTTGAGAGGCAGAGGCAGGCAGATCTCTGTGAGTTCAAGGCCAGCCTGGTCTACATAGTGAGTTCCAGGACAGTTGGGGCTAAAGAGAGATTCTCTCTCTCTCTCTCTCTCTCTCTCTCTCTCTCTCTCTCTCTCTCTCTCACACACACACACACACACACACACACACACACACACACACACACGCGCGCACACACACACACACACACATACACGCACACACAAGAATGAGCCAGGTGTGGCGGTGCACGCCTTTAGTCCCAGCAGGTGAATCTCTGTGAGATGAAGGCCAGCCTGGTCTACACAGCAAGTGCCAAGTCAGCTGGGGCTACAGGGAGACTCTCTCTCAAAAAGACCAAAAAGGTACTGGAGAGCTGGCTCAGCAGTTAAAAGCACAGGCTGCTCTTGTAGAGGAACTAGGTTCAACTCTCAGCACTCACATGGTGACTAACAACCTTCTGTAACTCCAGTTCCAGGGTAATCTAACGCCCTCCTCTGACCTCCGTGGGCATTGCATGACATGATGTACTTATACACATATATTCATATACATTAAATAAAAATAATAAAATATTAAGAAAGTGAGAGAATTAACTATTTTGAGAAATCCTTATCTTTTATGAAAAAAAGAACAAACAATCCCTTTGATCTTAATTGAAAGTACATGTTTTGGTTCACTCAAACCTTTTCTTTCTTGCTTTTTAAAAACAACAATAATAATAATAATAATAATAATACAAGAAAAGAATGGATGGTGTTGATCTGGTGCTGAGGGACTTCAGAATGTGATGCCAATATTTGGTAATATGGCTTTCTGTAAATACTGATTACAACTTAACTTGTTAAATTCCCTTCAATAGTATAAATTAACTGGGTACACCTTTAATCCCAGCACTTGGGAGGCAGAGGCATGCAGATCTCTGTGAGATAGAGGCCAGCCTGGTCTACAGAGTGAGTTCCAGGCCAGCTAGGGCTACAGTGAGACCTTATCTCAAAAAGTCAACACAATAATATAAATTATATTGACAAATTGAATATAACTAATTCTTTGGATTATGTCAAGTTCCTTAAGAAGTTGAGAAATATAAAACCTGAATGTGTAAACTGCTCTTACTTTGATACTGTTCTATGGTAGGCATTGCTCCCATACCTTAATAAAAATACCACCAACTAACTCATAACAGAATCTGATTCATTTTCCTGCTCCATTATGTTACAGTTCAGGACCAGGCGACTTCTCTAAGGTGATTATGCAGGGGTGGGCATTGGTCATCTATCTGATGGTGTACTTTCAGAAAGAAATTTGATCTTGCTTCTCAATTTTATATTACAGCATATAGATTAAAATTGATTTTCCTTTCTTGAAATAAGTGCTTTGCCCCAGAGTAAGGCAGACTTTAAGTTTTGCTTGCTTGGTATTACATTGTTTTTCTTGAGATCAAATACATTGACCCAATGTGAGGAATTATTGTAGACTTGGTTTTCTGATCTTAAAAATTGAAGACTCATCCTAAGGGACAAGGTTAAAGTTTTCATGGCATGCCTCTCAGATCATTTGGCAAATTAATCATCTTAGTGTACATTGTTGCATCTTTCGGTGTCAAAAACTGTTGATTCCCTCATGGCTCCCTTTGCCTAATTACTGTGAGGCCGTTAGTGCTGACTCATGTTCTTCATGTGCTTGGCACAATTCCCACCATTCCCTTTCCCCTACACACATAGACAAACAAGCATGTGTGAATAGAGTATGTGCTTTATGTTTATATATTTATGTTTACATATAAACAGTATATCTATTAGGTACACACATTTCATGAAAGAAATTTATTGCTGCATACATTCTACCTTGTAAAATTATTTTTATAATTAGTCCTACCTTTGTATTTTCCCTCCTTTTGTATACCACTTTCATAGATTTAACTCTTCTCTTTTGTGTATTCATGACAGAAATGTTATTTTGGGAAGGATAATGTAGAAGACAGAGTCAGCTCAGTACCTAATGATGGGAAAAGTCATAAAATTTCTCATCTACTTGAAAATTATGTCATTTGATTAAATGCTAAGCCTTTTTATTACCAGAAAAACATCATAATTTGTAGAAAAGGCATTTTAAATAGTGGAGGAAGTATGTGGGGGGAGGGGCTGTTCTCACATGTCTGTCACAGCTTAATCAAAGGTTAATTAACAACCATTTCTGCTTCAGAGACCCTCTCATCTGTTTGTGGTTTGAGATTATTACACCGTCGGCAGAAGAGGATCATTGGTGGGAAAAATTCGTTAAGGTAAAAGATTCTTCAGTGCTGGAGAGATGGCTCAGCAGCTAAGAGCACCAACTGCTCTTGCAGAGGACCAGGGTTCAATTCCCAGCACCCACACAGCAGCTAAGAACTGTCTTTAAGCTGGGTGTGGTGGTGTACACCTTTATTTTTTTTTATTTCATTTTTTTAACAATAAGTAATAAGTTGTGAGTACAAGCATCCTTCATGTAAAACCAATTTGCAAGCAGCTATGCCCAAACCCACACAGCCCAAGGCTCCTACCATTCAGCTGGAGGGGGTTGCATGTACAATCATGTTGATCAAATAAGTGTCCAGTCTATATTGCTGTAGTTTCACCATTCACCCCAATTGCAGCCCTTACATTCTACCACACCCCCTCTTCTGCAGATTGTTCCCTAGGCTTAGAAAAGGGGCACAGGTGGGCAAGAAGCAAAACAGTCTACTTTCTCTGGAGATGTCGTTTTGTACTCTGATCAGTTCAGGCTGTTTCCTTTCATGGGTTGACATTTTGTCCAGGAATAACCTTCAATCCTACTAGTGAAGCACAAGCAATTAGATATACAGGCATTTAAACAGTACTAATTATTATGGTAGGTTACTTTGGTATAGACACAGATGTTTGGATGGTATGCTAATCCATGAACTATAGCTTTTCTGTAAAAGATGACAAGGTCTTACTGTGGCTTATAACATCTCCTAACCACTAGAGGATGTAAGCTTGTAGCATCAACTGTGAATTATTCCTCCAAGGAGAGAGCTAATAGCCAATTAGATTTGGGATATACAGACATATGGCTGCAACTGCCACTGTTGCACAGTATCTCCAGGCAGTTGAGGTGTAGTTGATACTGATAGAGGAGTCTTGCTTGACTCCAAGGAGACCAATATTTGCTTTATTGATTTAGTGGCCGTTGGTAACACTCTCTGGCATTCCATAGTCCAACTGTACACTTGCAAGTGCGGTCTCAATACATCTTTCCCATGCTTACATCAGGTCTTCGACAGCAGGGCCTTACCACCTCTCTTCTTGCAGGTATCCCAGTTTACAGGCAAGAAGCTTTACCTTTTGGGGGTGGGGGGGCCTTGGATCCCCTGGCCAACATCTCCTTGGCAGAAAAATCCACTGCTGATATCAGAGCTCTCCTGTATTTAGTTTGCTTAATTGCACAGCTTAAAAAGACTTTAGTATTATATTTGGCTCTGAATAGAGAATAATCCTTTTCACAGTTCCTATGTCTATCAGTCAATTAAAGAAAGCAGTTATACAGGTTTTATAAGAGAATACCTCTATGACAGTCAGCTCTAATTTACAGTTAGGGAATGACTTCATTACCATCATGTTTTTCTTTGTTCTATGAAAAGGAGGTAAGAAAGTCTCTCATATTAAAACTTTGCAGCACTTGGAAGGTAAGGTTCATTAGGATTCATTATAAACAGTTGTTACAGGTAGAATCCACAGAGATGTTTGATGCCTGTAGCAGTCTGAGGCTTTTCTTCCTTTTTAATCCTAGCACTTGGGAGGCAGAGGCAGGTGGATCTCTGTGAGTTCAAGGTCACCCTGGTCTACAGAGTGAGTTCCAGGCCAGCTGGGGCTATAGGGAGACCCTGTCTCAAAAAGACAAAAAAAAAATTTTCAAAGGAGATTTTTAATATTACACATTATTTATATGCCTAGTGCCATGAACTTGGGATTCTTGTTATAAATTAAGTACAGATTATACTGATAATTTTCCTGTACTTTGATGTACATTTAACTTGTGTATACTGTTATTATAAAACTATTTCAAGACTCACGAAGTCAAGTTTCTGAAGAAAAATGTAGCATAAACAAAGTAATTTAACAGGGGACTAAAAAATGCATAACTGCAAAGATTCATTTCATTTAGAGTATATTTGGTTCTTTTTTATAAATCCAAAAATGTCTTTATTCTCAATCCTTGAAAAGTTAGTATTCCTTCAGAAAACTCTATGTGGAGCCAGCCAGATGGCTCGTGATACTTGTTTGATCTCTAGAACCCACATGATGGAAGGAAAAAACTGACTCACATAAGTTGTTCCTTGACTTCAACATGTACATACATACATACACACACACGCACTCGCACACACGCACACACACACGAATGTTAAAAAAAATTAGAAAAAAGAAAGTTCTTCATGAACAAAAAGCCAGGAAAAATTACAACAGTCCTTTATGCCAAACTAAAAGTATGTATCTGATGTACATAAACTTTTAAAAGCATTAACAAAGGCAGTGTGAATACAGAGTACCCTTCAAGTATTTCCAGTCACACAGTACAATTTAAATTTTGTTAAAACATCTATAAGTAATAGCATTACCTAATGTATATTTACATATTAAAGTTTCATATTACATCTATAAGATTAAAAATGACAAAAAACTATTGACGAGCCATTCAAATACTGAAAGGGGGGCCATGTGAGTTTTTATCTGGAGCAAGAAATTTAAGTTACTGTTTATATTCAGATCCTCATATATCATTGAGAATGTGCACTGTTAACTGCTGCAAGACAAAGAAAAACACAACAAGAAGAGTCCCGACCACAGTGTGCTCACTAGAGTGGTAGATACTTAGTCTAAGCAAGATGGAGTGCCATTATAGGCGGGGAGACTGTGTGCATGTGCACTTTAGTGTGAGTTCAGGTACATAGGTGCCGCAGCATGAATTAATATATTTGTTTCTTATTTGGAAACTAGCATTTTGTTGAATTCCTTTTTACGCTGCATAGGTGAAGTAGACTAAATGGAGAAAGTACACTGGAATCATGAAATTAAGAAAGACATCTTGTTCAGGATGGGTGGAATGCAGGGCTTATAAACAAGTTTCCAGCACGGCTCATGCCTGAGGTCTGCCAAGGTTAGGGTCATTATTCTCCATGTTGGAAGGGATCATGTCTTCATGTCCCTTTTGACCTCCTTCCCTCAAGCCACAAGCCACTAAAGTAACTGTTTTAATGACATATAGTGTGTGAAAAAGTTTAATAACAATAAAAATAAATTAAAAAATAACCCACGGCTGATGCCACAAGCTTGCATCCTCTAATGGTTAGGAGATGTTATAAACCACACGAAGACCCTGTCATACTTAACAGAAGAAAATGTAATTCATGGATTAACATACCATCCAAACATCTGTGTCTATACCAAAGTAACCTACCATAACAATTAGTAATGTTTAAATACCTATATATCTAATTGCATGTTCTTCATTAGTAGGATTGAAAGGTTATGCCTGGACAAGCTGGCAGCCCATGAAAGAAAACAGCCAGAATTGACTAGAGACCAAGACAACAGCTCCAGAGAAAGTAGACTGTTTTGCTTCTCATCCACCTGTGCCCCTTTTCTAAGCCTAGGGAACAATCTGCGGAAGAGGGGGCGCGGTAGAATGTAAGGGCTGCGATTGGGGTGAATGGTGAAACTACAACAATATAGACTGGACACTCATTTGATCAACTTGATTGAACATACAAGCCCCCCCTGCTGGATGGTGGGACCCATGAGCTGTGTGGGTTTGGGCACAACTGCTCGCAAATTAGTTTTACATGAAGGATTCTTGTACTCACAAATTGTCACTTATTGTTAAAAAAAATGAGAACAGCTGGACAGCTGGGGCTACAGGGAGATCTTGTCTCGAAAAAGCCACACACAAAAAAAATGAAAACAAAACACACAAAAAACCCAGAAAGATGCAGAAAAGTTACGGCAGAATGCATGATCTGGGATGGGTAGAGGTGGGGTGGGGGGAAGGGAAGGGAATATATGCCTGAACTGAATTGGAAAATGATGTATGAAATACACAAAGCACCAATAAAAAGAAAAAAAAATTAAAAGAAAAAAAAAGAAAACTAGGTGAATATGCCAGGGAGAAGCAAGCCAGTAAGCAGTGTTCCTCTATGGTTTCTGCTTCAGTTCCTGCTTTGAGTTCCTGATCTGATTTCCTTCAATGTTGGATTATAACCTGGAAGTATAAGCAAAATAAAGACTTTCCTCCCCCTCAAAAAAAAAATTTTTTTTAATTAAATAAATAAAAAATAAAGCGACTGTTTTACCTGACACTTTTCTTTGCCTTTCTTCTTCCGGTGGATGTGCCGTTGACTTCTTCCAGGGGTGGTTGGCCTTGGCAGGTTTCCCTCCGGCTGAAGTCGTCCCACGGAGACGGAAGGCTCCTGTGTGGAGCCACACTCCTGAGTAGCTGCTGGGTCCTGACAGCTGCACACTGTTTCAAGAGGTATGTGTCAGCCATTTTGACAACATAGTTGGCACTGACTTGCTTTCTGCTCAGTGGCCCTTGGGATGTCAGAACCAGGCTATTGGCTTCCCTCTGTCTGCTTCACCAATACTAGGGATGTGCGGGAGGTCACATGAGGAAAAACAAACAGCCCTCAGGAAGAGACTTGCTATCCTTCCAAGTTAGGACAACTTTGGATTCAGGGAGAAGGGAAGATGGGCGTTTGAAGAGGAAGCAGCTATGGCAGTGCCTTATCTAAGAAGTTATCTGAGAGCAGGAGAGACAGCTCAGTGACTGAGAGTGCTGACCCCTCACAGAGGACCCAGATTATACATGTTTGTAATCCTAGTACTTTGGAGGCTGAGGCAAGAGTATCCCGAGTACCAGGCCAGCGTAGGCTGTACAATGAACCGATATCAAACAGCAAGGGAACAACACATGCATGCACTTTTGTTGTCAACGTAGCCATAATTATTTACTCCCTACTGATGAGTACTTAGGTGTTACCATTCATCTGCTCTTTTACAGTGTTATGTATGTGTCTCGTTAGATGCACATTAGTGGGCCGGGGGTGGGGGCACGTTCTGCTGGGCCCTGGACTACAGCTCCCTTCATTGTTATTTGATCTTTCCGGTGCCTTGGATCAGATTATATTGCAGCATTGTGTCAGTTTCTGTTGCCTCACATTCCCACCCCAAATTGACACTACCTGCATTAACATTTTTCCAGTTTTAGAGTTTTTTTTTATTTATTTTTTTTTTTGAGACAGGGTCTCCCCTTAGTCCCAGCTGTCCTGGAACTCACTCTGTAGACCAGGCTGGCCTTGAACTCACAGAGATCTGCCTGCCTCTGCCTCCTGAGAGCTAGGATTAAAGGCGTGCGCCACCACACCTTCACACCTTGTAAATTATTTTAAAATCTTCACCTAGTCATATATAATGTATTCTCTGACTTTTTCCTTAGACTATTTAAAGGGTTTCTGCTTGAAGTTTCCTTTTGTGTTTGGCGCATGGAAAGGGGAAAGGGCCCGATTTTTTCCTCTTCTTTACAGATAGTTTGCCCAACACTTTTCTGTCTCGAATGTTTCTGTTTTCATCCGCTGATTTATGTTAACTCTGTCAAATGCCGATTTCTCATCTGTCTCTTCCACTTATCTATTTATTTGTAAGAGTAATGTTCTGTATACAGGATATAAATCCACATGTATATGTTTGCTGTTTCTGGGATATAACTTAGTTGACCTAACTTAACCTAGAGAACAGTCGTTTATGAATGTCAGGGTGTTGGGAAAGCAGC
Organism: Rhizomys pruinosus; assembly: GCA_009823505.1. Lineage (NCBI taxonomy): Eukaryota > Metazoa > Chordata > Mammalia > Rodentia > Spalacidae > Rhizomys > Rhizomys pruinosus. The sequence continues at coordinate 1,652,411 of VZQC01003281.1, forward strand.
ACCATGTCTCTTAGAACTGTTCTTGTTTCTACATGCTACAGCCGTGCAGTATGTGCTGTGGTGCACCAAGGCGGGCAAGCAAGTAGCCAGGTGCAATTATGGATGTACATATTGCTTCAAACACAACAAATGTTAGCAGGAAACAAGATGGTCTTTAGCATTAGAGTTTTGTAGTTATCTGTTTTTATTCTTTTTCATGTGTGTGTTTGTGTATGGAAATGTTCATATGTGCACATGTACAAATGGGTGCATGTGTACATATGTATGTAGGCACATGGAGGCCAGGAATCCACATTGAGTGTCTTCTTCACGTACTTTCCATTTTATTTTTCAAGATAAGGCCTTGCCCTGAACCTGGAGCTCAGCAGTTCAACTGGCAAGCCATAACAATCCACCCCCAGCCCCCAACCTGTCTCTGGGAGTTCAGACACAAGCTACCTTGCCTGGCTTTTTTTGTGGGTGTTAGGGATCTGAAGTAAGGTCTTCATACTTGTACAGCAAGCACTTTACCCACTAAGATACCTCCCCAGCCTCCTTTAAATTTTTCTGTCTAGAGTCTTGGTTTCTTTTCCCATTGCACTGACAAAATACTCTGATAAAAGCAACTTAAAGGAGAAAGGATTTATTTCAGCTCAGAGTGCAGCACATCTCAGCACATGCTGGCAGAGACGGCAAAGCAGCAGGAGCTGGAAGCAGCTGTTGCACCACCTCCACAGTGAGGAAACCAGAAGTGATGAGTGTGTTCTGCTGCTCAGCTCCCTTCCCCACCAGCCTGGAAATGGTGCTCCAGCGGGCAGCCTTCCAGCCTTAATCACGATGATCCCCAGAGGCAGGCCCAGAGGCCCATCTCTTTGGTGACACTAGATCTGTCCAGTTGATAATTAACACTAAGAATCACAGATGGAGAGGACATGTGGGGAGGGGAGGCTTCCTAGGAAGTCTTCTGAAACAGAGGCTGAGTTCATGTAATAGAAGCTGGTGGTAGGCAGCATCGAGTGTTCACAGTGCTGAGAAGGTATGAGGCATCTGAAGGATGTGAGAGAGCGGTGTTGGTATTCTTTTTTTTTTTCTTTTTAGTTTTTTCCATTTTTTGGTATTTTTGAGGCAGGGTCTCCCTTTTAGTACCAGCTGTCCTGGAGCTCGCTCTGTAGACCAGGCTGGCCTTGAACTCACAGAGATCCACCCACCTCTACCTCCCGAGTGCTGGGATTAAAGGCATGCGCCACCACGCCGGCTAGTTTTAGTATTCTTAAGGAGATTATCAGTACTGGGCTTTGTACAGTAGACATAGAAGAGAAAAGGCCAGATGCTGAGGCTGTGGATTTCATTTTCTCAGCAATGGGAAACCACTGAAGGGTTTTGGGCCTTGAAATATGATCAAAGAGCTATTTCAGGATATGAATCACTTGGAAGATGTATGAGAGGCCTGAAGGAGAAAGACAAATGTGTAAAGGTGTTTATGTGTTTGAAATTATATGAAAAAATCTCACCTGTCTCTCATGCCCTTTTTTTGAAGTGAATCAGATTTGTTTTATCAAATGATTAAGACCCACAATGGTAGGAACTTAAGGGGTTGTGTGCAAGGACCCTAATTTTATATTTTTATACTGCGGGAAGACTGGTTATAAGGCCATTACAATAATGGTGACAGGAAGTGGGAAAGGAGGGAGAGAAGGAAGACGCTGTGATAGCAATTCGAACTTAGTACACTGTAATAGAAGACTGGGATCTGGCCCTCAAGACGAGATAGAGGCACTGTGGAAGAGCTTGTTTACACACTAATTTTCCTCCACTGGTCTGCCCCCTCCAGAAGTGCTTCAAGTCCATAAAGGTCTCTTTACATTTAAATGCCAAGTCTGTGACACTACTTGGCACATGGTGGATACTCCTGGATGATTTCTGCATAATTAAAGCAGAGGCTCTGCTGCCAGGTAGCAGATACAGTTAAGAAGGTTGGCTTTTTAGAGAACAGTGGTTATTTTAAATCTAGACCAGCAGATAATTACTTCCATATGCCATTTGGAATTCCTGTTGTCTGCACAGTGTAAGATAAAGACAGATGATTAAAGAGCAGAGGAACGTTATAATGTTCAGCATTTTCATGTGTCTTGGCTGCGATGCAAGATTCTTTGACTATGAGTAGGAGAGTGTGCTTTGCCAGTATGCTGCATGTCCATGTGATGTGGTCTGTGAACTGTGTTGGACTTGATAACGGTCTTTTTTGAAGTACCTAAGGAACTGTTTCTTAACTTTATTGCAGTAACTTCACTAAAAGATATAGAGCCAGTTACAAGTGTTTCAAACAACCTCTTTATTTAATTTATTTATTTATTTTAAATTTTATTTCTGTATGTGTACGAATGTATTGTCTGCATGCAGGTGTGTGCACCTGTGTCGTGCAGTGCCGCAGAGGTCAGAAGAGGGTGTTGGATTCCCCTGGAACTGCAGTTCTCCTGGAATTGGAGTTTCAGACGGTTCTCGGCTGCCACGAGGGTGCTGGGGACCGAACCCAGGTCCTCTGCAAGAGCGGTCGGCGCTCCCAACCGCTAGGCCATCTCTCCAGCCCCTCAAACCTCTTAAGTTCTGATTTTCTATATCAGATTTTCAAGGACTTTGGCTTAAGCTATTTGCCTTTAATGTTAGGAATACCAAAACTTGCAAAATAGACACTGTATTGTGCAACAGAGCAGTTAGGCCCTGAGAAGTTACTGTCTTGTACTGTTTTACTTTCTTTTGTGAAGAACTGAGCCTCTGTTTACATAAGGTATCGTGTGCATGTCAGGTACCTTTTCTTGCAGTGGTGGTATAGACTGGCACTCTTGAGCAGCTATTTGTGAATAAGGTAACTTATCATCCTCTGTTTTGTTCTATTAAATAGGTGAGAACACTTGATGGTGCTTACCTTCACGGAGTCATCACTGTTTTACATAATCTTTCTAATGTAACAGTCTAGAAGTGATGGTCTGGGCAGGATGAGATCCAAATGCCAGTATTTCATCCTCTGTCCTTACCCTCATTTCAGATACAGGATCTTTATGGGTACTTTACTGGAAAGCTGTCAGAACTCTAGTAATCCAACTCTGACCCTCAGGCATTTCACAGATTGTGAGGGTCCAGGATGTGCTTCCAGACAGCATAACAAGGATAGCTGGCATAGTTTGTGAAGCACTGTCTAAAGGGTTTCTATCTCATCTTTCACATTTTTTTCTAAAGGAAAACCAATTAAAATTTGGAATGTGGTATCCTATTGATAGTTTGAAGTAGAGACAAGTAAATTTAAATTGCTTGTGACTCTTTCTCAATTACTCCAAAAGTACTGTGAGATGATTTTCTATCTATAGCAGTGCAGGAATACAACTGACAGAAAAGTTGCTGAATAGTAACCTAATTCTTTTTTTGTTCAATTTTGTTTATTAAAACATTTTTGAGATAATTATGAACTTCCAGAGAATCCAAAAGAAGAGCATGCAGTTCTCCTCTGTAAATTTTAGCCAGTGTAGTTTTATTTCCTTCTACCCCATCCCCATCCTCCCCACCCCCCACACTGGCAACTGAACTGTGCAAGAGGTTTTCCATCATTTTTCTATTATTCATCTACAGCCTCAGTTTACCTTCAGCTGTGGCCTACAGAAAATGTAAATCACCTAATTGAACTTCTAGAGATACAAGAAAAAAAAAATCGTAGTCTGACAAGTTGAAAAAACAAAACAAGGGCTGGGACTATACCTCAGAAGTAACAGCTTTGATAATCTTAAGCTAATTCTTTTAACTGCCTACTTTGATAACAAATAGAATTTTGGAAGAATGTATTTTTAACAAGGACTCTCTTATATCTGTAATTCTACTCCAGATTTAATTTTCTCAAGAATATAATTTTATCTTTTTGACTTTTTGCCTGGAAATGCCACAGCAAGTATAATTATCAAAGATTATTGCCCTGAAGAAAGGGAAGTAGGTTGATACTTAGAATTAGAAAGGTGAGGCCCCCCCCAAAAAAGAAAGATGAGCCCCAAGGTAATGAGAGTTATGTTTAAAAAAAAAAACAAAACAAACAAACAAAAAAAAACAAACGGGGCTGGAGAGATGGCTCAGCAGTTAAGAGCGACTGCTCTTGCAGAGGACCTGGGTTCGATTCCCAGCACCCACATAGTGGCTAAGAATTGTCTTTAAGCCCAGTGTGGTGGTATGCATCTTTAACCCCAGCACTCAGGAGGCAGAGGCAGGTGGATCTCCGTGAGTTCAAGGCCAGCCTGGTCTACAGGGCTAGTTCTAGGCCATCTGGGGCTACAGGGGCACCCTGTCTCAAAAACACAAAAAAACAAACAAACAAAAAAAACCCCAACCAACAAACCAACCAAATAAACAACAACAACAACAAAAACATAGCTATAGGGAGATTCTGTCTCAACAACAACAAAAAAATCATAAATAAATAAATAAAAACCACAGTTATAGCCAGGTGTGGTGGTACATGCTTTAATCCCAGGACTCAGGAGCCAGAGGCAGGTGGATCTCTCTGAGATCAAGGCCATCTTGGACTACATAGTGAGTTCCAGGCTAGCTGGGGCAAGAGGGAGACCCTGTGTTAAATATTTTATTTTTATTTTTATGTATATGACTTTTATTACCTACATATGTATGTAAATGCACTCATGTCCTGTGGTTCCATAGAGGTTAGAAGACGGCATTTGATTCCCCTGGAACTGGAGTTAGAGATGGTTGTCAGCTGCCATGTCATTGCTGGGAGTGGAAACCAGGTCTTCTGCAAGAACAATCAGTGCTCTTTTTTTTGGAGGGGGAGTCTTTTGAGACTGGGTTTTCCTGTAGTCCAAGCTGGAACTTGCTATGTAGACCAGGCTGGCCTTCAACTCACAGAGATCCACCTGCCTCTGCCTCCAGAGTGCCGGGATCAAAGGTGTGTACCACCATGCTCGGCCCGTGAGTGCTGTGTGTGTGTGTGTGTGTGTGTGTGTGTGTGTGTGTGTGTGTGTGTGGTGTGTGTTTTGAGACAGGGTCTCCCTGTAGCCCCAGCTGGCCTGGAACTTACTTGGTAGACCAGGCTGGCCTTGAACTCACAGAGATCCACCTTCCTCTGCCTCTCAAGTGCTGGGATTAAAGGCATGCACCACCCAGCTCAGTTAGTGCTCTTAACTGATGAGCCATCTCTGTAGCTCCTTGAGACTCTTTCTTAAACAAACAAACAAACAAACAAACACCACTTAATATTCATTCCATCATGACATCCTGTATGAGCGTTCTGAAGAATGAAGTTTTCATTAGTATCCACAGCATTAATCATACTAAAACCATTTCCTACACATGCATATGTAAGGGACTGTGCAGGTTCCAGTAAGATTACTTTTCCTAAAAAAAAGTATACTCGTGTTTTCTTTTCTTTTTTCTTTTTTTTTTTTTTTTTTTGCCTTTTGAGACAAGGGTCTCTTTTAGTCCCGGCTACGCTGGAGCTCACTTTGCAGACCAGGCAGGCCTTGAACTCACAGAGATCCACCTGCCTCTGCCTCCCAAGTGCTAGGATTAAAGGCGTGTGCCACCAAAGTATGCTTGTAACAGGAATAGTGAGATGGGAGTAGATTCCAGGATCTGGTCAGTCATTTAGCCTACCCTGCTTGGCAAAGTCCCAGGCCAGCGAGAGTGTTGCTGTTAAGCAAAAGGTGGAAGCACCCAAGGAGCAGCGTCCAAGGTTGTTCTCTGACCTTCACGTGCACCCACATGTGCACTCATGCACCCATACACATACCCCCACACACAGGGGTGGGGGGGGAGAAAGAATGAGAATATAGGTTTAGTTGGTCCACTCCAGAAATTAGCACTGTAAAAACCTAGGTACTCACAACTTCATTTTGGCAAAAACATTGCACTTTTCTCTTATAAAGATATTTTGTGGGCTGGAGAGATGGCCTAGCGGTTAAGAGTGCCGACCGCTCTTACAGAGGACCCAGGTTCGATCCCCAGCGCCCACATGGCGGCCAAGAACCGTCTAGAACTCCAGTTCCAGGAGAACTCCAGTTCCAGGGGAAACCAACACCTTCTTCTGACCTCCGCGGCATTGCACAACACGGTTGCACAAACCTGCATGCATTCAGTACATTCATACACATACAAAAATAAATTAAAAAATTTAAAAAAGATATTTTGTAAATTTTTAACGTAAAGTTAAGGTTTGATTGGTATGCATACCAATTTGGGGGGAATAGTTGCCTTAAATTGATGCAAGCACCCAGAACATGTATACTCTTTGGATTTAGATGTCTGTTAGTAACTTCTGAGGATGCTTACTCTACCTCGTGAGTTCTGAGGATAGAGGGGCAGTAGTTGTGCCCCTGCCTTTCATAGTCTTTCGTTCACTGGTTCTAAAGCGTGTGAATTCCAATCACCTATGGATCTACCCTGGTCTTACCAGTTTACAATGTACAGTCTCAGAGATTGTGTGCCTTGAATATTTATATTTTTTAAGTGGCCGGAGTGGTTCTAAGGAATATCCAGCATTAATAAAATATTAGATATTTGCAGAGATTTTGGGAGTCAGAAACTTTTGTGATAGTTTTATTGTATACAGGAGTTAATAAAATGTCTTTTTATTTCAGCAAGGTAGAGATGAGAGTTTAAGTGTTCTGGGGCTTGGATATCTTTAAAAATAAGTCACTCAATATAAAAAAAGAACTTATGGGGCTGGAGAGATGGCTCAGTGGTTAAGAGCACCGACTGCTCTTGCAGAGGACCCAGGTTTGATTCCCAGCACCCACGTGGTGGCTAAGAACCGTCTTTAACTCCAGTTCCAGGGGAATTCGACACCCTCTTCTGACCTCTGAGACATAGCACGACACAGGTGTACCAACCTACATCCAGACAGTACACTCATACACATAAAAAATAATAAAATTTAAAAAATTAAGAAAATAACTTATTTTAAAAAGTAACTTGACCGTGGTGGCACATGCCTTTAATCCTAGCACTTGGGAGGCAGAGGCAGGCAGGTATCTGTGAGTTTAAGGGCAGCCTGGTCTTCATAGAGAGCTCCAGGCCAGCTGGGACTAAAGGGAGACCCTGTCTCAAAAAGACCAAAAAAAAAAAAAGTAACTTGAGGTAAGAGTTCTTTTGGCTCTTTGAGGGGATACAGCCTATAGGAAAAGATGGCAGAATTCATGGTAGCAGGAATCTGAGGCATATCTAAACAGGTCAGCAAGCCTGGAGCAGGGACTGTTTGCCCTGGACTGCCTTTTTATTCATATGGAGATCTCCACCGAGGGACCCGTGTCACCACAGACAAGGTCTGCCTTCCCTCTCAGGTTAACTTCTCTGGATATTTGTCTCCTGCATGATTCCAAATCCAGTCAAGTTGACAGTGAAGATTAACTATCAAGTAGATTTTCAGTTTGTTTGTGTAATGAGGAAGAACAGGAAGCTCATGGAGTCGGGAGACCTGGATCTGACTCTCTCTCTCTCAGGTTCTCTGTGCCTCTTATTTGGGCTCTCTTAATTAGGAGTGGTTAGCAGACAGTGGAGGGTGCTGAAATGCAGCATATATATTTGGAGAATTTAAGAAATTATCTAAAGCTTCACTCTGGAAATTGGCATTCAGTTTTCATATTAATTATATTCTGCACTGACATTTTACTTTGAATAGTATCTTAAATACTGTTAATAAAGTATATGACATTTAAAATGTACTAGTAATATTAATACATAGAAAGTAGAAGTGAGAATTATTCAAATATGTCATTATTCTCTGCAGTTATTACTTTTTACTGTTTCAGAATGTAAATAGTTCTATATTTTAAATTTTGAAGTAGACCTGCAAGAGCATACTATTGAGGAACAAAAAAGAGCCAAACTGGGTGTGGTGGTGCACGCCTTTAATCCCAGTACTTGGGAGGCAGAGGCAGGCCAAGCTTTGTGAGTTCAAGCCAGCCTGGTCTACAGAGTGAATTCCAGGACAGCCGGGGCTACAGGGAGACCCTGTCTCGAACATGAAAAGACCAAAAAAAAAAAGCCTCTGGACTTTAGAGATATATGATTATTTAAGTTTGAAAATGGAAAGTTGTAAGGGACCACAGGAAATTTTTAGAATTTATGGATCAGTAGTTGATGGCTGTAGAATTATACAAGATGAGCAGAGCCTTGCTTAAGGCCATTAGAAGGTTCAAATCTCACATAACATGGGAGTAAATGGGGAGTTATATTTTTTAAAAAGCAGTTGTGGGGCTGGAGAGATGGCTCAGTGGTTAAGAGCCCTGACTGCTCTTGCGGAGGACCTGGGTTTGATTCCTAGCACCCACATGATGGCTAACAACCACCTGCAAATCCAGTTCCAAGGGATCTGATGCCCTCTTCTGACCTCCGCCGGTGCAGTTGCACTTACAAACTTGTAGGCAATATACTCATATGCATAAATAAAAATAATACATGAAATAAAAAATAAAGCATTTATTAGGAAAGTCCAGTCACTAGGAGATTTCACTTAGAAAACTTTTGAATTTAAAGTAAAATTCAAGTATATAGATCTTGAAACCAGTAGGACTCTCAAATTTGTTGAAGAAAAAAATTAATTTTTAATATTGAAAAATTAAATTTAATAAATGTCCTCTCATAGTTAGATGCCAGCATGAAGTTATGTGCAAAGCTGATCAAGCCAGGGATAGAGTTCGGGTTAGCAAAGGGAAAAGACTGAAAGTTTTGAAAAGCAGTGATTGTGCAATTTAGTGTGGTCCTACATGCCTAGAATCCCAGCACTCTGTAGGCTGAAGCAGGATAACTGGTGCCAGTTTTAGGCTATAGCGAATTCTCAAATTCCAGGCCAGCCTTGGCTACATGTTGAATGAGATCCTGTCTAAACAAACAAATAAGCCAGTTATAAAATATCAGTCAACTCTGAAAGTGTTGAAGATACCTGCAATATTACATATTCAGCTAGAATTTGATTTTTCTATAAAATAGCACATCTATCTCATTCATATAGAATTTGCTTTGTCTTTAAAAAATGGCCAAGTAAAATGCATGCCAAAGAATTAAGAACAAATCTCCCTGTGAGTCAGTATCATTAAATGTTTGGTCTGTGTATCCATTATATATTTCTTTTTTTTTTTTTCTTTTTTTGTGGTGTTTTTGAGACAAGGTCTCACTGTAGCCCCAGTTGGCCTGGATCTTACTCTGTAGACCAGGATGGCCTTGAACTCACAGAGATCCACTTGCCTCTGCCTCCCGAGTGCTGGGATTAATAAAGGCGTTGTTCTAGTTTGTCTTCCATTGCTGTGACAAAACACTCTGACCGACACCAACTTGGGGAGGAAAGGGTTTATTCAGCTTACATCTCCTGGGTCACAGTTCATCACTTAGGGAGCCCAAGGCAGGAACTCGGGGCAGGAACCTGGAGGCAGGAGCTGAAGCACAGGCCATGGAGGAATGCTGTTCACTGGCTTGCTCCTCTGGTTCCTGCCCAGCCTGCCTTCTTATACCGTACACACCCACCTGCCCAGGGTGGCACTACCTTCAGTGAGCTGGGCCCTCCCACACTGCTCGACATCAAGACAATACTCCCCAGCTGTGGCCACAGGCCAATCTCAATGGAGCAATTCCCCACATGAGGCTCCCTCAACCCAGGTGTGTCAAGTGACCGCGCAAGATATCCAGCACAGGTGTGCTCTACCACGCCTGACCTATGTATTTCTTATATGCCTGGTTTCTTGAGTGAAAAGTGGTTGTGAGTGGAGAAAGTTTTTTTTTTTTTTTAAATTAGTTTTTATTGATGCTTTGTGCATTTCATACATTTTTCCAATTCAGTTCAGGCTTATTTCCCTTTGCCTCCCCCCCCAACCCCACCCCATCCCAGATCATGCATTCTGCCATAACTGTCCTGCATCTTTCTCTCAGTTTTTTTTTTCATTTTTAGCTATAAGTGATAATCCATGAGTACAAGCATCCTTCATGCAAAACCTATCTGCAGGCTGTTGTGCCCAAACACCTACAGCCCCACCATCCAGTGGGGGGTGACAGGTTGTTTGTTCAATCAAGTTGATCAAATGAGTGTCCAGACTACATTGCTGTAGTTTCACCATTCACCCCAATCGCAGCCCTTACATTTTGGAGAAAGTTTTAAGAAGCCCTGCCAAAGAGTGCCGTAAGCAGTGGTACAGGGTGGGTGAACATGGAGCTGTAGTCATCCAAGGAAGCAGCACGCTGGTGGGCTGGCTCATGTATTCTGGATCAGAAGTCTCACTTGGGGACCCTTGCCACCTCAAGAACGCCAATTTCTGGAGACAGTTTAGGTTATTTCAACTGGGGGTGGACTGTAGGTATGATTGTCTGGTGATGAGAGGCCAGGGATGCTTTTGAATACAACACAGGGAACACCCTCAAATTAAGAATTCTCTGGCTCAAAATATCAGGGGTCTGAATATCAAGGCATGGTATTTATAAACATATCCAGATTAATCTAGTAAATAGTTTCTACTTTCATAGCATAGCTTCATATGAAAAAAAGACATACACATTAAAACCAAGTGTTTATTTACTAAATCAACAAGTACATGTTGTATTCAATACTCCAGGCACTAGGATTCCTCAGCAAACATGACATAATGATTCCTGACTTAGAATAACTTAGTTTTTTGGTTTTTTTTTTTTTTTTGAGAGAGAGAGAGAGAGAGAGAGAGTTTTTACTATGCTGTTCAAGGTGACCTCAAACTCATTATGTAGCCCAGGGTGGCTTTGAACTCAGGATCCTCCCACTTCACTGCTTCAGCCTCTGGAATACTGGGATTAAAGGCAATGTGCCTGGCCATCAAGCCTGGCTTGGAATAATTTGTTCTCTAATGTGAGAGATAATAGTGAGCTAGAAAATGATACCTGGTCTACAGAGCAATTTCCAGGACAGCTGGGGCTACAGGGAGACTCTGTCTCAAAAAGACCAAAAAAAAAAAAAGTGCAAAGTCCAGCGAAGTCTAGCAGAGCCTACAGGTTGAGAATGGGAGACAAAGAAAGGTGGGCTGCGATCTAAACACGGAGGTGTTAAAGGAAGCTTCATGGAGAGGACATCAAAATAAGGAAGTCAAAAAGTATGATGAATATGTTGATAGAGTTTGCATTGCATTTGGTCTATAAAAAATGGGGATAGCTGAGGCTCCTTGCTAGGAGTAAGGTGGCTTGCACTAGCTTTGCAGGACACAGAGGCATGTTGATGTCCCATGCAGCTTCAGGACTAGTAGTGGAGATGACAGCAGAATGAATATAGTAAATAATTCTGTGCTACACTATGAGTTTGTATTTGGGACCTTTTCCACTTGGTAAGCAGATGACATATTGATACCTAGTTCTTACTTTCCATTCCTTCTTATTTGCTTCTTCTCAGAAAATAGTAAAATCTAGAATTCTTTACAAACTCAAAGTAAGGAGTAATGGGTAGTGGGCGTCTAGGAGGGGACATGGAGCATTAGGTCAGAGAAATAAAATGGACAGAAAGGCTAAGTTTACAAAGGGGATGATGATTTGGAACAAAGACTTACAGTATCTCCACTCACTTTCTTAGCGTCAACCACCAGTTTTCTTTATCTGCAACAAGCCTCGTATTTCATTTAGTTCCCACTTCTTTCAGATATGGCAACAGCTCGAGAAACTATGCTGTTCGAGTCGGCGATTATCACACGCTGGTACCAGAGGAGTTTGAAGAAGAAATTGGAGTTCAACAGATCGTGATTCACAGGCAGTATCGTTCAGACAGCAGCGACTATGACATTGCCCTGGTCAGATTACAAGGACCAGAGGGGCGATGTGCCAGGCTGAGCACCTCTGTTCTGCCAGCCTGTTTACCTCTGTGGAGAGAGAGGCCACAGAAAACAGCCTCCAATTGTTACATAACAGGATGGGGAGACACAGGTAACGCAAAGGAAACAGCTAGGAGAAATGGACACCTTCCCTCTGGTGTCCGTACTTGGGTATGCAGTGCCTAGTGAGATTTTCTTAGAGATGGGATCAAGTGTAGATGCCCGAATGTCCTGCCAAGTGTGAAATGTGTGCATATAATCTAGAGTCAACATCCACTGTGGGTTCCCATTCCAATTTTACCATAAAGTGATAGAACTCAGCTGCCAGTACAGATTAGGGGTTGAAAGTGTTTTACAACTTTTAGTTGTCCAGATTACTGAGAGGACAGGGAAGAGATTTAAAGACCTATTCTGTATAGCTTTTCTAGATGATTTTAGTGGTTGGCCCTGAAAAGGACTTCGGTGTTTGATGGTTTTGTTTTTTTTTAATCAAGGAACCCTTTATCCCTTTATCAAGCTTTAGGTTTTTTTTGGGGGGGGGAGGGGGATTTTTTGAGACAGGGTCTCCCTGTGGCCCTAGCTGGCCTGGAACTCACTATATAGACCAGGCTGGCCTTGAACTCCCAGAGATTCACCTAGGGAGAATTCCTGAAATTAGCAAAACTGCTTAAATGGAGATTGAGGTTGAAAAGAGGCCCCATGTAAGTTTCTCTTTCATCTTTCCTTCACATTCTTTCCACCTGCAAGCTCTATGAGGCATAGTCAACATATGTTCTTCTCAGGTGAAGAAATTTGTCTTGCTGTGGAGACAATCAGTGTGCACTCAGGATAGACCTTCAAACTGACCTAGGTCTCACCTGGATTAGGTGCTCAGTAGTTAAATGACTATTAAATAAGGATAAATAGTTGGTTGGCTGCTTCCTATTTTAGAAATTTACTTATAATCATACTCTTGAAAAAAATATCCAGCATATTTTACAGGTGTTGCAAATGTTTAGTATCTACTCTTTCACACTACATGCTAAAGCTAGACTTCATTATTTCATAGCAGCAACAATCCAGTACTCTAAGAAGGCTGTTGTTTTTGTGATTACTTCATAATAAATTGCTCATTCACTTTTAAGATACATCTGAATGTATCTGAATGAATAGCGGGGTGTGGGGTGGCTCACACCTAGCACTTGGGAGGCAGAGGCAGGAGGATCTTTGTGAGTTCAAGGCCAGCCTGTTCTACAGAGCGAGTTGAGTTCCAGGACAGCTGGGGCTACAGGGAGACCCTGACTCAACCAAAAACAAACAAAAAATCTGAATGAACAAAAATGACAAGGAAAGCACATTTTCTAGGATTTTTTTAATGGCCTAGCTATTACGATTTAGATTAAATAAAAGCATATGGAGGACCTATCAGTTGCACCTTTGAACCAGTCTACAGTGAATGGCTTGTCAGAAAGTATTGAACCACATGGTAAGACTTAAACCTGCCTCTATAATACAGGAGACTGCAGTTTTATCCCTGCACCATTCTCATACAACATTGCATCCCTATTTTGAACAGCTGCCACTTATGCACTAATACTCCTAAAATTCAATGTAGGTTGAGGTGGTTTTTGTTTGGTTGGTTTTTTTTTTTTTTGTGGTCGTTTAGAGACAGGGTCTCCTGTAGTCCAGCCTGGTCCTGGAACTCACTCTACTAGGGTGGCCTTGGACTCACAAAGATCCGCCTGCCTACTGCCATCCAATTCTAGGATTAAAAAGGCAAAAAGCCTCAGACTGCTGACCGAGTCAGGCAAACATCCTCTCGTGTGGATTCTACGTGTAACAACTGTCTAGAGATATATATATATATATGATTAAAGGTGTGCCCCACCACACCAGACGAGGTGGTTCTTATGTGAACTGATGTCCCAACACAGCTAGTCATCTTTTTGATAATCAGAATCACACAATAACAAGAGATTCTTCTAAATTACCTTTTCTTTTTACAGCCAAGTCCATAAATGTTACTCATTGATTTTTGAACCTTAGTATGAGTGTTTTGCCTTCATATGTATTAAATGTTCCTGTGTCTGCAATCATGCAGTTCCCTGGAACTGGAGGTATAAATGTTGTCAGCTGCATGTGGGCGCTGGGAACCAGACCTGGGCCCTCTGGAAGCCTCTTACCTGCTGAGCCATCTCTCTGCCCCCCTAACTAAAAATTTTTTAATGTTTTGCCTGTATCTGAGCACACCTGTACTATGCAATACCCATGGAAGCCAGAAGAGGCCACTGGCTGCTCTGGAACTGAACGTGTGGGTGCTGGGAACCAAATCAGGGTCCTACTATGAAGTGGTGAAGGCTCTTAAATGCTGAGCCAGTCTCCAGCCTTCATAATTTCTTTAAAAAAACTCAATGCTAAGTAACATGTTTGTGAAGGAAGGGCGTATATAAGTACCACTTACAAGTATCACGTATTTTGCTCACTCTAAAGCTGGACTATTTGGAACCATGTTAACTGCTAAACGTTAACTGGAGCCTCAGTGACTATGTTAACTGCTAAATGTTAACTGGAGCCTCAGTGGCTAACTCAAGTCTTTGTCCGAACAGGTCGTGCCTATTCAAGAACACTACAACAGGCAGCTGTCCCCTTACTTCCCAAGAGGTTTTGTGAAGAACGTTACAAAGGTCGGTTTACTGGGAGAATGCTTTGTGCTGGAAGCCTCCAAGAACACAACCGCGTGGACAGCTGCCAAGGAGACAGCGGCGGGCCGCTGATGTGTGAAAGGCCTGGAGAGACCTGGGTCGTGTATGGGGTGACTTCCTGGGGGTATGGCTGTGGAATCAAAGATTCTCCAGGTGTATATACCAGAGTGTCTGCCTTTATACCTTGGATAAAAAGCATCACTAAACTGTAACTTATTTAAAATTCAGGAGGAAAAAAATGAAGATACTGTTGGCTTTCAGATGCCACTATCAGCACTAAGCCAGGGATGACAACTACTGTGAGATCAAAGTTTCTGTTCTTATAAAAGCTGTGTCTTCTCTGCTTTTGAGTTAACAGTTCTAGGCGACATCGCAGTATCTTTTAGCATTGTTCTCTTAATTTTAATGGAAATTATTCTATCTTTTCTCCACACTCAACTTTACCATGGTGTTTCCTAAAGATCAGATTGAGATTTATCATTGAATATGCCATAGATTAAGTGCCTATATTGATGGCTTAAAACGATTTTACACTCCAATCTTATAAGAGTTTGACAAGTTTTTGTATATTCCACAATCTTCACAGCTTTTGTTAAATGAAATTAAAGGCCATAAAGGCAGAGGAATTCTATTATAAATTATAAGCAAGGTAGGATCACTAGGCCAAATTTCTCAATGTGTCACAAGTATCAAAATATGTATTACTACAGAAAGTCCAGAGGACCTGGGTTCGATCCCCAGCACCCACATGGCGGCTAAGAACCGTCTGTAACTCCAATTCCAGAAGAACTCCAGTTCCAGGGGAATCCGAGACCCTCTTCTGACCTCCGTGGCATTGCACGACACGGGTGCGCAGACCTACACGCAAACAGTACATTCATACACATAAATAAATAAAATAAAAAATTAAAAAAAAAAGTCCAAGAGGTTGTCATGTTCTGGTTGTCCATCAACCAGCAATTGTATGAAACAAGAGTTTAACCCACAACCAGGAACAACCCATATCCACCCAACCACATTTAACCACAACTTGGCAAAGTGTGAAATGTTACTTTTGCTGATACTGTTTTCTGGATCATGATAGAAGAGTGCCATCTACTGGAATTTTCTAGTAAACCTAAGGGATTCCTCAAATTTACCCAATGTAATTTCAAGGTTTTCTACCTACAGATTAAGTTCTAAAATGTTTAATCTGGGCTGGAGAGATGGCTCAGCAGTTAAGAGCACTGACTGCTCCTGCAGAGGACCTGGGTTGATTCCCAGAACCCACATGATGTTTAAGCTGGGCGTGGTGGCATGTGCCTTTAATCCTAGCACTTGGGAGGTAGGCAGATCTGAGTTCCAGGCCAGCTGAGGTTAGAGTCCCTACCTCAAAAAAAAAAAAGCTTAACCTATACTCAAAATTACTCATAGCCTCTTTTATGCACCTCAAAGTTGGCTAGAAGGATCAATATGGCTGCAAATAATCTGTCAAATGCTGCCAGCAAAGGACTTTCCTTTCTGCACTGACTTGCCCTTGTCTCATTTTGGAATGAAAGTACAAAGCAAAGGTGCTATTATATAGTTCACTTCTGGAATGTGCAACCTGTGCTTACCAGTAAAGTTTTTCATAGAATCCCATCATTTAAAAGGCAAGAGTTTTTGAGACAGGGTCTCCCTATATATAGCCCCAGCTGGCCTGGAACTCAAGAGATTCATCTGCCTCTGCCTCCTGAGTGCTAGGACCAAAGGTGTGTGCTACCATGCCCGGCTTAAAGAAGGTTCTTAGCTGTCATGTGGGTGCTGGGAATCGAACCTGGGTTCTCTGCAAGAGCATTCGGCGCTCTTAACCACTGAGCCATCTCTCCAGCCCCAAAAGGCAAGAGATTTTTTTACAACCTCAAGAGAACCCACAGTATAGGGCTGGAGAGATGGCATAGTGGTTAAGAGTGCTGACTGCTCTTGCAGAGGACTGGGTTCAATCCCCAGCACCCACATGGCAGCTGAGAACCATCTTTAACTCCAGTTCCAGGGGAATCTGATGCCCTCTTCTGACCTCCAAGGCATTGCATGACACGGGTGCACAAACCTACATGCAGAAAGTACATTCATACACATTAAAAAACAAACAAACCCACAGTAGCACTCATCTGACTAAACTGCACATGGCATTTACTTCCACAGGGCTTTGGGAAATGAAATAGAAATGAAGCTTTAAAACCAGTGATTAGCAAATAAAGGGGAGTTAACAGACAACTTGCCCAAGTCCAAAGACTACTCTCAGAGCAAACTGCCCTATGTGGTTTTTAAAGCAAAGTATGCAGTGCACATTTCTGTAAATAAAGTGCATAGCTTTCTAATCTCCTGCAGCTGGCATCATTTGGGGCATTAAAAATTAGTACTCTGCAAAGCTCGTGATGTCGTCTTTCTTTACTGCTGCATAGAACTCCATTGTGTAGATGTACCACATTTTCTCTATCCACTTGTCAGTTAAGGAGCTAGAGGACATCACGCTGAGTGAAGTAACACAGTCCCAGAAAAACAAACGACGAATGGTATCCCTCATCTGTGGATGCTAGTGCCAACTACCCAGTTGTATTTCTTGTGTAGGGCCCCCTGAGCTTTTGTACAAAGCAGTTGGGCATAATACATTTTGGAAACAACAACAGAAAAGATTGCATCAAAGAACTGACTGAGACGGTGAACTTCTGCTCAAAATAGTCAACTTCCCCATGGAAAATACTGAGAAAGACTGAGAGATGGAAAGCATGTTTGGCAGAATGCATGAGCTCTGGCGGGGTGGGGGAATGAGCGGGAACACGGGTCTAGATTTGTTAAAAATAAATAAATTTATGTAAAAAAAAAAAGAAAAGGCAGCATCTTCAGCAAGTGGTGTTGGCAAAACTGGATCACCACTTGTAGAAGAATGAAATTAAACCCCTACCTCTCGCCTTATACAAAAGTGAACTCCAGATGGATCAAAGACCTCAATGTGAAACCCCAAACTCTGAAGGCAATAGAAGAAAAAGTTGGCAGCAGACTACAAGACATAGGCGTAGGAAAAGACTTCCTAAATCAGACAGCAGCTGCACAAGAATTAAGGTCGACAATTGACAAATGGGACCTCATTAAACTCAAAAGCTTCTGTACATCAAAAGAAACAATCAAGGAAGTGAAGAGAAATCCCACAGAGTGGGATGAAACCTTCATGCAGCTACATCTGACAAAAGCATTGATTCCAGAATATATAAACGACTTCCTAAAAACAAAAAGAAGAAGAAACAATGACCCACTCAATAGATGCGAGCAAGAAACTGAACAGAGACTTCACACGGAGGAATTAGAGATTTCTGAGAAAACACCTCAAGAAGATGTTCAACATCACTGTAATTAAGGAAATTCGTCAAAGAGGCCCTTTTGAAGTAGTGGACGTGTGATGGTGAATGTGAAAACTACAGCAATGTAGCTGGACACCTTTGATCAACTGAAGTGAACAAACAACCTCCCCCCCACTGGATGGTGGGGCTGTGGGGGTTTTTGGGCACAACAACGCCTGCAGATAGGTTTTGCATGAGCGATGCTGTAGCTCATGGATTATCACTTATAGCTAAAATGAAAAAAAAAAAAAAAACTGAGAATCCGACCATATAAAAAAAAAAAAAACGACTGATCTGGGATGGGGTGGCGAGGGTGGGGGGGAGGGAAAGGGAAAAACCTTGAACTGATTGAAAAATGTATAAATTGCACAAAGCATCAATAAAACTAATTAAAAAAAAAAAGATATCATCTTACTCCAATAAAGACTGAGCTGGATTTCAAGAAACAAAATGATACCAAGTGCTGGAGAGGTGTGGGGGAAAAGGGACACATCTCATCCACTGTGGTGGGAATGTAAACTTGTACAGCCCACTATGGAAAGCAGTGTGGTTGGAGAACCCTGGTAAGACTTGGAATGGAAACTTGCCCTGACCCAGCCATACACCATCTGGGGCATGTACCCTCAAGCACTCACGGCCACCACAGAGATACATGCACGGCCTTTTATTGCAGCTACTCTTTTACAATAGCCAAGGAGCTGGAACCAACCTAAATGCGCCCCAACTGAACGAATGATAGAAAATATGGTGTACATCTACACAAGGAAAGTTCTATGCAGCAGTACAAGAAGCACGACATCACAAGCTTTGCAGGAAATGCTCTGGAGCTAGAGACTCATGCTGAGTGAATAAGAGTTAACAGTCTCAGAAAAGCAAACGATATATGGTATCCCTCATCTGTGGATGTAGGCCAATTACCTAGGTTGTAAGTTATTTCATTTGTTGTAGCTGGCCCCTGAGCTTGTTGTCCAAAGCAGATTGGCGTAATGCATATTGGAAACAACAACAACAGAAGAGACTGCATCAAGAACTGACTGAAACAGGTGAACTTCTGCTCAAAACAGGTCAACTTCCCCATGGAGATATGTGTGAGAGAAGACTGAGAAAGAGATTGAAAAGCATGTTGGCAGAATGAATGAGCTCTTGCAGGGTGGGGGGATATGGGCGAAACCCGGGTCTAGATTTTTAAAAAATATATAAATATATGTAAAAATAAACAAATTAAAAAAAACATAGTACTCTCAAGCTGGGGCGGGTGGCGCACCTTTTAATTCCTAGCATCTGGGAGCAGAGGAGGCGGATCTTTGGAGTTCAAAGGCCACCGGGTCTACAGAGCGAATCCAGGACAGCTGGGGCTACAGGGAGACCCCTAGTCCAAAAAAATTACCAAAAAAAAAAAAAAAAAAAAAAGTACTCTCTCCCCTGGTATACCCAACGTTGGACAACCCAGTAACTTTCTTGCAGGTTTTTCTAATGTGCTGTAACATCAGAACTTGCTCATACCACCCTCACCCAATCCATAAAAATTAAACAAGAGACATCACTTTTACTTTACCAGTTATTATTCAGGAACCAAGCTTTTAAACACTTAAGACAAGGAAGCATCTTATATAAATACTAGGTGAAATACAGTTCAAGCTTGTAATGAAAACAGTAGCCAACAGGCATTTTTCAAGACAAACTTGAAAAGCCACTGTAAGAAACCGGAGACCTCAGCAATCATTTTCTTGATACCGTCTTAATTGAATGGTGGTGGTTCTTCACATGGTGTAAGCAAAGAATAGGGAGTCTACGCCATGGCGGCCCCACGAGGTGACAGCATAACTGTGAGCTTACTCGGCTAGTTGGTCCCGGAGCTCGTGTGCCCACAGTGCGGCTTGCGCGCGATTTACCGAACACTGCACACCCGTACCGCTGACCGCGAGCGGCGCGGACAGCACAGGTCTGGAGCGCCTTGCATTTTAATGACCAAAAAAAACTTTGCCCCAGTCACCATTTTACCATCCGTAGCTTTACTACGTACTACAACCAAGCTACACTTGCTCCCGGGCGGAAAAGGGCGCAGCACCGCGCGCCCGAGATCTTATACGCGGGATGACGCATTCCCTGCGCGCCGCGTGGGGGGCGGGGCTTGAGGGTAACCCCGCCTTAGTCGGCACCCAGAAGGGTTGAGGGGTTGCTGTGGCACGCATTCCACGCATGGGCAGGTCCTAGACAAACTAGTTCTCGCGGTGTTTAGCCAGCTCGTTGCTGGCAGAACCGAATTGCGGAGATGACCTCCGTCCTTTACTCAGGTTACTTGCTTGGCAAGTGGTACACAGCAGGTTCTTTTGCTGGCCGTCCACGGTATAGAAAGATCCCGTTCTGTCTCCTCAACTGTGCGGTGGCCAGGACTCGCCTCCCCGGGCAGTCTCGCTCCCGTGACGGTGGTTTTTTCAGCCTTGGACAAAAACAAAAGATGGTCAAGTCAGCTCAAACCCTTTTCACTCTGTGAAACCGCAGAGCCCAGTGAAGGCTTCGGGGGGATGCTGTCAGGGACCGTGATATAAAGATCTGGGGTTAGAGCCAGCGTGGAGGGCCACAAAATGTACTCTTCACGTCGTGAGCGAGGGGGATTTAATTAGAACAAATCTGTGCTAGTGTCAGTATGAAAATTAATGGGAGAAACGACTGAATTTGAAGGACCTAGGAGTGCTTCTAAAACCTCCATATTCCTCACCTCATCTCACTAATAAACTGGAATAACTATTGAATAATAAGGCTTACGCACCAAACAGCAGTAGGGTTTTTTCCAAATTGCATTTTATCTAGACGCTCTGAAGACGTCCACTTCGTTGGACATCCAGAGCTTGGAAGTCAGCCCTTGTAAGGTGGAAGCTGTTGGTTCTTCCAGCCTTCTTGCCCAGCGGTGAGGTTATACCCCCTGCACTGCACCTTCCTGTTGCCTGTTTCTTAGTCTTGGTCTGCCTGAATCTCCTTTTATTAAAAGTTCACTAGTCATATTCGATAAAGCCCTACTTTAATAACTTCATTTAACCTTAATGACCTCTTCAAGACCCACGATTCCAAATACAGTCGTATTCAAAGGATTTAGTAGAGATTTAGACTAAAGAATTTGGGGGAATACAATTTGGCATAAAACTACACATTTATATATGCTGGGCTATATTGTCTTACTGAAGGTTTTTGTTTGTTTGTTTGAGACAGGGTCTCAACTGTAGCTCTAGATGTCCCGGAACTAACTATGGAGATCAAGCTGGCCTTGAACTCACAGAGATCCATCTGCCTCTCTGTTTCCCAAGGGCTGGGATTAAAGGCATGAGCCACCACGCCCGGCTGAAGGTTTTAAATGGTTAGATAAGCCGGGCGTGGTGGTTCACGCCTTTAATCCTAGCACTTGGGAGGCAGAGGCAGGCGGATCTTTGTGAGTTCAAGACCAGCCTGGTGGTCTACAGAGTGAGTTCCAGAACAGCTGGGGCTACAGGGAGACCCTGTCTCGAAAAGACAAAAAAAAAAAAATATTAATAATAAATAAATAAATAAATGGTTAGATAACTGGAGTGGGATTAATGACAATGTACGTGTGTATTTTGACTTAAAACTAAGATTCGTGTTTTGTCTGAAATTGAACTTTTTATATATCATTTATTGTTTATATTTTATGTGTATGAGTGTATTGATTGCATATATGTAAGAGCATCCAGGTCATTCAATGCCTGTGGAGGTCAGAAAAGGGTGTCCAATCCCCTGGAACTAGCGTTATGGATGGTTGTTAGCTACCATGTGGTGCTGGGAATTGAACCAGGGTCCTCTTCAAGAGCAGTGATCTTAACCACTGGGTGGTCTCTCCAGCCCCTGAAATCGAACTGTTAAAAATATTTTATTATTTTTATTTTATGTATATTATTGTGTTTGCTTGCATGTGTGTAAGTGCACCTGTGTTGTGCAGTGCCCTGGAGGTCAAATGAGGCTGTCTGGATCCCCTGGAATTGGAGTCACAGTTGGTTGTTACCTGGCAGGTGGGTACTGGGAGTAGAACTCAGGTCTTCTGCAAGAGCAGGGCTTTTAGTTGCTGAGCCACCTCTCCATCCCCTGAAACTGAACTTTTGAAATATGCCTTTTGCTGCATGCCCTTATATTTGTTTATTGTCTTTCCTTCATCTTGATTGTCTCCTCATCCATTGTCATCTGCCAAATTTTTTTGTAGCTTTCAGTGCTTTCATCAAATGTTGCTTGTCTTATGGAGATTTTCAGAACTCCAACAGAATTTGTTTTTTTTCTCACTTTTTGACAGATAGTAGTTCTAGTTTGCTCTTCTATTGCTGTGATAATATCTCTTTCTGTCTTTTGAGACAGGGTCTCCCTGTAGCTCCAGCTGTCCTGAAACTCATTATGTAGACCAGGCTGGGCTTGAACTTACAGAGATCCCCCTGCCTCTGCCTCCCAACTGCTGAGATTAAAGGTGTGCACCACCATGCCCCCATGATAATATCTTACTAGTTAAAGTCCATCATTGTGGGTCATAGAGGCAGAAACACAAAGCAGGAGCTTGACGCAGAAATAACTGAAGAACATTGCTTGGTTCCCTGGCTGGCTCCACTAGCTTTCTTCCATGACCCAGGCCTGTCTGGCCAGGGGTTGCATTCCCACAGTGATCTGGGTCCTCAGACATCAATGAGGACTTTTAAAGTTCCCTCTGAAACTTCCCAAGACAGGCCTCCATCATCTACATTTCTCTCAGCATTCTTCCAAGATCACACAGAATAGCCCATTAAGCTCTGAGCTTTTTGAAAAACCCAGTGGCTTTTCAATAGCCAGAGTTCCAAACACTTCCACAATCCTCCCCCAAACAGCATGGTCAGGTTCATCACACCAAGACTGTATTCTCTAGTACCAATTTCTGTTCTAGTTTGCTTTTTTATATTGCTGTAATAAACACCATACCTGTTGTGGTTTGAATGAGAAATGTCTTAAATCAGCACTCGGGGCCATTGCCAAATGCCTTGAAATACTCAGTACTTATTTCTGATACTGAAAAGGATTTGTTTCAAGGATCAAGGATATGATTTCATTGGCAGAGTGCTTGCCTAGCATGGACAAAGTCCTGGGTTCTGTTCCCAACTCTGTCTAAACTGATGTACATACCTGTGGCCCCATTATTAGGGAGGTAGAAGGAAAAGGATCTGAGTTCAAGGTCTAGGATATAGAGACCTTGTCAGAAAATATGGTTTTTATTTAAAAAGTTATGTTTCGGGCTTGGAGTGTGGTATGAAGCTAGTATGCTTGCCTAGTATGCACAAGGCCACAGCCCAAATCCACAGAAAGAAATCCAAAAAGTCATTTTCTCCAGAAGGAGGAGGATTTTTTATTCATTTATTTATTTTTGGTCTTTTGGAGTCAAGATCTCCCTGTAACCTCAGCTGTTCTGGCACTCACTATGTAGACCAGGCTGGCCTTCAACTCACAGAGATCCATTTGCCTCTGCCTCCCAAGTGCTGTGACTAAAGGTGTGCACCACCATGCCAGGCTTTGTTAACTAGCTTCCCACAAATGTTCTGCAGACATTGCCCTTGCTTGAATAGACATTTCTTAAAGAAGACAGACATTCAAAAGGCTAATAAATAGATGAAAAAAAATATTCAGTGTCAACTATTGTCAGGGAGATTCAAATTTAAGCCAGAATGAAACCACCTCATTCTAGTTAGAATGACATTATAAAAGAGAAAACAATAACAAATATTAGTAAGGATGCAGAGAAAAGGGAACTCTTATGCATACTTGCAAAATCTTAAGTTAGTACTACTATTATGGAAAGTAGCATGTGGTTTTCCTAAATAATAATAATAATAATAATAATAATAATAATAATAATAATAATAAAGCATGAGGTTCTGGTAAGAGATCCTGGCTGAAGAAAGGATGGGCTGTCCACATTCATCTACCAGGAATGATACAGGGACTTCAAGAGGAGATTGAGAGGTTAGGTAAGGGGAAAAGCTAATGAGGTATAGCCTGAAATTCAAAGTGATTTTTTTTAATGGGAACCTTTTTAAAAATTATTTATTTATTTATTTGTTTGTTTATATTTTTTTATGTGTATGAGTGTACTGTCTGGATGTAGGTTTGTGCACCCATGTGGTGCAATGCCTCAGAGGTCAGAAGACGGCGTCAGATTCCCCTGGAACTGGAGTTAAAGACAGTTCCTAGCCGCCATGTGGGTGCTGGGAATCGAACCCGGGTCCTCTGCAAGAGCAGTCGGTGCTCTTAACTGCTGCGCAATCTCTCCAGCCCCTCAAAGTGATTTTTTTTTCTTTAATGTGTATGAATGTACTGTCTGCATGTAGGTTTGTGCACCCGTGTTGTGCAATGCCACGGAGGTGAGAAGAGGGTGTGAAGGGTGTTGGATTCCCCTGGAACTGGAGTTCTCCTGGAATTGGAGTTTCAGACGGTTCTCAGCTGCCACGTGGGTGCTGGGGATCGAACCTAGGTCCTCTGTAAGAGCAGTCGGCACTCTTAACCACTAGGCCATCTCTCCAGCCCTCAAAGTGATTTTTTTTTATATTTAAATTGAATTTAATTAAGTACAAATGTTTCAAATTCCCAGAAATATCTACTACCATGACCTGCAACATCACTCTGTGCTGTGCATACACGGACCAGTTTAGGCACAGGGCAAAGATGATTAAAGTAATTCTAATTCCCACCCAGCCATAGTTTCCTTAGGCAGCGACAGCTGTCCCCAGCTTGTCCCCAGCTCGTCCCCAGCTCTGTGCAGAGCAGAGTGGCTCCACCATTCCTTCAGTTGGCTTGGGCAACTCTGGTGCTAAATCCCTGGAAACTGAGCATTGTCCTCACCAACTCTGGAAGATCAAAGTCATGCTTCCAACCCCAGTCCTTCCGTGCGTTGCTATCGTCCAAGTTCATGGGCCAGCTATCTGCTATAGCCTGTCAGAGGGGATCCACGCGGTAGGTGATATGGAACTCGGGCACGTGCTTGCGGAGAACCCGGGCCAGCTCCTCGGGGGTGAAGCTCACAGCACTAATGTTGTAGGTCCGCATGGACAGGCGTTCTGCCGGGGCCTCCATGACTTCCAAGGTGGCCCTGAGGCAGTCATCGATGTACATCATCGGGAGCCTGGTGCTGGCTTTGAGGTTGCACTCAAACCTGCCGCTCTTTGCCACAGCATGGAAAATCTGGACAGCATAGTCAGTTGTTCCTCCTCCAAGCTGGGAATCTGCTGAAATAATTACAGGATATCTCAGGCATCGGAAATCTAACCCATACCTGTAATAATAGTATTCTCCCATGATCTCTGCGTGGACCTTGGACACCCCATAGATGGTCCTGGGTCTTTGAATACAGAGATCAGGTGTGTGGTTCAGAGGAGAGGTAGGTCCAAAAGCCCCAATGGTGCTAGGTACAAAGAGCCTCACGTTGTGTTCAGCGGCAACTTCCAGAATGTTGTGCAATCCGGTTATATTCACAGCTTTGGCCATGGATATATTTACTTCTCCAATGGCACTCAGCAGAGCACTGTAGTGAAACCGCCAGCTGATGCGGTGGTTCACGTCTCGCAGAGATTCTTGTAATCCAATATGTCAGCATAAATAAATGGGCCCCTGTGGAAGACATGAGCAGGGGGCTTTCTTATGTCTGATAAAATCACACTGTCCCTCCCAAAGCGTTTCCTCAAAAGGCCGGCAAGCCCTGCTCCCAGCTGGCCAAGGCCCCCTGTGATCGAGATCCGCGGAGGCTCTGCTTCAGAGACAGAGGTAGAGTAGGAGTTGGCGTCTGCTGGGGTCCACCGAGGGGAGCTTCCCAGAAACCTCGAGGGCCAGACAGCTTTCCAGCAGTTGGAGGCTCTTCCCTGCATGGTCACCACCTGCCTCAGCATCCCAGAGATCAGCTCTTCAACTGCCCAATGGAGGTGGATTTCATGGAATTCCAAACTGTCTTTTCAACCAGACAAATCTATTTTCTCAAAAGTCTGATCATGGGTATCTGAGATGGTAAAGGTGCTTGCCACCAAGCCTGATGACCTGTGTTCAATCCCCGGGAAGGAGGGAGCCTGCTGGAGCTCCAAAGTGATTTTTAAAGAGGGAGTAATCCACTGTTTATGATACAAAGAAGATGATGGCTGAGAAATGACACTTGAATTTAGCAACGCAGCCACTTGAGAGCCTCTAAGTAATTTTCAGGGAGAATTGAAGGAGAATCATTTGGAAAATTCTCTTGGGAAATTATGCTATAAAGTGTATTTTAGTTACTTTCTGTTGCTGTGGTAAAAGATTACCATGATCAGAAGTAACTTATGGAAGGGTTTTTAGGCTTACAGTTCTGGGGAGGAGGGAGTCCATAATGGTGATGAAGGCATGGCAGCCAGTGGACAGAACAAGAAGGTGGCAGATCACAGTTCTCACAGAGGAAATAGAGAGTGAAGTGGAAGTGGGGTGGGGCTTTGTGCCTTCAGATCCCACCCCCAGCGATGTACTTCCTCCAGCAAAGCTCCACCTCCAGTAACCTCAAACAACACCACTGACTGGGGACAAAGTATTTAAATTTTAATACAATGGCCTGTTGGGGACATTTCTCATTTAAGTCACCACGAAGTGGAAGAGAAATGAAGTGATCTGGGAAAGTAAGACTAAGAGTGCATTCTTTAAGTATGAGAAATGAAGGTTTTCTGATGTGGAGGAAGATTGGGTGGAAGTGGAAAAACTGATCCTGGGAAGCTTTGATGAACTTCTGTGACAGGAGAGTGGATCTATGCACAAAGTTGAGTTAGCTTCAGATAACAGTTAAGGAGTTCATCTGTAGAACTCCATATGGGTGTGGATGGTGGCAGGTGAATAGAAGTATTAGTGCAAACTTTTGAATGTGTTCTTCTGTAATTTATTATTTTTTTTCAGGGTAAGAGGAGTGTAGTTAGGATAGGGGAAATAATGTCAACAGACTTAGAAACATAGTGGGTTTCTTGGACTGTAGGAAGCTTTCTTTGTAACTAGCAGGTATCACGCAGCCCTGCTAAGGGAAGGGGAACACAGTACCCGCCTTCGACCACTGTAGGGAACTGGCCTCTCGGTGCAGAGACCAGCCAGCTACTTCAGTAGCCCATCCTGAGAGGTCCCTCCAACTCAGGCCCTTAGCCTGGGACAATGAGACACATTTCCCACTCTTGGCCAGGATTTCCCACCTGCCCAGAGACTGCTGACCCCTGGACAGGAATTTCAGGCTGATGGCTGTTGGCCTATCTTCAGCCTATGTCCACTCACAATTCACTTCACCACACCGGCTATCCAGGTTGGTGGTCCCAGAACCACTTTCCAACCCACTGGCCACCCGAACAAAATGCAGGCCTGCTTTGGCCTGTATGTGCACACAAAATAATGACGGCCAGAATTCTGTAATGATGGTAATGGAGAATTCAATTTATTGCCTGCTCCAGCCTGCTTTTATAAGCCAAATGACGTCAGTTCCCAGAGCCAATCACAGGGCCCCCAATTCTGCACCACTGTGCACTGTTGCCCCACCCAGCATCACACACCTAGGCCACATTGTCTGGTCCTCCTTGGGGTGGGGTCAGAGAAATCCCCTGACTCCCATTCACATGGTGCCCTAAGGGGTGCTAGCTGAGAACTAGCCCCCAATTCAAACTGGATCTTCCTACATTGGACATAATAGGAATTCGTTTGAGTGCTTGGCTTTTCCATAAACGCTCAGCTGCATAGGTATAAGTGTGCAGCCAACCGAGGTGAAGTTAACTAAATCTGGAATTAGCCAGGAGAGTAAACGAGGGACAGGAGGGATGCTGTTGTGTGACACTATTCCTGCAGATGTGTGAACAACTGTCTCCTCACCCCAGATAGAGAGCCAATGACAACCAAGGAAAGGGTGCCACCAGAAGTCCAATGGAGAAGCAAGGGGTTCGTTGGGGTGGTGATAACTGATCTTGGTTGTCACCTTGATACACCTGGGCAGAGGGAGCCTCGTCTGAGGAGGCTCCTCCATCAAACCGTCCTGTTGGCACATTGGAGGGGCATTTTGATTGCTAATTGATGTAGGAGGGCCTGATGCAGAGCCTGGTGGAATATTTAAGGAGGTACGGATATTCGTCTTTGTTTTCTTTCTTTGTCAGCAAGGTTCTGCTGACAAATTTGTGGTTAGAACACTGACACAGCGAGCTAAAACCACTGGCCTTTCATCCTGATGAAGCATCATCAGTTGTTTGTCTCGGATGGAGACTTCTGTAATGACTCTCGGACAGGGGATATTTTAGAATGTTTTTCTTTTCTAAATTTATAATAATTTGCCTGGTGTTAAGACTTTGCTGAGAGCCAACCAGCAGGTGAGCTTCTTTCCCACCATAGCCCCTGTGTCTAAGGTATAAAAGACCTGCTTCTTCCCTTTGGGGTCCAGATGCAACCTTAAATAAAGTACCTGCTTCTAGTACACTCCATGTCCTGACTGATCTCTCCTGAAACAAGCCCACTGTGGCAGTGCCATCCGTAGGCAGGTGGGCCTGGGCTACAGAAGAAATGTAGCCGAGCAAGCAATAAGCAGGATTCCTTAGTGGTTTCTTTTTTAGCCTCTCACCTTGAGTTCTTGCCTTGGCCTCCCTTAATCATGGACTGTAGCCTGTTAGATGAAAGAAACCCTTTCTGACCCAAGTTGTTTTTATCATGATGTTTATCATGGCAACAGAAAGCAAATTAGAACATGGGGGGGGGTAACTTACAGGAACAGAAGTTACTCAAAAATAGTTGCATAGGCAAAAGTCCCCCCCCCCCCAGCATGGGTGATGTTCATGAGGACTGGAAACCAGGAGCTCGCTGACTGCTCAGTTCGCAGGCAGCTCAACAGGCCACCCAGCTTAGGTGGTCTGAGCCTCTTCCAGCCAGCTTGGCTCATCTGAGCTTCTGTCAGACAACTTGGTCCCTCTGAAAATGTCTCTTAGCAGTTCTTACTGTTATATATGGTTGGGGCAGGGGCTAGCGAATCTGGTCAGTTTCAGAGACTTCCTGAGGTCTTTGTAGTGTTGCTTCCCGACCATCCAGAGCTTCCCTGTGGGAGGGAATGTTTCACTTTCACATGACCAGTCTTTTCGGATTCCTTCTAAGATTGAATGTTATATCTCGGAGGAAACTGCCACACAAAAGAGATGTGTGCGAAGAAAGGGCTATATTGATCTCTGGTGGAATTTAAGTCCATCCCGAAGGAATGATGACTCATGCAAACGGCAAGGGACATCAAAATGTGATAGCATCAGGGAACCTGGAGGTGACAGTGTGTTAAAAGAATTTGGGACCTGAGTAAACATTTGGCATCAGGAAACACCTACTGAGCCCTCAGTGAGCAACATGCTGAGTCTTTCACAGTCTGGCTTGAAAAACTATACTACTAGCTTATATGTTCTGCTAAGAAATTGGCCTGTAGTACTTTAAGAATGAACTTGCTTGTGGAGTTTTATGTATTATTGAGATGGGATGGTGCCCAATCTTAAACATCTCATGGCCAGATTCCCCCCCTCTCTTCCATTTCCAGATGACTTTATGCAAAAATATTATTTGCTTAACATTTAATATAATATAACAGGGAAGATCTTATTACTGTTTTGAAATGTTTACTACCTAGTATTTGTAAAATATTCAATGCCTTCATATCAGGTATATTACAATAATTTGGAAATTTAATGATCATTTGTTAAAATTCTGTTGTTTTTCTTTTAACAATACACATCATAGATGTTTCATGAGGTAAGACATTTGCTCTACTATCCCATCCCAAATCCCTTTGAGTCACTGTCCATAAGGATTAAATCTATTTGAAGTAGTGGGAACTGGTGTTTATGTAAAACAATGAAGTGAAAAAACATAGAAAACGTTAGTTTTTATGAAACCACTGGGTGGCACTGTTATATCATTTAGCTGAATGTTTAACTCCCTCCAACCCCACCCCCCAGAAAAATTTGAATAAAAATATTCATTTATATCCCAGAACAGAGGCTGAAGATCTCTGTGAATTCAAGGCCAGCCTGGTCTACATAGTAAGTTCCAGGACAGCTGGGACTGTAGCGAGACCCTGTCTCAAAAAGACAAAAAAAAATCATTTATTATTATACATGAATTTACTGATCTATATGTGAGTAAAGATGTGAAAGTGGCTCTGCCCTCCTGCCCTGTGGACTCCTGTTTATGTAATTACCTCTGACGAATTTTGAAAATGTTGGTTCTACTAAAAAGTAACAAGTTTCTTCAGAACTGTATCCTAAGAATAACATTAAAATACACTAGACCTTTTGGGGGGTATAATTTTATTTTATTTTTAATTATGTGCATATGTGTACTTGTGTACATGTGTACAGGTACCTTCAGGGGCCAGGAAGGAGCATCAGATCTCCTGAAACTAGAGTTACAGGCAGTTATGACCCACCTAATGTAGGTGCTAGGAACTGAAGTCGAGTCAGCAGGTGCATACTCTTGATCACCAAACCATCTCTCCCGTCTCTGCAGCAGCACACTCTTTTAACATTTGAACTTGATTTGTAAGTTTTTAAAAATTATTTATTTATTATTTTTTATGCGTATGAGCATACTGTCTGCATGTAGGTTGGTGCACCCATGTCGTGCAATGCCGCGGAGGTCAGAAGAGGGCATCGGATTCCCCTGGAACTGGAGTTAAAGACGGTTCTTAGCCGCCATGTGGGTGCTGGGAATCGAACCCGGGTCCTCTGCAAGAGCAGTCAGTGCTCTTAACCGCTGAGCCATCTCTCCAGCCCCGATTTGTAAGTTTTTTTGTCTTTTTGAGACAGGGTCTCCCTGTAGTTCCAGCTGTCCTGAAACTCACTATGTAGACCAGGCTGGCCTTGAACTCACAGAGATCTGCCTGCCTCTGCCTCCTGAGTGCTGGGATTAAAGGCGTGCGCCACCACGCCCGGTTTAAAGACGATTCTTAGCCACCATGTGGGTGGTGGGAATTGAACCCTGGTCCTCTACAAGAGCAGTCAGTGCTCTTAATCGCTGAGCCATCTCTCCATCCCCATGGACTATTTCAAAATGGACAAAGACTGAAGTGGATGTCTCTGCCTGGTCCACTAGAGGGCAAAGACTAAATAAGTTTTGTGTGCTTTTTGGATGATGCACGATCAGTTAAACACTCTTCCTTCAGCTAAGAAAGCAAGGATGATACAAATTACAAAAATATGAGAAATTATAGGTAATATTCAAAAAGAAAGGTGCATTGTAGGACATATATTGCAGAATAATTGACTGTTTTTTGACTTTCACTAAATCTTTCCTCTACTTTTGCCAGAATTTTAGCTTCCCACCATGGGAAAGTATTGAGATTTTTTTTTTTTTTTGTAAAGGGGAGAGAGTGAATGCAGTCCCCCACTACCATAAATTATGCAGTTGAGTTTCCCACATTTGGGGAAATCGCAAGGGTCAGCACATCCGGAGTGCAATGGATGAGCGACGCCCTGGGAAAACTTCCTTCATGATCATGGTATCTCCCCTGCCAGGTAAGTATGTGTATTGAGATTTTATAATGGAAGTCGTTTCACAGAAAAAGAAAACTGTGGCAAACCTTGGAGCTGATCGCCGTTATCCAATCTTTATAATTGGAACAGATATTCACTGTTATGAATTTGAGAATTAGATATTTTGTCAAACACTAAGGACCATATTGATTAATTTCTATTTGATCTCTTAGCTGATGATTTTATATATATTTATATATATATTTCATTAGAAATCAGAAAGACCCTGGAATTTAAGTATCAAATTGAATAAAAACAGTGAGACATTTTGAAACTTCATCTTGGTTTTTAGGTACTGAACAAAGTTGAGTGAGAACAGTGAGACAGGTGATTGTGGGAGACAGCAAGGGCCTGATGGCAATGGCTGGTTATTTGCCTTAGAGAAGTAGTAGCAATGATTGCATCTAAATCTTGCTAAGTGCCTTACTCACTAACTTATCTTTGTGAGCATTAGATGAGAGCTGGAAATATGGCTCATCAGTTAAGAGCATATTTGCTACGCAATCATCAGAAGCAGTGTTCTGATCCCAGAACCTGCACACCAAGCCAGGCATCTTGCACATGCCTGTAGCTCTGGCTCTGAGGGGTCAGATGTCCTTTTCTGGCCTTGCTGAATGCACAGGTTTGCACACTGACTTGCATGTGACCACACATGTGCATGCGTGCACACACACACAAATATTTTAAAAAGAATAATTTGAAAGAAATACACTATTATTTTAAACAATTTTTGTTTTGTTTTTAGTTTATGTGTATGAGTATTTTGCCTTCATGTATGTAAGTGCACCTGTGTCATGCAGTGCCCCTAGAGGCCAGAAGAAGGCATGGAATCCCCTAGAACTGGAGTTATGGGTGGTGGTTACCTGCCATGTATATGCTGAGAACCAAACCCGGTCCTCTGTTTTTTGATTGATTTATTTTTATATTATGTGTATATTTTGCCTGCAAACTGTAAGCACACCCATGCATACAATGCCCATGGAGGCCAGAAGAGGGTGTTAAATCCCCTGGAATTAGAGTTATGGATGGCTGTTAGCTGTCATGTGGGTGGTGGGAACTGAACTTGGGTCCTCTGCAAGAGCATCCATTGTTCTTAACTGCTGAGGCACCTCTCCAACCAATCCCAGGTCCTTGTAAGGGCAGCCAGGGCTCTTAACTGCCGAGCCATCTCTCCAGCCTGAGCTGTATTATTACTATCTTCTCCACTTAACAGATGACTAGATTGAGATATTGAGAGAAAAAGTGTGATTTGAATGTAGTCTGACTGGCTCATAGTTTGCACTCTTCTTTGGTGCTGTGTGTAAAGGTAGGAAAACGTTCAGTATAACAAAAATCAAGGCTCAAATCTTTAACTTTGCGACTCTGAGTTTAAAAAATATTTTATTTGGCCAGGCATAGTGGTACACACCTTTAATCCCAGGACTTGGGAGGCAGAGGCAGGTGGATCTCTGAGTTCAAGGCCAGCCTGGTTTACATAGTGAGCTTCAGGCCAGCTGGGACTAAAGGGAGACCCTGTCTCAAAAAGATAAAAAAAAATATTTTATTTACTTTATGTGTATGAGTGTGTTGCCTGTACTTATGTAGGTGCATCCCTAGCATGCAGTGCCTGCAGAGGTCAGAAGAAGGTGTTGGATTCCTCTGGAGCTGGAGTTACAAAAGTTGTCAGCTGCCATGTGGGTGCTGGGAATCGAACCTGGGTCCTCTTCCAGAGCAGCCAGTGCATTTAACCACTGAGCCATCTCTAGCCTGAATTTGAAATTTTGTAACCTTGGAGAAATTATGTTTCATTTTCAAATCCTTTCCTCATTTGCAGAAGGAAACTGGTTTTGGAAGTGTTAGTGTTATTTATAAAAAAAATGCTAAGTATCATCCTTTGAGGGTTAGGCATGTTTTTGGTCTTACACTTAAAATTTATGTTGACCATTAGGAATTATCTAATTTAAAGAACGGAGAGCTGCACCCAGCAGCTGAACAAGGACTCCCAGTCCAATTCCTTTTCATCTTGTGAAATGGTTTTGTTATCAGCAGTCACAAAGCAGGAATGCATGTCAGAAGATCCTTGATCATTCTAAAAGCAGCCTGACGTTCTGTTGCTAAAGTTAAAAGCCCAAGATCTGCTTCACCTAAAGCTATGTCAGGGCTTTCCTGTAAGCTTAATTTGGTATTCCTAAACTGCAGTTGTGTGCCATCCCCAGGAACCCTCACAGTTGTTCACAGTTTCTGGAACCTGAATGCTGGCAATAACCTTCATCTAGTCATGCACTTGGTCACATGGCATTGGTGACCTTGCTGTAATGGGAAGTCCAGATAATTAACTTGTTTTGTGCATCTTTGTAATTTAGAACAGGGTACCTGTGATAATTAATACTGTCAACTTGATGGAATCCAAAATGACCTCGTAGGCAAACCTGTGAAGGAGTGTCTACACAGAGGGACTGAGCACCAGTACTCACCGCTCTCTGCTTCCTGTGAGTGCCACATGGAGCAGCCGCTTCACACTCTGGTTGCCATGGCTTCGACACCATCACCAACTATACACTCCAAATGTGGGTGAAAGAACTCTTCTTCCTTACGCTCATTTGGTCAGTATTTTGTCACAACAAGTACACAATGAATACAGCCTCTTATCCCTGAGTTCAACAAGGAGACTAAGACTGAACAGTGTTTTCTAGGCGAAGCTCCTAAGGCAGACTGACAATCAATGCTACTTACGTACTGCAATGTGGTTTCCAGATTTCGTGGAGACGTTTCCAAATGTGCAGCCAGTATCTCTCCAAATATCACAGACGAGTTTTTTTAATTCATGAAGGATTCCTTCTCACAGTATTGAAGAGTGATTTTTAATTTAGGGTCTGTACATTTGAAGACAAGAAGTGACTGATTGGCTTTCAGATGGAATGCCAAATTTAGATTAAGGACAGTGAATGCTTCACTCTTTTGGCAATGCATCAGGAGAGTGCAAGAACTTGGCACTAGGGGGGATTACTGTTTCATTAATAACTTGTATGTCTTCAACACAACTTTACTGGCAGATTAGGAGCATTATGAAGAGACCAATGGGTGAATCAAGCTTCATTTTAGAAATGGAGTATGAATTAGATTTGCTCAAGTGCTTCCCACCTCAAAAAAGTTGCTCTGCTTAAGGGAGAATTGGTATACTTTCTTTTAAAAAAACTTTGTTGCAGAGAATTCCCCTCTTGGGGCATACACACACACACACACACACACACACACACAGATGTAACATGCTGCCCCACTTCCGCCGTCTTGGGTTCCTTGGTCACTAGGCAAGGAGTGGACTCCCCAGTCTTACTTAGACTAGAGAATTTATTAGGCTTGCCTACAAAGTGATGGCGGAAAACACACACACACACACACACACACACACACACACACACACACACACACGAGACAGACGGTGCGGCCTGTTCTCCCTTTTCCAACATGGCCCCATGGAGTCCTGGCATGAATTCTGTGCCCTCAGTCCATGCTGGTAAAATGGTGAGAGCACCCAGCTCCTTGTGGTGGGCTTTATCCTCAGCGGGCATCCCAGAGTTCCAGAGTTCAGTGCCCATTCCCACAGTATCTCGGAACCCTGCTGCACAGCCTTGGCTCTGCCTTAGCTCCTCCCTCTAACCAGACTCCATAGTTTGCAGCTTGTCTGGTGATAACTCCATTTCAAAGAATATATATTTGATCCCACAAACCTTAACAAGCATAGTGTTTTAGTTCTTCCTGGAGTTCCCTTGGCCCATATTTGTGCATTGACAATTTGGTGGATTTAAGGGGCAGTTGGCCTCCTTGAATGGCTTCTCCTGGGTTAATATCCACTAGAGATGAATGGTCTGCTCTGGTGGCACTTTTACCTGCATTTGCTTTTCTTAGGGAAGAATCTGGTGTAGAAAGTCCCTCCCTAGATAATGGAATTGGATAGTCAGTACTAACAGAAAGCTGAGTTTCCTAGTTACTTTCTACTACTGTGAGAAAACACTGGGACCAAAGCCAACTTGGGGAGAAAAAAGTTTATTTCGCCTTAAAGTTCACAGCCCATCATGGAGGGGAGGAAGGGCAGGAGCTGGGGCGGGAAATGAAGGCGGGAGCTGAGGTGCAGACTGCAGAACACTGCTCACTCGCTTGCTCCTCTGGCCTGTGCTCAGCCTACTTTCTTATACAACCTTGGACCACTTGCCCAGAGTGGCACCACCCAAAGTGGGCTGTGCCCTCCCACATCATTCAGCAATCAAGAGTATGCCTCACAGGCATGCCGATAAGCTGCAAGAAATACCCCAACTGAGGTTCCCTCCTCCCACGTGTCAAAGTCGCCCCTTCAGCTATCCAGCACATGTAGTTAGGTAGACGTTGCCTAGGCTGCCCTCCAGTGGCTGTTGGAGTCAGTGCTTAGGGCTCTCCTGATCTCCTGTGGCAAGCACAATTCAATTACTCTTTTGGTTAAAGGCATCATTAAAATTTAATTTGTAGCTTCTGTGTCAACCAGGAAGCTTATTGTCTTGTGTCCCACTGTCATCTGTATCAGGGCTTCTGGAGGAAATGATTGAACACAGAAGGGTATGGGAGCCCCTGGATGTCTTGGTCCTCTGCCAAATTGTCATTAACTCCTGCCTTCTGGGGCTTTGGCTGTTTACCCTTCCTTCCTTCCTTCCTTCCTTCCTTCCTCCCTCCCTCCCTCCCTCCCTCCCTCCCTCCCTCCCTCCCTCCCTTCCTTCCTCAGATCTTAGCTTATTATTTAATGTGTGTGCACGTGTGTGTGTGTGTGTGTGTGTGTGTGTGTGCCTGTATGTATGTGTTAATGCTGCTTCAGGCTGAGGTATTGAATTGTCTGGAATTTAATTACAGGCAGTTGTGAGCTGCCTAACATGGGTGCTGGGGACCAAATGCTGGTCCTTTGCGTGAACAGCAAGTGCTCTCACCCACAATGCTATCTCTCCAGCTCCATCAAGTTGATTCCTTTAAGAGTTTGGGGCAAGTCTCTTTCAAAGCCTGTTCTCATTACAGTATACACAAGGATGCTTCCTTAATGGATCTTCCCTTAGTAGGCAAGGGTCTCTGGTACCAGTGATAGGATCTGTGAATAGCAGAGGAGACATAAGCTTCATTAAGAAAGCCATTATAGGGCTGGAGAGATGGCCTAGTGGTTAAGAGCGCTGACCGCTCTTACAGAGGACCCGGGTTCGATCCCCAGCACCCACAAGGCAGCCGAGAACCGTCTGAAACTCCAATTCCAGGAGAACTCCAATTCCAGGGGAATCCGACACCCTTTTCTGACCTCCGCGGCATTGCATGACATGGGTGCACAAACCTCCATGCAGATAGTACATTCATACACATACAGAAATAAATAAAAATTAAAAAAAAAAAGAAAGCCATTATAGTGGGAAAACACCTTGCAGTGTCAGGGTAATGGAGAAGACAGCCTGGAGCCTTCTTCTCTGCCTCTTGTGGTCACTCCGGATAGCAGCCTTTGTTTCTTCAGAAAGTCAACGTTCTTGTGGCCTTCCTTGTTATCCATCTATAAAGCAGGCCAGAATGCCGCATTTGTTATCTGTAGACCAGGATGCCACATTCCAGTGGCCTTTGTGTTTGCCCATTACCTGTTTTACCACTTATGTGTTACGTACTGTGGGCCTGCATTTGTCACAGGGGTGTACAGGGTCTGAGAGATTCTGTCATGTTGCTGACTCTATCCTGGAATGACCCTGTGTTCAGCCCACACTGGTGGGTAGCCACTAGAGTGACTAAACTCCCTCTCCTCACCTAACTTTGGTTTTCCTGCAATACTATCGGGTGATAAAACCCCTTGAAGTGACCATTTGTCATTTTGTCTTATAACTGGCTATCTGGTCACTAAAGCCTTGTCAGACAAGTTGCTGGCAGGTGGTCTGTTAAAACCTGCTGCAGAGCCGGGCGTGGTGGTCCACGGCTTTAATCCTAGCACTTGGGAGGCAGAGGCAGGCAGATCTCTGAGTTCAAGGCCAGCCTAGTCTACAAAGCGAGTTCCAGGCCAGCTGAGACTAAAGGGAGACCCTGTCTCAAAAAGACCAAAAAACCCCCCAAAACAAAACAACAAAAACAACAAAAAAACCAAACATGCTGCAGGAAGGCTTTGGCCTGCTGGGTCTGGGAAGTTATCTTAACAAAAGGCTTTACTTATGTATCGAACACATACCAACTGGGCCCAAAGGAAAATAAAAAGGTCCCAGCCACCCCACCAGGTGGCAGAGCTCCATTTGTCCGGAAGAGGCCGGATATTTGTCCCTCTTGCTGTGGCCTACTCATCCCAAGGCCTAGCTCTAGTTCTTTTTCTTAACTTTAAAACTCTTTCCTTTTCTGTCTCAAGAAAATGTAACAAGCAGACTTCCATCTTTGGGTGTTTTGGGAAAAGACGATGGCTTGCCAGGCCTTTGTAATGTCCACCAATCAAGCAAGGGTCAAGTCCATAGCCTCAGCTGTCTGTAGTTGCCAACCACTTTGCCCTTCAGGATTTCCAGGCAGAACCAGGCCTGAGGCGATGATAACCAGACCAGGCCTCGATCAGGACTGAGGGGATGATAACCAGACCAGGCCTCGATCAGGACTGAGGGGATGATAACCAGACCAGGCCTCGATCAGGACCCTAAGACGAGACTGGGGTCATTGGACCTCTTTATGTCTCTTCCCAGTGTGGCCACATCGAGTCAGTTTCTGTGATTCACCATCACTCACATCTTCTTTAATTTACTTATTGAGATGGGTAGCAGAGTCTAGCCTGTTGGGGCTGCTAGACCTGGCTGTGCCTAAAATGTTCAGTATAGTTGGAACTTAAAATAACATGATTCAGGATCAGAACATTGTTAACCAAATGGAGAAAAGAAGATGCATCTTCCCTGGTCCAACTGCATGAATCATGCATAAGGCCTGAGAGCAAGGTCTGCTTTCTATTTCAGTTGTTGATCAGAACCAAGCATTTTTGGCAGCAGAAATGTAGACAGCAGACATTTTCAATGCTTAATGTATTCTCTCACAACCAAGAAGCAGCTTAATATTGACAGTGTTATATAAAATGCCTCTCACATTTCATTTGGTTTAGTTTTCTGCAGTGTTAAAATGTGGGGAAATACATTCTTCCCAACAATATCTTAGAGACTTTATGCTGCTGTCAGCATTTAATTAGTAAAATTTGCTTTAACTTCCTTGAAACGGATTGTTGGGTAAGTGTGATCGATTTTACCTGTCAGCTTAATTGGCCAAAGGGTCTCAGATAGCTGGTTAGGCACTATTCCTGGGTGTGGCTATGAGGCTGTGCACTGGCAAGAGAGCAGTTAGATCAGTGTGTTAGCATACAAAGCCCAGTCCTTGTGGAGCAAGGTTGACCACTATTAGAATTAATGTGCATAGCTAGATTAGATCTATGCAGTCTCAAACCCCAGGCAAAGGACAGACACTAGGCTTAAGGTCACTTCAGTACATATTTTACTTCTGGAATAGTCAAGGCTGACCAGCCTGTTATTAACACATGGCAGCTAACAGCAGTGATGGCGACCAGGACAGGCACCTTTAACTGTCTTGGGCAGGACCTCAGGTAAAGAGGAAGTGGGGTTACTGACTGACAGCAGAACTCACCTATCTCTCTGGTAATAAGGTATAAGTTATTTCATTTTTTTTCTTTTTATTATACCTTCCTGTTGAGGTGTTTAAAACCATACCATTAACTCAGATATATTAATTAAATTTTGCTCTTAAGGTCAGTTGAGGTTCTGGTCCTCAGGGGTCACTTGGGCCTTGTGGGAGAGCCTGACTCCTTTGGTTTATTTCTTTTCCCAGTTCCATCTATGTGAGGACAAGGTCAGGTCTTGCTTGACGGGCTTCCCTTTGAAGCATGAGGAGACTCTCCTCTGTGTTGACCTTCCTCCTAACAGACTGGACACTGTCATGTAATGCTGTGGAGGTTGAATCCCCTGGAACTGGAGTTAAAGATGGTTCTCAGCCGCCATGTGGGTGCTGGGGATCGAACCTGGGTCCTCTGCAAGAGCAGTCCAAGCTCTTAACCGCTAGGCCATCTCTCCAGGCCCATGAGATTTTTTTATCTTACTGCTTGTACTGAACAGAATCACATACATTGCTGTCAAACTTAAAGGCTTTCATTTGGAGAAAGCATCTTGAGAAATGTCATTCACATCATGCAGCCCTAATTAGTTTCCTCACACTCCCAAGGCTGAGGCAGCTAATGCAGTTTCTCTATCATGCTGTCACCAAGTGTCTTACACCTTTAGTTTTAAAACTATGAACTTCTTGAAATATTTTAACAATTGATGGAAAACAGTTATATATCCAAATGTTACAAAAAGCTAACCATAACTAAAATGATAATTAAAGACAGTTTCATCAAGGGAGAAGCTAAAAAATAACAATTGACAACACCAAAAGCACAAAGTTGGGTACAGGAGAATGGTATTCAGGAACCTAGAATGAGAGAGGAAGGCACAGGTGGGGAGAGGCCTGTGACAGCCACAGCTCAGGCCAGGGCGGCAGTGCATACAAAAGGACGTAGTGATTCTATAAAATAAAATAAACATAATAAGGTCTAAAGGTAGTTATTTTGTTTTTTTAATATTTTTTAATTTTTTATTTATTTTTGTATGTATATAAATGTACTGTCTGCACATTGATACACATACAGAAATAAAATTAAAAAAAATAAAATAAATGTACTGTCTGCATGTAGGTTTGTGCATCCATGTCATGCAGTGCTGCAGAGGTCAGAAGAGGGCGTCAGATTCCCCGAGAACTGGAGTTAAAGATGGTTTTCAACCACCATGTGGGTGCTGGGAATCAAACCCGGGTCCTCTGCAAGAGCAGTCGGTGCTCTTAACCACTAGGCCATTTCTCCAGCCCTAAAGGTAGTTATTTTGAACACATTGTAGTTGTCTGTTTTTAGGCTGTTTTATTGGAGGGAAGAATTTGTGGTTTTTAGAAGGTACCAAGGGGAAGCCATGTGCCACTGTTGCCAGGGATTTTAAACTGGTCTCTGGTCAGAGAGACAGTGGCAGAAGCTG
Source organism: Rhizomys pruinosus (assembly GCA_009823505.1). Lineage (NCBI taxonomy): Eukaryota > Metazoa > Chordata > Mammalia > Rodentia > Spalacidae > Rhizomys > Rhizomys pruinosus. The sequence goes on from VZQC01003281.1 coordinate 1,692,810, forward strand.
GTAAGAGAAAAGAAAAACACCTGTTAGTAAACCTTTAATAAGGAAGGGTCAAAATTAGGTCTTCAGAGGTCTGAAAGCAGTAAAAACAACCTGAATGGAAACTGAAATCAAAATACCTGTAAAGTAAACAAACAAAAATACCTTAAAATGGTTCATTTAGAGATTGAACTCAGTCTAACAGATAACAAAGTTTTTAGATAAACCAGCAATATGTAGTTATTTATACATAGTTATATATATCATAAATATACCTACCATCCTACTACTCTATAATAAATATAAGGACACCAGTTTACTTTTGGAAAACAAACTCAGTTTAAGAGAGAACAAATAAAATTTTCAGATAACCACTTAGATACTTAGGGAACCTGGGTTCATTAGGCCTTTGAATATATGTTGAAGAGGAATGCCAAAATTAAATTTAAACAATAAAGAATGGAAGAACCTTGAAGTGGCCACTTTTTTTTGACAGAAACCAACACATAAGAGAATGTGGATACATGACAGACCATTACATGAATCTCAGACAACATGGGAGAACAAGTAACATGAAGACAATGTGGACACATGACACACAGACACATGACCCAATTGCATCCTTTAAATCTAGACAATGGGGGCTGGAGAGATGGCCTAGCGGTTAAGAGCGCCGACCACTCTTGCAGAGGACCCGGGTTCGATCCCCAGCACCCACATGGCGGCCGAGAACCATCTGAAACTCCAATTCCAGGAGAACTCCAGTTCCAGGGGAATCCGACACCCTCTTCTGACCTCCACGGCACTGCACGTCACGGGTGCACAAACTTGCATGCAGACAACACATTCATACACATACGGAAATAAATAAAATTAAAAAAAAATAAATCTAGACAATGGGAGAGTCTTTTTTTTTTTTAATCTCATAGCTAAGAGAAGGTTCTCAGAATAACCTGTTGTCAAGCCACAGAAAGTTCTCAGTCCCCTGATCTGCTGCATAGACTTAAATTTGTTCATGGATTTTAGTTGCATCTTAAGTAGCTTCTAGACAGAAAGAGGAAATTCCATTATTCAATGTCATTGAACAACAATATGCTGCAGGTCAACAATATCTCATATGACATAGGTGTAAGGTTTGGAAGCACAACCTCTCAGACTTCAAAGGAAATATAATTTGAATGCGTTTCAGGTTATTTAATGAGCAATGTGCCATGAAAGAACTTAACTCCAGGTCAACACAAGGCCTTAATGTGGAACAGAGAAAAAGCACTATCCAAATAAAAAACCATGCTGGCTGTGGGAGCCCAGCTTCCACCAGATAAGCATTTGCTGAAGGACGTGTGTTTGCGTGGTCCTGCGCAGGCCTGGTGTGCAGCTCTGCGATGGATCTCCACTCTGCCTCTAATAGGCACTGGTTTTGCCCAGATTTGGGAATTTTCTGTTTGTTTAATGAAAATAAATTTATTGTGAGTGGACAAAATTAAAGTGAAGCAGCTGGGTAAAAATCCTGTGGCCTGGGATCAGCTAGGTTCGGTAGGACACACTCTTATTCTGAGTGGAACAGAGGCTTGTATTCAAATCAGAAACAAAATGAATTTCTGAATAAAATAGGATTTTTTTTTTTTAGTCTTTTTGAAACAGGGTCTCCCTTTAGTCCCAGCTAGCCTGGAGCTCACTATGTAGACCAGGCTGACCTTGAGCTCAGAGAGATCCACCTGCCTCTGCCTTCCAAGTGCTGGGATTAAAGGCAGTTCTTACTCGCCATGTGGGTGCTGGGTATCCAGCCCAGGTCTTCTATAAGAGCAGTCAGCACTCTTAACCACTGAGCCATCTCTCCAGCCCTGGGATTTTTTTTTTTTTATACCAATGGATTTGGAGAGGCTGGTCAAAATCCAAAATAATCCCTTAAAAAGTAGGTAAAAAGTTACATAAACAAAATCAAAACCCAACATAATTTTCTTTAAAAGCCAGTAGATATATGAAACAATGTAAAAATTCTACATATCCATCTTTATTTTTTTAATAGCCATCTTTATTATTTTTTTTAATTTTATTTATTTCTGTATGTGTATGAATGTACTGTCTGCATGCAGGTTTGTGCACCCGTGTCGTGCAATGCCGCGGAGGTCACAAGAGGGTCTCAGATTCCCCTGGAACTGGAGTTCTCCTGGAATTGGAGTTTCAGACGGTTCTCGGCTGCCATGTGGGTGCTGGGGATCGAACCCGGGTCCTCTGTAAGAGCGGTCGACACTCTTAACCACTAGGCCATCTCTCCAGCCCTTAATAGCCATCTTTAAAAACTAGTAACTATACCCATATAAAAAGTTAAAATGGAAAATAATTTCATTTAGAAACAGATCAAAACAGTGATAAAATTGTAAAACTCCAATAGGGGAGATTTAGGATTACTTTTTATCTGACATAAAAATGCATTTAACTTATTAAAAGGCAGAAGGGACAGTTCAGACTCAATTTTTTTCATAATAATACAAGATGAAAAACCGAAACAAAAAATATCACAAAAGGACTAGAACATGGGATTAAACATTTTGAGTTTAGGGAATTCCCAAGGCAGTGGTCGGATCAAGATGGCAAGGAGGAATGAGTGAAGGAATGGGGGTGTGGTCTAGTGCATCTGCCAGGGAAACGTGTGCCAATGAGGGACAGGGACAGCCCCAAAGCTTCCCAAAGCAGAACAAAAGATAATAAGGACACACCCCTTTGTCGTAGGGAATTTTGCAACTAAACAAAGTATCAGAATGGAAAAAAAAAGGGGGGGGGCTGGATTTTGATGGTAATAGGACAAATCTTTACCAGAGCTCCTCTGAAGGCAGAAATCTCTTAAGAAAAAAAGAGAGCGAAAGGAGGGAGATCAGAGCAGGCCTGACCATGTGCGGTGGGGGAAGGAATCAGAGTTTCTCCCAGACCAGTGGATCAGAGAGAACAGGGAGAACAGGAGAAGGCTCAGCCCTAAACGGAGGAACCCTGGGAAGACAGATGACTTCTCTTCTAAAACCCAGGAGTGCCAGACAGTCTCCCAGTCTACTACACACAATATCCTGTGAGTGCAGAGGGGATAAATCAGAATAGAGCCCTGGGTCTGCATCCACTGTCCTGGAGACAGAAGTCAGGGCAGAGCAGAGCTCAGAAACCAAAGCGAGAAGCCCACTCATCTAGCTGGGTTCAAAATGGCAGGAAAGCTGGAGGTGTGTGGGGGAGGGCGGGGGGAGAAAGCAGGAAGAGACAGAGAGAGTCCGGCAGAGAGATGGTACCTCAGAAAGAGGCCAGGGAGAGCGGCCATACAGGGAGAGTGGAGCCGAGAGATTCAGAGAGGAGAGATGGTACCTGTCGTAGTTTGTCTTTCCATTGCTGTGATAAAACACTCTGACTGACACCAACTTGGGGAGGAAAGGGTTTATTCAGCTTACATCTCCTGGGTCACAGTTGATCACTCAGGGAGCCCAAGGTAAGAACTCAGGGCAGGAACCTGGAGGCAGGAGCTGAAGCACAGGCCATGGAGGAACGCTGTCCACTGGCTTGCTCCTGGCTTGCTCTCTGGCTCATGCCCAGCCTGCCTTCTTATACTGTCACTGCTCAACAATCAAGACAATACACCACAGATGTGGCCACAGGCCAATCCAATGGAGCAAATTCCCCAATTGAGGCTCCCTCAACCCAGGTGTGTCAAGTTAACACTAAAGCTATCCAGCACAGTACCTTATTGTAAAACACAGACCGAATTGGAAGCTGATCCTCCAGAGAAATTGGATACTGACAATTCCGAAGTGAGGTCACAAAAAATTAGGCAAACCAAGTCTGGCACCCTATGTTACAACTATTGTGTACAATTGGGTTAGAGCTTTGCAGGCACGAACCCCAGATAAAGACACCAGGCATAAGTTATTCTGGGACATATTTACTTGTGGAATAGTCAGGGCTGTCCCTTGCTGGAGTCGTGGCTGCCAGCAACTAGGATGGCTGGTCAAGCTCTTTTAAATGTGCATGGCTGGAGGTTCATCTGTCAGTCCAGTCCTTGTAGAGGAAGGTTGATCACCTCCACCTACCTGTGTGGTTGGAGGTTCATCTGGATGCTCTCACTTCAAGCACAGACTGGGATCTACATGACACTCTCTCAAGGCTTGACTACACTACTTGATTTGTTGGCTCCCCTACTTGCAGAGAACTGACTATAAGCCATTAGTTCACAATTAATCTTATGTACTCTTAGATTGTGTGTCTGTGCGTTATGTAGATGTTTGTATGTATGTGTATGTGTGCATGTATTTGTATGTATGTGCATGGGTATAGCCTAGCGGTTAAGAGCACCGACTGCTCTTGCAGAGGACCCGGGTTCGATCCCCAGCACCCACATGGTGGCTAAGAACCATCTGTAACTCCAATTCTAGGAGAACTCCAGTTCTAGGGGAATCCGAGACCCTCTTCTGACCTCCTCGGCATTGCACGACACGGGTGCACAAACCTACATGCAGACACTACATTCATACACATTCAAAAATAAATAAAATTAAAAAAAAATTTAAGAGGCCTTGGATATCTTCCTCAGTAGCTCCCTACCATATTTTTTGAGGTAGTGTTTGTTGCTGAGTCTGGAGTTTATCAGTTTGGATGGGCTGGCTGAGCTCCAGGGATCCTCCTGTCTCTGTCTCCTCCAGTGCTGGTTACAGAGGTACAGTGCTGTCCCCAGCTTTTCTATGGGTTCTGGAGGTCAAACTCTGGTCCATATGCTTGCACAGAAGGTACTTTACTGACTGAGCCATCACTCCACCCTTTGATAGCTTTTGATGTAAAATGATAAAATAGTAAATATTCATATACCTTCTATATATCTATGTACCTATGTATTATCTATTCTATCTATCTATCTATCTATCTATCTTCTATCCCTTCCTCCCTCCCTCCCTCCCTCCATCCATCCATCCATCCATCCATCCATTCATCCATCCATCTGTCAGGTGTGTGTCTTTGAGTCACGCGTGACTGCCTTCCACACGCTGTCCTTCCCTTCTTGGCTCAGCTCTAGGACTTGCCTCCTGCCTGCAGACCGGCAGTCTCTGGGCTGTGCTCTCACAAGAAGGGGGGAGGGAAAACTGCTGGAGAATACCCATAAGGAAAATAAGCAGACTCACACACATGCGTGAACTGGGGAGGGTAGGAACTCCATTTATTTTCTGTCAGTGAGGTCTATATATTCAAGACTACTGTGCTTTGGGCAAGGAAGTGGGGAGCAGGCGGAAGGGAGGGGTGAGTCAACTTAGTTCTAATGGGGGGGGGCTGCAGAGCTCTGGTTTGTGCAACAGGTAACTAGAGGTGTGACATTCTGCTCAATGCCTCAAGGGAACGGGCCTGGAACTTTGCAGAGATAGGGTGAGGCAAGAATAATCATTGTAATATCCCGAATCTTCCAGCTACAGATAACTCTGGAAGCCCACAGAGATATCAGATAACTGGAGACCTCCTGGGACAGGTCTTACAATTTCTCGCTTCATGCTCCACACAAAGTTCCATTCCCACATCCACCCACCCACCCTCAATACAAAAGCAACAGCTTTAGCCTGACAGGGGATAGTTTATTCTGCAGCCCCAGCTGTCCTGGAACTCACTTCGTAGACCAGCCTGGCCTTAATCTACCTGCCTCTGCCTCATGCCCGGCACAATCAAGGCACTTTAAAATACATTGGTGGTGCTGGGTGTGGTGGCACACTCCTTTAATCCAGCACTCAGGAGGCAGGTGGATCTCTGTGAGTTCAAGGCCAGCCTGGTCTACATAGCGAGTTCCAGGCCAGCTGGGACTAAAGGGAGACCCTGTCTCAAAAAGACAAAAAATAAAATAAAATAAAATAAAAATAAAATAAAATAAAATAAAATAAAATACATTGGTGGTAATGTTAATTAGGTAGTTACAGCAAAAAAGGGAAATCTTAGCTATTGGTCTCAGATGCTTAGTTGATGGTATTAGGTTATAAAGACTAAAAACCCCCTTTTGTCCAAGTAGTTGGGAGTGGTGCATATTGGAAAGAATAAAAATAAAGACTAAAAACTCCTGATAAAGACACTCCAGGAACATGATTTAGTTCCATTGGACCTCCCAGAGCAGGCTACCTGTTGGCAGGTGATGGGGTAGGTAACAGCAGGAGCAACATGATGACTGAGGCCCACCCATTTACACAGGGGAAGAGGTGAGAAGATTGACAGCCTTTGGAGGAAGTAGACATCTGTGTGTCCCTTGGAATTCTGGGAATCCCAGATCTAACATTCCAGCCTTTTGCTTATGATAAGGAAATGGGACACTGTTCTCTCTTCTGTATCTGCTTCAGAGCTGAGAAGGGACGAAGTCTTAGGGGAACAGCTGTCAGGCTGGAGGGTTAGAACCTAGTTTCCCATCTTGGCTACTCAGTGCCTGGTGGTTTTGGTCCAGATCAATAGTGGCCAGTAGTTAGTGGACATTTTCTCTGCAACTGAGAAGATAAGCTGGTTGAGTCTTATATGAGTATACCAGTGCAGGGACTTCACAGTGCCAATTGGGGGGGTGGTGGCTCCTGGGTGTATTAGCAATTGGAGGGTACCTGTCTAGGGTCTCAGAGGGAGAGAGGATATCTACTCTATTTCTGAGGAACTGGAAAAAAGTTTTAGTACACAGAGCTCTAGAATGAGGGCCAGCTTTAGTACACAGGGCTCCAGAATGAGAGCCAGCATAACCATGAGAATATAAAAGGTGGTGTTTTCTGGCATGGCACAGTGAATCTGTCACCTATCTCTGAGATATTTTCTATCATGACACAGTAGGTTTCTAACCTGGCACAGTAGGTCTCTCACCTAGCTCTCTGGTAATGTTATTTCATTTTCTCTTCTTTTGAATACAGTGTCCTGTTGGGGTGTTTAAAACCACACAGTTAGCTCAGATAAATTAAAATTAGTTTTGGTGTTAAGGTCAGTTAATGTTCTGGACCTTAGGGTGTCACTCAGGCCTTGTGCCTGGCTCAATTCACCAGTTCCATCCATCTATGTGAGGACAAAGTCAGGTCTTCTTGATTGGAGCTTCCCTTTGAAGGGTGAGGAGTTCTCCTCCATATGGACTTTCCTCCCTTGACTGGACAATGGCCAGATGAAGTCCTTTTAAGTGAATCCCCAAGACTTCCCTGGCCTGGGATGACTGGTGACTCACTGCCATAGGACATGTACAAAGGTGCCCTTGCAGGACCCTAGGACTTAAGTCAACTTTAGAGGGTAAGGGCAAAAAGATTGTCCCTTCAAATCCCTCTTGCCAAATCAGATTGGAGCTTTAAGTATGGTTGTTAAGCCTCCAAGAGGATCAGGTGAATGAATTTGGTATTTTAGTTACTATATAACACCTAAATAATTACTATATAACACCTAAGTAATTACTATATAACACCTAAGTAAAGCTTGAACATTGACTTAAGCACTCTTAATAAATTCTTGATTGCTGTGGCAAAACATTCTGACTAATAATAAAAGCTCATGGTAGGAGCCTGGTGGTAGTAGCTGCAGCACAGGCTAGGAAAGGATGCTACTTATTGGCTTGTGTTGCTGCCTCATGTTCAGCCTATTGTATACAATATAGAAATATCTGGCCAAGGATGGCATTGCCCACAATGGGCACAGGCCAGTCCAATGAAGGCAATTATTGAAGTTTCTTAGCCAAGGAGTATCAAGTTGACATTAAAGCTATCCAGTAAGGCCTACAATTTGTTCTTTAAGGTCTATAAAGGCAATTTAGGTACTCAAAGTAGAATGGATATAAACCATGAAAGGTAAAAAAAGTTCTAACAGCCCATGAAGCAAACCCAATATAATAAAGAGACCAAAACCAATACCTTCTAGGACTATCTCAAATGAAGTCCGTGTCACTTGTCCCAGATTTTGAATTGTAACTTTGAGAAGGAAAAGGAGAGGGGCATTATCACATACCTACAGTGGACAGGAAATACTTAAGGCTCACCCAAATTGGTTACATTCAGACTGTCCCATGTGGTCCCCAGAAGTAAAACCTAATTTTTCTTAAAAAATATTAAAAGTAACATGTGGAAAGTGTAACAGATATATAAAACGTTTTTAGTATGTATTGGTAACTCAATATTTATATATGTCTGTTTCACTTGAGGCTGTAACAAGGTGTATAGTACCTGCTAGGGGACTGTCCACAGGTTGCACAAGTACTGAGAATCTCCATCAGTGGAACACAATTTCTTGTATATACCATAACTACATTATAGAATTCTTGAAAGTGAACAGTACTTCATACATACCCTCATAAATAAGGTTCTAATAAATTTTGGTGATGGCAGTTTATAAAGGGTGTACTGAGCAGAGGCACATACATTGCTATCATATACAGACAGGTCTTAATATGCTGTAACTATTATTACAGAGGTGTTAACAATATCATACACATTTATCCACACATTCATACAAGAGATTTTTATCCTAGTGTTTGTACTGAACAGTCACATACATTGGAAAAAAAAACCTTTAGAAATATTATTTAAAGCATGCACCCCTAATTAATTGCACTGGCAGGGCTGAGAGGGCTAATACGGTTTCCTTATCACACTGACATTGACGTCTTGCACCTTTGGTTCTAAAACTATGAACTTATTGAAATATTTTAACAAGTGATGGAAAACAGAATTATATATATATAGGGAAAGCCATGTGCCACTGTCCAAGTGCCAGAGTATGAATGAATACAGGGATTTTTAAATTGGTCTCTGGTCAGAAGGATGGTGGCACAGCTGTCAGAAGCCTGGTTAAGTAGGAGAAAAGAAAAAAAAAACATGTTAGTGAACCCCTAAGGGTCAAAAAATCAGGTCTCCAGAGGTCTGGAAACAAGAAACACTGGAAAGGAAACTTTAGTTACAACACCTGTGAAGAAAATAACTTGAACAGATAAGAAATAAAATCTGTAAACCAACCAGTGTAGAAACTTAGGAAAACAGATTCAAATTAGGCCTTTGAAAAAAATTTAAGAGGCATGCCCAAAGTAAACTTAATTTAATATTTTGGTTTTGTGCACAATATAGAATGAAAGAAGTTTGAAGTGGCCACGTTGTTTTGACAGAAATTAACACACAGGAGAACATGGACACATGACAGTTACATGAATCTCGAAGACACATTGGAGAACGGTTATAACACACAGACAGGTTGGACAGACACATGACTTAATTGTATCCATTAACTCTGGACAATGGGAAATCCCTCCCCCTGCTCTGAAATGTCATAGGTAAGTGTTGGTGCTCAGAATAACTTGATGTGAAGGCAGGCACAGAAAGTTCTCAGTTCCCCGATTGGCTGCACATGTAAGTCTTAAAGTTGTCCATTGTTGTGCAGGGCTGAGGAACCATTAATTTTAATTGTAACATTTACACAGAATCATTTAGAGTTTATGACATATACTCAGGTGGGAACAGCCTGTGTGCCCATATTGTCATATGTGCGCATGCCTACAGGGATGGCAGGCAGGTGGGTAGGCAGGCAGGCAGGTGGATCTGGCTCTTGTGGCTTCTCTGTCTCCAACTGGACTTACCTGCTAATTTAATGAGAATAAATTTATTGTTAGTGGAAAAATCAAAAGTCCCTTGAAGCTTTATTGCCTGAGGCAAGATCTGGATGCCAGGTGGGACAGGGTGTGGTGGACACACCTTCTTAATCTCAGATACAGAGGCTTGTATCCAGAAGCAGACACAAAAATGGATTTCTGAATAAAATGGGATTTTGAAGAGAACCAATGAAAAGGAGGGCCTGGTCAAAATGTCAAAATCTGAAATAATCCCTTAAAAATAGGTAAAAGTCTTGTAAACAAAATATATAAAAAATAACAGCATTTGTTAAAAAGCCAGATGATGTAAAAATCTCAAGCAACAGCCTGTAAAAAAAAAAAAAAACCCAAACCATTAACTGTCCATATGAAAGTAAAAATGGGAAATTGATTTTATTTTGAAATAGATGAAAAAGAGTAGAAACAAAACTCAGTTACTCTGTCATAAAAATGTATTAGTTGAATCTCAGTTGCCTTTTTATAATAATCCAATATAAAAATCCAAAACCCAAAATTGTGAAAGGATCAGAACATGCCATTAAATAAATCGTAAAAGAATTAGAACATGACATTAGTTGTTATAAGCTCTGATGTAAATTCAATTTTCCAATAAGGCATTCCTGCGAGGAGTTTGGGTTTAGGTACCATGGAAACTGTAAACATAGCTAAAATGCCCATTCACGTGGTCAAGATGGCGGCTGAGGAGTGGGTGTGGTTTAGGTACCATGGAAACAGTAAACATAGCTAAGATGGCTGCTGTGAAGGAGTGGGTGTGGTTTAGCTCAGCTACCATGGAAAAGGGGCATGTGCAGACACAGCCTCACTACACCCTTTCCCGTTTGAATGTGCAGCAGGGAAAAGCCATAGTAAAAATAGAAAAAAGGAGAAGAAAAAAAATCCTGGATCCAAGGTTGCAGGGAGGTCAGGAGAGAGAGAGAGAGAGAGAGAGAGAGAGAGAGAGAGAGAGAGAGAGAGAGAGAGAGAGAGAGAGAGAAACAGCCATGGTATCTAGGAACCAGAGCTCAAGTATCCCCCTGGCAACCCTCACACAAAGCAAGCGCGCCTTGCCGAAAGTACTTTCCTTGTAATGCGACTGCCCAGACCTCCATCAAATGCAAACCTACAACCCTCTTCTCTATTTCCAAGGAACATGGGTACCTTGGCCAAGCCAGGCTGTCCCTGTGCCCGTCCCGAGCTGCAACCCCCGGCCGGAGGCCACTCACCGCGGCTACAGTAGCCCCAGTCCACCTTGCCCTGGGCATTCCGGTAGAAGCACCAGGGTCTGCCTGTGCCGTCGGGGCTCCTGCAGAAGTTGTGGCGCTGCTCTCGCACCTCAGCCCAGCTCGCAGGGGGCGACCGGTCCAGGAAGGGTGGCACCTCCGCCCAGCGGAATCTGTGAGTTTCTGTCCCTGAACTCCCAGGAGTTAAAAATGCAAAGATTGTTAGGTCACTAAAATTGGAACAAGTTATGTGTCAACAACTTTAAAAAATCTTTAGAAAAGGAGGAATTATAAATATTGTTGATAAATGGAAAAAAGATATTTACTTTCCATAGTCCAGTCAAATACCTCATTTACTGTATATAGAGTTCTCTAAAGGAGCAACACACACGCACGCATGCATGCACGTGCTTTTGCACACCAGCAAAAATGGAAGTAACTATGGTACTCAAGCGCAGCTAGTGTTGGCAGAACAGAGTTCAGGTACAGAGTGTGATTTGAAATTAAAGAAATACATTGACATCACTTGTTCAGTGCCCCTTCATTAATTACTCATTGCTTACCATGTGTGAGCTCGGGTCGGGTGTAGTGGAGCACACCTTTAATCCCAGTACTTGGGAAGCAGCCACAGGTGGATCTCCGAGTTCAAGGCCAGCCTAATCTATATAGCAAGTTCCAGGGCAGCTGAGGACACAGGGAGACCCTGTCTCAAAAAGATGTATACATCTTCTTTGGTGTATATACCAAAAAGATGTATACAAAAAGATGTATGAGCTAGAAACTGCAGGGCTGATCTTTCTAGAAAGCATACTATGAAGTCATTTTAAAAGGCTGTATCGATAGTTGGTTCATTAACTGCTCACTGATTGGTCCTGGGGTAGATGGAACATAGAAAACTAGGAGTCAGCTATGTTCCAGGTGGAACAGCGCACCTGGGAGGAAGCTCACTTTGTGAGCTAGACAGGATTGGTGTGGCAGAAAATCTGATGTCTTGAAAAGAAAGACTCAGAGGAAGGCAGTGTGGCAGAATGAAGATACATGTCTAATTCCTCTCTTCCCTTTATATTTTTTGTGGAAATTATTTTCCAGATTTTTGTCTTGGGAGCGAATGCTTTATATCCATTAGAAAAAAATGTAAAACCAGGACAAGCAATGCCTAAACTTAACTGAGTGTAGAATAAAAATTCCCGGTTTCGTACTAGGCTGTGCAGCTGTTTCTCCATTTTAAACAGTGGTGGTGCTTATGATCAATCCTTAAGGACTTCCCACTGCCCTGCCTCCACCCCAGGCAAACAATTGAACACCTGCTTAGTGCCTAAAATCACCAGCCCAACACTTTGATTTTCTTATCAGACTTTATTGTTACACACGAGTTACCATGCCACTACTAGAATTATTATATCGAGGGTTTTTTTTTTTTCGTTTAAAAAACTCCGAGAAAAAAAATGTTCCCAGTAATTTTCATTCAATATGAATGACAAGAATATTATAGCTATAAACACTGAAATAACCATTTCATTTCTTCCTGAGGACGCTCTGTATTTTAGGCAATGAAAAGGGAATTCTAAACAGACTAGTCTTAAATCTCGTGCTCTCTCATTCTTTTCTCATGCATGTTTCTGGTGTTTCACAACCACAGACTAGTCAGCTGGTGTCCACGGCACGAAACCTATGCAGTGTCCTCTAGAAATGGGTGCTGAGTGCTCAGAGCCCTGCAAACGTTTGCTGCTCAGAGATGCACTTGTACATGAGCAGGTCTCAGTGCCATCGCTTCTTTTTTCTTCCATTATACAAGTGCTGCATTTGTACCATTTATTTTAAATGAACTGTCTACCTAGACTAAATGACGTCAGTGGCCAATTTATCTAGAAGCTCAGATGGGCAACCTGCTTTAAAAAGCACACGTGTCACTTTATCTTTGCTCATTTCCTTCAACAGCAGAAGCATTTGCCAAAGGAAATGAACAGCATGTGACTGTAGGATCTGCTCTCACCGGTTTGACTCTGTTGAGCCTGTTCTCTGAAGTCAATGGAGGAGGACGTCTGAGGAATCTCCCTAGTCAATGGGCAGGTGCTGCTTCAAAACTGGCAGCGTTAAGCAGGAGAACTGACTTCACTGTATTTTCATTTTGCTTCTTAGGGTTCTTAAAATGTGTTTCTTTTCACAATTATTTCTGGTAAGTGCTTAAAAGTTACTACATTCGTTGAGTATGTAAATCCTTAAAACTTTCAAATCAGGAATTGTAATGGTGTATAAATAAGGAAATTAATAGTAAATGGGAGCATTTGAATTCATTTTCCAGTAAGGAAATAATTGAGAGAATGGAGCTTTATACACTATAATGACAAAGTCTTTAGACTATTAATTTTCCTCATGTATTTTTTCTAAGCATACCTTTAAGAATATTTCATAAGAGAATATGTAATCATAGCCTGAAACTTGCTGCTTATACTTATATAGCTGTAAAGTACAATTAAAAATTAAGTAAATATTAACACAGGAAAATAAGTATAACTGTACTTTCTTGAAAATAACTTGCTGTATTATACATATAATTTAAATGGTAAGTGTAAATATATTTCAAGAGTGATGCTCATCTTTTTATGTACTTCCTGCATTTGATTTAATCAATAATCCATAAATTTCACAATGTTCTGCTGTCTTGCTAGATGTGGAAGATATGGTACATGAGATAGTCTTAAAAATGGGATTTTAAAAAACTGCTTACTTATCTCTGCCTTGTAGTACGTATATTATTTCAAATGTTAGATTAAAATTCAGAACTTAATTCATTTTAAATACACCTGTAAGTTAAATGATTTTCTTTTGAATGACTTAGGAAAATGCAGTTTTCCAATAATTTAAATGTGAATAGCCTAAATAAAGCAGCCTGGGAAACTGCCCTTAGTTTTCATTTGGTGAGTTGTTCAGCAGCTGCTCTGTACATTTAAAGTCAGGGTGTCTTAGAGAGGACTCACTGCAGACTGTGCATGTCTCTGTACAACTGGCAGCTTGCAGCCAGGTAGCACAGTGCTGAGTCTTACATCTTCAGACGCCTACCTCCCCCTTATAGGATCTACTCTGAACCCTTCTATTAGTATTTTCTCTTTTTCGGTAAAATATGTGTTTCTGTTTACAGTTTGACAGGTTTACAATATAGATTTACATGAACACACTAAATTATATATAGTAAGAATTATTTTTTCCTATAGCACTGTCATTTGCTTCTTTTTAATGAAGATAAAGCTCATACATAACTTCTCACTCTCTGACCCATCACACATTGTGGTCTATAATTCATTCTAAATATTCCATGGATTTAAAATTTGGCAGCATTTTTCATGAGTGTTATGCTTTTGGGATTTTTATGTTACATTGTGATATTTATTTTAGTTCTTGTTTTATAAGCTACTTCACAGAATTGAAGAATAAGAAAACATTGTACAGGCAAACAGTGGTCCAAAAATGTACAGGACACAATTTCAGTTTATACACAAAAGTGTAAATATTTCTATGAAATGGAATAGTTCTTCATCAGTGTTTTTTATTTATGTTGCTTGCTATTGACTTCCATATGAGTGCACAGTAGTCTACAGTAAGTCCCCAGGCTCAGACATGGTCTAAGAGGAAGGCCACAGGCCTCAAAGCTTATACGAGATAACTTGTATTTTCCCATCCCCCACCCCTGGCCCTCCACACACCGGCATATGGAAGGGGCCTTGTTCTTTTCCTTTGCAGAGGTATATTTTTTGACAGCCTTTTGGTCACTTCTTCGAGCTTTGGAAAGGTATATGTCATTACATGGAAGGTGAATTCTTGAGAAGTCTTTTTCTAGGTGCTATCTCACTTTCTGCAGCTCCTGTCTCAGCCATGAGGGCAGAGGCTGGCCCAGCCTGTGCAGCAGCTTGGACAGCTCCACATTGTGGTCTCGGTAGTAGCCAGACAGAAATGCTCTGCTCTGAGTATGAGGGGAGAGACAAAAAAGCACGTTTTATTTTGTTTATTATAATATATATGGTGACCTTAAGTAAGTACCAAGCGCACTGGACATGGATTAAAATTTGCATCGAGCATGTGGACATTTTACTGGCATCTGCAGTAGGTGGGCGGTGGTGTGCCGGCAGTGCTTGCTACTCTGCGCTGGTTGCCTGTTTGAATCTCCATTCTCCTTTGGAAGCTTTTGCCTCCTGTCTACAGACTATTTGTACAAAATTCGACATTTTATTCTGTCAAATAAACACAATGTCCTTACACAATAACCTTGTTGAGACCTGCAAGGTTGTGTTTTTCTTGTTTACCATCAAATTTTATATAACATTTCAATTATGTATATATTAGACGAGAGTAAAATAAAATGCTAAGCTCTACCATGGTGCCTTTTAAATATTTTAGCTTTTAAAATATATAGGGAAAAAGCTTTGATATAAAATTAATATATTTTATATTTATTTAAACACTGGATAAATTATACTTCAGTGTATAATTTCTTTTAATGTATTGTTTTCACTGTGATCTGAGGTATATTCTAATAGTCAATCAAATAAAACTAGAATTCAGATGGCCTAGCGGTTAAGAGCGCCGACTGCTCTTGCAGAGGACCTGGGTTCAGTCCCCAGCACCCACATGGCGGCGGAGAACTGTCTGTAACTCCAATTCCAGGAGAACTCCAGTTCCAGGGGAATCCGACACCCTCTTCTGACACGACATGGGTGCACAGACCTGCATGCAGACAGTACATTCATACACATTAAATAAAAAAACAAAACAAAACTAGAATTCTTACCATGTGATTTCCCAAGAAAACAGAACCTTACTCTCCCCTACTGTTATCTGTGTAGATGTTAATTTTGACCTTACTGAGGTCCTGTCCATCGGACTGGCATAAAAAAATGGTCCTCAAAGTCATGTGGGATAAGAATTTATACAAAAACTCAAATATTTAAATTTCTGAGTTCTAAAATTATAGATCATAAGTGACTTAGATTCTAATAGCCAAATCATATGCTAAACTGATGGATTGTGAAATAAAAATACAAATCAATCTTATTGTATGCAAAAGAAGCATTAACATAAAAATACTGGGCACAGTAATATGAAAACAGCAATATAACTACACATCATGTGCTACTCTAAGGAGAATCAACCTAGTTTGTGTGTCCATTTCTCAAAGCTTAAGTTGTGTGCTGATGTTAGACGTTTAAGAAATGTATTCTCATATATCTTATTGGCATAGAAATAGTTCAAAGTTTAGTAACGTATATTACAATTAACATTATAATCCATGCTCCACAGAATCATTTGGCATTGAAAACAAAAAAAGAAATATGTTGGTCTTCTTTTAAAATTTTGGTTAATATATTTCCTATCTTAGTTTCAGTTAACATTGTTAGGTCTAAATTTCTGTGTAGGTACCATTGTTCTGTTGTGAGATGTTATCCTTTTGTTCAGATTTGCAATCACAATTCTATTGTTCTTCATTCTGGTAGGACAGATATAATAAGAAAATGGGAAAAATAAAAACAACCAACCTAGATGTATTGAAACACAAATGCCGCTTTAAAGTTTTGAGTACTTTATAATATTTTAACACATATTTCAATTTTATTGGCTTTCTTTGAAATCTTGCTTTATTTTTGCATTTATTATTTTCACCTTTTTATTGTTTGAGGGTTTCATACATTTATTTATTTATTTTTTAAGGACTCGTCTTTTTAAAATTAATTATTTTTTATGTGTATGAGTATACTGTTTGCATGTAGGTTGGTGCACCCGTGTGGTGCAATGCCGCGGAGGTCAGAAGAGGGCGTCGGATTCCCCTGGAACTGGAGTTAAAGACAGTTCTTAGCCACCATGTGGGTGCTGGGAATCGAACCCAGGTCCTCTGCAAGAGCAGTCGGTGCTCTTAACCACTGAGCCATTTCTCCAACCCCAAGGGTTTCATACATTTATATAACGAACTTTGCCCCCATTTCCCTCCCTCACTCCTGTTCCCCACCCTTCAGAGGGAATGCTTGTTGGGGAGAGTGTCAGTTCCTCCAGTGTTGCCTCCAGCCACACGCACTCTGCCCTTGCTCTGCTGAGCAACTTCTCCCACACTCAGGCAAATGACTGAATTCATTGGGCCACACACAGAAAGAGGTCATGAAAGTAAGTGGGTGGGGGGGGCACCTCACTGACTTAGTTTGCATAAAGACTGAATTCTGTTCTTAATTTCTAAGAAAGATGTGATCTTTTCATCTACCGCTTTTACGTTTATTTGTATTTTTGACTCTGCACTCACACTGGGATCCATCGGCGGGTATTTCCTTCCCTTACTTTTTCCAAGGCATTTTGTTTTTCCTTCTTCCAGCAACTGACACCAGAACCCTTTACGAGAATCAAACCTAAAAAAGAGAAAGTCCACCATATCTAAAAAAGTATTTTTCAGGGAGTTTATAAGATACAATAACCAATAACATAAATATTTCTATTTAGATATTAATCTATAAACGGGGAAACTGGATTATTATTTTTTTTTAGACAGGGTCTCCCTATAGCCCCAGCTGGCCTAGAGCTCACTCTAGTAGACCAGGATGGCCTAACTCACAGAGATCCGCCTGCCTATGCCGCCTGAGTGCTGGGATTAAAAGCGTGTGCCACCAAGCCCAGCTTAAAGATGGTTCTTAACCACCATGTGGGTACTGGGAATTGAACCACGGTCCTCTGCAAGAGCAGACTTTGCTCTTAACTGCTGAGTCATCTCTCCATCCCCTGGAATTTTTCTATAGCAACCTTTTACATAAAGTTTTCTGACACACTTCTAAATTCTGAGCCCATCTGTCATATTTGAGAGTTTGCCAGATTCTTAATAGAAAGATTCTCAGAAGGCTTCCTATTAATAGATATTTACAAGGCTACTTTCTTTATCTGGCATGCAAAAATTCAACATTTCAAGTTCATTCTTTTTATTATATTGTAAAGAAATTACAGGTCTTGGGGCTGGAGAGATAGCTCAGCAGTTAAGAGCACTGACTGTTCTTGCAGAGGACCTGGGTTCAATTCCCAGCACCCACATGGTGGCTAAGAACCACCTTTAAGCTGGGTGTGGTGGCACACGCCTTTAATAAAAAATAAAAATAAATAAATAAATATTTATAAAAAAAAGAAATGACAGGTCTTCATCCATGCTTATGGACTTAAACAATATATCATTTAACCATAGGCTAGTATAAGAAAAAGTTTTTAATTTTATTTATTTATTTTTGTATGTGTATGAGTGTACTGTCTGCATGTTGGTTGGTGCACCCGTGTCGTGCAATGCCGTGGAGGTCAGAAGAGGGTGTTGGCTACCCCTGGAACTGGGGTCAAAGACGGTTCTCAGTCGCCATGTGGGTGCTGGGGATGGAACCTGGGTCCTCTGCAAGAGCAGTCGGCGCTCTTAACCGCTAGGCCATCTCTTCAGCCCAGAAAAAGTTTATGTACCTTGGAGTGACATAATTTTAGGGTTCCATAGCTATAATCCATTTGCATTTTTTTTCTAGTGATATTTTCTTCTTTTGGTCTGAGGTTCATATTAAAGTAATAATGCCTATAAATGAGATTTTTGTTATAATTTCAAAAACAATAATGTTAATATGGTAAAGTTACATTTCAGCTTACTAAAATAGTTCATACATTGCTTTCTCACTTGGGCCTTCATTTTATACCTAAAGGGGGGTGACAGGACAGTGTTTGGCTTTTGCAAATACTCATTAAATATAAGATCAATAAACAGTGAAAATGAAGAAAATGTTTGTCAAGGTTTAGATTCTGTGGATTATATGCTTTCTTGGCGCTCTGTTGAGATTCAGCTCTAGGCCTCCCAACTCAGAACCTTATCATTCAAGAGTGTATTTTGTGTTGATCGCTATAAGCAAAGCAGTGATGTCCATACTTAGATATAAAGAGAAAAGGACAGCAACAGTTATTCTTGTTATTCAGTGATTCCATTGCCATGTTCTCTTCTCCACCAGAAAAGAATACTAAAGATTACTTTTCCCTTGGTGTTCAATTTGTAGTATTCAGATTGTGCTTTCAAGCGTTTGCTTAAAATTGTCCTGTATGCAATATTGGAATGTTAAATGAACACATTTAATTTATAATAAATATTTTATAGTTTATATAATAAATATATAATAAATATTTAGATTAAAATATCTACATTATAATAAAACTCTGACGTACCTAAAAATAAAGTTAACCAGTTGTGGACAACTGACTAACTTTTAGAGAATAAGAGACTGCAGAGTGTGTGTCCCAGGATAGGACTCTTTTTTTTTTTTTTTTTGGTCTTTTCGAGACAGGGTCTCCTTGTAGCCCCAGCTGTCCTGGAACTCGCTCTGTAGACCAGGCTGGCCTTGAACTCACAAAGATCCGCCTGCCTCTGCTTCCCAAGTGCTAGGATTAAAGGCGTGCGCCACCGCGCCCGGCAGGACTCTTATATTAGACCTCATACACCCACAGCTCAGGGACCCCTGTAGAAGAGGGGTGGGAAGATTGTAAGAGCCAACGTTGGTCCATGAACTTGGGGAAACAGAGGCTTTGAGGCCACTGGAAGCTTGCACATGTGAACATATGGCAATGGGGGCCATGTAAACATGCATACAGGTGATCTATGCCAACTCAGACAAAGGCCCAACGTAGAACCAGGGAAATGGGTGGTGGCCCCCTGTCTTAGCGTGAGAAATGTTGGCAACTGATTACTGCTGGATGAGAGGCAGTAGATCTTTAAAGATCTCTGCATGTGCTCACTAGACTCCAGTGGATAAACTCTGATACAAATGCTGGACTGGATAAGACTTAACATATATGAAAGAATACATGCGGTCTGGTGGGGAGGCATAGGTGGAAGGGGTCTAAATTTGATTAAGAGCTATTGTGTGAAACGTGCAGAAACTCAATAAAAATAAAACATTATTAAGGAAAAAATAAACAAAAACACATATAAGATCTGTATACTGAAAAATACAAAATAAACATCAAAACATTGTTAAAATAAATTATAGGAGGCCTAACTAAACAAACAAGGGAGCCGTACCATATTCAGAGATCAGAAGACTAAATACTTTAAAAGTCTTCTCTCTCTAGAGTTTCATGTAGATATGATATGATTCCTATTAAGACTGCACTGAAATTTAAGCTGTTTATTTTGGGGGCATGAAAAATGGCTTTGAAATATGTATGAAAGAACATAGATAAACTAAAACATTGTAAAAAGTTTAAAAAGAAGAGTCAGGTTGGAGAGCTTACACTGCAGATTTTCAGTGTTTAGTCTAGTGCCGAGTGACCAGGCTGTGCTGCACTCACAACAATGGACCATGGACTGCTGCAGCAAAACGAAGGATGCACAAGTGGGCTTTGTGAACTAAAGTTCCCAGAAAAGTCCTGCATCTTGGACTGAGCTTTCTGCAATGCTGATCAACTGATTAAGACTTCAATGACTGGAGAGTTTGGAATGTGCAGATTTAGAGCCTGTATACACTTTATCCTGGGCCCTGTTTCACCGTCTAAGTAGCTCCTCTTTCCCACCCCTGTATCCGACTTAACAGATTAAAAACAACAAAACCAACCTTTGAAATGTGTTAACTTAGCAGACCACCAGATGTCACAAATCAAAAAGCTAAGAGTGTCATCAGACAGCATCCAAGACCTATAGTAGGACCCTCCCCCCACTCTGCTTTGCCATGACCTATCTACTGATTATACCCACCAATGTGTTTGAAAGGTGTCTTGATTTATGACGTTTCTTTGTTCTGTTACAATAAAACTGTAATACAGCTGTTACCAAGCTGGAACATGGTATTTGGGGAAACCTAAGTCCATGTTCCTGGGCCATGATCACCCATATTTGGCTCCAGAATAAACCATCTCTTTTATTCCTTTGAGGGGAGAGCTGTTTATTTCGCTGACAGTTCCCATATCCACCATCCACTAACTCTCAATAAGTAGGGCCAAAACAATTCAACAAGGAAGGGTTAAAGCAAACTCTACATGGAAAATGAAGAAGTTATTTTTGACTGATGTAACAACTCAAAATGGATCACTGATCTAATCCTATAAAAATTCTGGAAGAAAACCGAAAAATAACAGAAAATTTTAATTATTTTTCTTTTGAGAAAGGGTCTCCTTTCTGGCTTCAGATCCACTAGGTGTGGAAGGATGTCCTTGAGCTCCTGATCCTTCAGCTTCTACCTTGCTAGTGCTGGAATTACAGGTGTGCACCACTATACCATCTAAGCCAGGCAGGCCTTGGGTTCTTCTTGTAACATATATAGCTTTAATCCTTATAACTCTTCCTTGCCTTTGACTCAGAATTGTGTGTGTGTGTGTGTGTGTGTGTGTGTGTGTGTATGTGTTGTGAAACTATTAAGTGCTGCGAGCATGACTATTGGAAACACCAGAGTATTCCATTTGTGCTGCAAACAGCAGGTAGGATTCCATTGATAACCTCTGTTGGTGGCTGTGTGCCATGTTCTAGGTGAATTGGGGTCAGAAGGAGCAGAGTCCTCTGATAAAACAGTTCTTTCCCTTCCCTAGTGCATGTTGAATGTAAGGTTTCAGTAAAGAGACAGCAAGGCCTTTGCTCGAGAACACAATTCCAGGAACAATCTGTAGGAACAAGTTCTAAGAACACCTCAGGTCCAAATCTGGATTGAAATGGACACCTCAAGTTGGGCTGTATTTATTCAGGCATTATCATTATGTGGCATTATGCAGAAAGGAAATAGAAAACCAGAGACTAGCAAAAATATTTGTAAAATATACATCTAGAAAAGAATTTATATTTATAATATACAGGATAATACGTATGAAACTTGAGTAAAAATTTGAAAATGACACGACCAGACAATGAATGTGAATTTTACTCAGCACCAGGGGAATAAAAATTAAAGTTAAAAATAAAATAGCTCTCCCCAGAATGACCGAATTTAAAGTTTAATATCAAGGTGTGGAGCAAATGGCACTTCCATGCCTTGCTGGTAGAAGTTAAAAACATTACAGCCAACAGGGCTGGAGAGATGGCCTAGTGGTTAAGAGCGCCGACTGCTCTTGCAGAGGACTTGGGTTCTATCCCCAGCACCCACATGGCGGCTAAGAACCGTCTGTAACTCCAATTCCAGGATAACTCCAGTTCCAGGGGAATCTGAGACCCTCTTCGGAGCTCCAAGGCATTGCATGACACGGGTGCACAAACCTACATGCAGACAGTACATTCATACACATACAAAAATAAATAAAATAAAAAAAAAAACAAAAAAAACCATTACAGCCATTTTTCAAGTTTCTTTTAAGTTTGAAAATATATTAATATGTGATTTACTTGTAGGCATCTCAACATTGGAATTATTCACATTTTAAGCATTCAAGTGATCAAAATTGAGAATCTAGATTGATAATTATTGTTTTGCTAACACATCTAACGGTGTGAATTAGTACGAGCAACTTTGCTGGGTGTGATGTTGCACATCTGTGATCCCGGTACTCAGGACCACAAGGCCAGCTTCGTCTATGAAGAGAGTTCCAGGCCAAAAGGAAGAAGTCAAAAGGAAGAAGACAGAGGAGGGGGAGGGGAAAGGAAAGGGAGGAGGAGGAGGGGGGAAGGAGGAGGATGGGGGGGGAGGAGGACGAGGATGAGGGGGAGGAGGAGGCAGCTCCATGAATGTTCTCCTCAGGACACTAAGCACCAAAGGAAACTAGGGGTGGTAGGAGGGCTCAGCAGGTAAAGCTTAAGTTTAATTTAAGATGCTGCACAAGTTTAGCAACCTGAGTTTGATATCCAGAACACACTTAAAGGTAGAAGGAGAGAGAAACAACTCCACAGAGTTGTCTTTTGACCTCCACATGCACTGTGGCATGTATACTTAAACACACACATCATGCACACACACACACACACACACACACACACACACAGAATTAAAAATATAAAAGAAAAATACGTTTTCTTTTAACTCCGTTGGTCAGGTATCACACAGAAGGTGCAGATAGGGCTTTGTGGAGGGGAAAAAGTCTGTGTGTGTGTGTGTGTGTGTGTGTGTGTGTGTGTGTGTCTGGTGTGTTAGTGTGTCCTGGCATGTAGGCTAAGTATCAGCAGGTGTAAGCTCGTAGCTTATGGTATAAATGTGTCAGGGGGACATAGAAAAAAGAAGAGGAAGATGGAAACCATTTTGTCTGTTCTCCGGGTAGCTCGATTGATCAGGTCTAGTTCCTTACACAAGTCACAAACAAGATGAGGAAACCACTGTTGATGAAGGTCCTTGTGAGGCTAAGGACATAGCAATATTATTTCAGAGTCTAAGTGGAAAAGTTTGACATAAAATGGGAAAAGTCTCTAACGATTCATTAAGGCTGCCACAGCCCTCTTCCTAAGAATAACCTTAACACACTGTCTAGGACAATGTACACGTTCTGGCAGCTGTGCTCTCAGCAGGAAGCAAATACTTTGGAGAAAGTGTAATATGCTGTTTACTGCCTGTCCTTGTGGCTGTCACATAGTACAGACAGGAATACTTGATCATTGTGACCCCAGAGTCATGTATGTATACAATGATCAACAATAGATTTGGATTAAAGAGCAATCTAGGGGCTGGAGAGATGGCTCAGTGGTTAAGCGCACTGGCTACTCTTGCCGAGGACTCAGGTTCAGTTTCCAGCACTCACATGGCAGCTGACAACTGTCTATGACCCCAGTTCCAGGAGACTGATGCCTTTTTCTGTCCTCTGCAGGCATTGCATGCATGTCGTGACTTATATACATGTAGGCAAGACACTCATACACATAAAAAATTTTAATAACAAAACTAAAAGCAAAGTAAAGGACAAAAGTGGTCCTAAGCTTGTGAAAAAAATCACCCGGGGACTGTTAGATCTGGACTTCCCAGAATTCCAAGGGACACAAGATGTCCACTTCCTCCAGAGGCTGTCAATTCTCTGACCTCTTCCCCTGTACCTGAGGTCCCTCCCCATGGCTATAAACAGGTGTGCCTCAGTCGCCATCCTGCTGCTGCTGTTGCCGCTACCCCACCACGTGCCAACAGGTAGCCCATCCTGGCAATTCCTGAGGTAAATTATGTTCCCGGAGTGACTTGAGTCTTATGTGCCTGTCTTTTGTCGGGTGTTTGAGCCATTATAACCTAACAGGGACATGTGGAAATAGTGGAGAGACATGTGGGCAGGGGCGTGAAGATTCTCCAAGGAGAATACCAGCCTTTAGCCAGTAACATTACTGTTTTCGTGAAAACTTGATTCTCTTTGGATGGATGAATGCTAGGGACATTCACATAATACTTGAAGTATGTCTGAAATACCTTCATATTGAAATCACACACACATTCTTAAATTTTTGAGATATAATTTAAATATAACACATGTTATAACTGTACAATTCAGTGACACTAGTAAATTTATCACCACAATTGAGTTTTAGAACATTCCTATCACCTCACCATAACCCCAAATGCAAACCAAAATGAAATACTAGGGCTGTTACACAACCCTTGCTGTTCACTTGCAATCCTGGAAAGCAATACTCTTCTTTTCTCCTCAAGACAGGGTCTTGCTATGTAGCCCTGGCCCATCTGGTATTCATTTTATTTTATTTATTTATTTATTTTTTAATTTTTATTTATTTTTGTATGTGTATGAGTGTACTGTCTGCATGTAGGTCTATGCACCCATGTCGTGCAATGCTGCGGAGGTCAGAAGAGGGTCTCGGATTCCCCTGGAACTGGAGTTCTCCTGGAATTGGAGTTACAGACGGTTCTTAGCCGCCATGTGGGTGCTGGGGATCGAACCCGGGTCCTCTGCAAGAGCAGTCGGTGCTCTTAACCGCTAGGCTATCTCTCCAGCCCATGGTATTCATTTTATAAGCCAGAATGCCATCAAACTCACACATTCCTCCTGCCTCACCTTCCAAGTACATAAATTACTGCTGTGTGCTACACACCTAAGCTTGTCATTTACTTGTATTTCCTTTTTCTCAGATAGATATACCAAATTAACCCATTTACTGGTTGATGGACATTTGAATTAATTTTTGGTTTAATGAATTATGCTATAGTCAACAATGCTTTTGTAAATATATACTCGTTTGCCAGGATTTTTGTTTTTGAGACAGGGTATTCCTATAGCCTCAGCTAGCCTAGAACTCACTCTGTAGACCAGGCTGGCCTTGAACTCACAGAGATCTGCCTGCCTCTGCCTCCCAAGTGCTAGGACTAAAGGCGTGCACCACTACACCCAGCTTAAAGAAGGTTCTTAGTCACCATGTGGGTGCTGGGAATTGAACCCAGGTCCTCTTCAAGAGCAGTCAGCACTCTTAACCACTGAACCATCTCTCCAGCCCCCATTCATCAGTTTTTAATGGGCTCAGGGTTTTATCTTGAAAGATTCCTAGGAGCAAAGTTGTATTTAATTTTTAAGAAATTACAAAACTACTGTGCAGAGGGTCCATATATTATGTCAGTTTATGAAATTCCTTATCTATCCAAATTCTTGTCATCATTTGGTATTATCTTTTGGATTCACAATCATTTGATTTGTCTATTGGAACATAGCCATTCATTTCACAGAAGTGAATTAGGTATCTCAATTTTTTGTTTTTAGTCTTTTTGAGACAGGGTCTCCCTTATAGCCCCATCTGGCCTGGAACTCACTGTGTAGAACAGGCTGGCCTTGAACTCACAGAGATCTGCCTGCCTTTGCCTCCTGAGTGCTAGAATTAAAGGTGTGTGCCACCATGCCTGGCTTAAAGATGGTTCTTAGCCGTCATGTAGGTGCTGGGAATCGAACCGGGGTCCTTTGCAAGAGCAGTCAGTGCTCTTACCTGCTGAGCCATCTCTCCAGCCCCCATCTCCATGGGGTTTTAATTTGATCTCTGGCTACACACTTATTTACCAAGTGACATTTAAAATTTAATTTAAGGTGCCAATTAAAAATAATTTTTATATGATTAAAATATATGCATATTTGTGGGTGTGCATGTATGCTGCACATGCATGCATGCCACGGTGCACATGTGGAGGTCAAAGGACAACTTGTAGGCATTCTCCCTTTCCACTATGAGTGTTCTGAGGGCTGAGTTTGGGTGTCAGGTTGGTAGTAAGTGCCTTTATCTGCTGAGCCATGTCATGGGCCCAAGATTCCAGTTTTATAAAGTCAATGTTTCTGTTGAAGTTCTGTTCCTTTGAAAAGAGGCACAATGCTGTTTTCCTCTGACTCTAAAATTTTATGCCAATGGGAAGAGCTTAAAAATGGGAAGGGAAAGTTCCAGAGATTAGAGTTGTAGTCCTGAGCTGCAGTCCTGCCTTTCCAACTTGCTTGCTGGGAGACTTTTGGCTTAATATTACTGTGCTCTGAAAAATGGGATGAATAATACCAATCACATGTTTTGTGATGAAATATATGTATGTATTTGTACACATAAGATATTTATTATATTCAGATAGGCACACGTACTCAGAGGACCTAACTGGTGCAGCAGTGATTATAGTCTGTGCAGCCAGCATTGAGGTGCCAGAATCCAAAGAAAGAAATAAACAGACAAATCCGTATGCTAAAGACACAAAGAAAAAACAACATGGGAAAAGCTCATAATAAATCCACGCTGAACACTACCAACCCTACAGAAAATCCCTACAATGAGATCTCTGAGGAAAGAAGCCAAGACACCGACCTTAGAATAACAACATATTCAAAGAAATTAGAGAACTAATTATTAACATATTAACATAATTAACATATTCAAAGAAATTAGAGAACTAAGGGAAGGGAATGAAAAACTCATGAAGGACCTAGTGGGAGATAATGACAAACATTGGAAAGAACTAAAGGTAGAAAATGACAAACTCCAGAAAGAAGTGGAAATTCTGAAAAGATTCCAGGCCAAAATGAAAAAAGAAAATGATCAAAAAACCAAGGAACTACAAGATGAGAATGACAGTCTCCAGAGGGAAGTGGAAATTCTAAAGAAATCACAGGATGAAATGAAAAAGAAAATTGAACATTCATCCAATCACCAGGAAAGGATGGGAAAAAGCTTCAGAAGCAGAATGGAAGAAGCAGAAAAAAGAATATCAGACCTACAGGATAATATGGAGCAACTAGAAAGCTCAAGTAAAGATTATGAAAAATTAAAAAAAAAAAAACAACACAACAGTGGAACAACCAGGAAATATGGGACAACTAAGAAAAGACCCAAACCTCCACATCATAGGGAAAAGAGGAAGGAGAAGACTCCCAGAAAAACTATTGACGATCTCAATCTTCAACAGGTTACATAGAAGAAAATTTCCCCCCCAAACTGAAAAAGCAAATCCATCAAATACAAGAAGCACATAAAACACCAAATGACAGGATCAGAAAAGAAACTCCCCATGCCATATAAGTGTTAAAACACTTGAATGCCCAAACAAAGACAAAATACTGAAACGCCACAAAAAAAAAAAAAAGTTACATATAAAGGGGAAAACCCATCACAAGCACACAGCTGACTTTCTTTTTTTTTTATAAGTTTTTTTTTTTTTTATTTTATATTTAATTTATTTTCCGTATGTGTATGGAATGTACGTCTGGCATGCAAGTTTGTGCACACCGTTGTCGAATCATCACGAGCTTGACTTCTAAGGCCAAACTATGAAAGCTAGAAAGAACATGGACCAAAGTATTCCAATTGCTAAATGACTAGATGGCCAACCCAGACTACAAATATCAGCAAAAATGTCAGTTATAGTGTGAAGGAGAAAGAAAAATCTTTCACAACATGAACAGATGAAGAATACATGTCTAAGAAACCAAACAGCACTTCAGAAAATCTAGAAGCAATCCAAAGAACAGAGGAAAGGAACAACTATCCATAATCAATTAAAGAAATCAATCATCAAAAGCATAACAGAGTAAATACAAACCTAGACAAAGCAGTGCAAAACAAAATAAGGTGAAGGAAGCAACACACATCTCTCAATAATACCTTAAATAAGGGGGGGGGATACAACATACATGAAACCTTTTAGAGAGTCAACAAAAACCTTGCAATTCAAATCTTAAAAACTAACGCACGGGAAAAGATTGTTGTTCCAACAGACAAATGTCACCAACTTAACAGCTTGAGAAAGAAAAGATACAGCTTGTGCATTGAGTAGGATGACCAAAAAGTGGCAACCGAAAGGTTTACCCGTCTGAACATTGAAAGGAAAAAAACCTCAGATTGCCATAAACAACGGAACCCTCTGTGGATCCTACATGTAACAACTATTATAAATGAGTCCAATGAAACCGTATACCTTCTAGGTGCCACAAAGGTTTTGATATGAGAGACTTTCTTGCCTTACCCCCCCCCCATAGAACAAAGGGAAAAATATGACGATGATAGGGATCGTTCTCCAACTGTAAATTGGAGACAACTATTATAGAGGTAATCTCTTATATAAAACCGGTAAAAATGCCTTCTTTAATTGACTAATAGACATAGGAACCTGTGGAAAAGGATTATACTCTGTTCAGAAACCAAATATAAACTAAAGTCCTTGGCGCAGCACACTTAGGCAAAGTATAAATGCAGGAGTTCTGACATCAGCAGATGGATTGTTCTACCAGGGGATGTTGGCCAGGGGATCCAAGGCCCCACAAAAGGCAAGGGCTCCTCGCCCCTAAGTTGGGATACTGCAGGAGGAGAGGCAATAAGACCCTGCTTGCCAAGGACCTGACGTTAACAGGGAGGGATGTATTGAGACCGCGCACATTGCAAGTGTACAGATGGCCTCTGGAAGCCAGAGAGTGTTACAAAGGCCACTAAACAATAAGCAAATATGGGTCTCCCTGAGTCAAGCAAGACTCCATGTCAGCACCAGCTACACCTCACCTGCCTGGAAATACTGTGCGCGGAGGCAGCCATGTGGCCTGTATATCCCAAATCTAATTGGCTAATTGGCTTCTCTCCTTGGAGGATAACCCATGGCTGATGCCACAAGCTTACATCCTCTACAGGTTAGGAGATGTTATAAGCCACAGTAAAGACCCTGTCATATTTAACAGGGGGAAAATGTAATTCATGGATAAGCATATCATCCAAACATATGTGTCTATGCCAAAGTAACCTACCATAACTATTAGTGCTGCTTAAATAACCTATATATTAATTGCATGTTCTTCATTAGTAGATCGAAAGTTACTCCTGGAAAACTATCAGCCCATGAAAGGAACAGCCAGGGGGCTGGAGAGATAGCCTAGCGGTTAAGAGTACCGACGCTCTTGCAGAGGACCCGGGTTCGATCCCAAGCACCCACATGGCGGCTAAGAAAACCGTCTGTAAAACTCCAATTCCAGGAGAACTCCAGTTCCAGGGGAATCCGAGACCCCTTTCTGACCTCCGTGGCATTGCACGACATGGGTGCACAAGACCGGCATGCTGACAAATTCATAACACATGCAAAAATAAATAATAATAAAAAAAAAAGAAGGAAACAGCCAGATTGACCAGAGTCCAAATCAAGCTCCAGAGAGAGTGGACTGTTTTCGTCTCATCCACTGTGCCCCTTTTCTAAGCCTAGGGAACAATCTGCGGAAGAGGGGCGTGGTAGAATGTAAAGGCTAGCGATTGGGGGTGAATGGTGAAACTACAGCGATGTAGTCTGGACACTCATTTGATCAACTTGATTGAACAAACAACCTGTCACCCCCCACTGGATGGTGGGGCTGTGGGGGTTTGGGCACAACAGCCTGCAGATTGGTTTTGCACAAAGGATGCTTGTACTCATGGATTATCACTTATAGCTAAAAAAGGAAAAACAAAAACAAAAACAAAAACAAAAACAAAAAAAAACAGAGAAAGATGCAGGACAGTTATGGCACAATACATGATCTGAGATGGGGTGGGGGTGGGGGGGAAGGGAAAGGGAAAAATGCCTGATCTGAATTGGAAAATGATGTACGAAATGCACAAAGCATCAATAAAATTAAATAAAAAAACCTCTCCAATCAAAAGACATAGACTATAGAACGGATTAGGAAACAGAATCCTTCTATATGCTGTCTACAAGAAACCTATCTCGCCCTCAAAGACAGACACCACCTTAGAGTGAAAGGACGGACAAAAATATTCCAAGTGCATGGTACCAAGAAACAAGCCAGAGTGGCTATTCTAATATCAGGCAAAATAGATCTCAAAGTGAAACTAATCAGAAGATACAAAGAGGGCCATTACATCCTTGTCAAAGGAACAATTAACTACGTAGACTTTACCATCCTAAATGTCTATGCACTAAACTCTGGTGCACCTAACTTTATAAACACTACTTTGAAGGACCTCAAGATACAGATTAATCCTAAAACACTAATAGTGGGAGACTTCAATACCCCATTGATCCTCTTGGATAGAACAACTGGACAAAAATTAAACAGAGAGACATCAGAACTGAACAATACAGTACACCTAATGGACCTCACAGACATCTACAGAATATTCCACCCAAACACCAGAGAATATGCTTTCTACTCAGCACCTCATGGAACATTCTCCAAAATTGACCACATACTGGGGCACAAAAGAAATCTCAGCAAATACAAAAGGACTGAAATTATTCCATGCATTCTATCAGACCACAGTGTAATAAAGCTCAATATGAACACCAGAATAAACCCAACTAGCTACAAGAACATGTGGAGGCTAAACAACACCAACCTCAATAATGAATGGGTCAGGGAAGAAATAAAGAGTGAAATAAAATTATTCATGGAATTGAACGAATAAGACAATACAACACAACAAAACTTGTGGAATACTTTAAAAGCAGTCTTGAGAGGGAAATTTATAGCCCTAAGTGCCCACATCAAAAAAACAGAGGGGCTGGAGAGATTGCCTAGCGGTTAAGAGTGCCGACCACTCTTGCAGAGGACCTGGGTTCAATCTCCAGCACCCACATGGTGGCTGAGAACCATCTTTAACTCCAGTTCGAGGGGAATCTGACACCCTCTTCTGACCTCCATGGCATTGCACCACACGGGTGCACAAACCTACATGCAGACAGTACATTCATACACATACAAAAATAAATAATATTTAAAAAAGTGTTTTAAAAAAAAACAGAAAGGGAACAAATAAACGATCTAATACTGCAGCTAAAAGCACTTGAGAGACAACAACAAATGAACCCTAAACCCAAAAGACAGGAAGAAATCACAAAAATCAGAGCAGAAATCAATGAAATAGAAACAAAGAAAACAATACATAGAATCAACAAATCCAAAAACTGGTTCTTTGAAAAGATAAACAAAATAGACAGACCTCTAGCCCAGTTAACCAACAAAAAGAAAAAGCAACTCCAAATCAATAGTATTTGTGATGAAAGGGGAAACATCACAACAGACAAAGTAAAGACAATCATACGGGAATACTTCAAAAATCTATACTACACTAAATTTGAAAACTTAAGAGAAATGGATGAATATTTGAAATCCTGGGAACCAACAAAGTTTAATGAAGAAGAGATTGACAGTTTAAACAGACCCATAATATTTGAGGAAATTGAGGATGTAACAAAAAAGCTTCCCAACTAAAAAAAAGCCTGGGCCCAGATGGATTCACAGCAGAATTCTATAAAACATTTAAAGAGGTCCTACAACAATTACTACTCAAACTATTTAGAAGGAAACAGAGGGAATTCTCCCAAATTCCTTCTATGAAGCCAGCATCACCCTAATACCAAAACCAGGCAAAGATACAACCAAAAAAGAAAGCTATATATAGACCATCTCATTAATGAACATATTTGCAAAAAGTCTCAAAAAAATACTTGCAAATCACATACAGACCCACATCAAAAAGATCATCCATCATGATCAAGTTGGATTCATAAACAGAGATGCAGGATGGTTCAACACACGTAAATCAATAGATACCATAAAACACACAAATGGACTGAAAGACAAAAACCATACAGTCATCTCAATTGATGCAGAAAAAGCCTTTGACAAAATCCAGCATCCCTTCATGTTTGAAGTCCTAGAGGGAATCAGAGTGAAGGGAACATTCCTCAACATGATCAAAGCAATAAATAACAAATCCACTGCCAACATCATCCTTAATGGAGAAAAATTGGAACCATTTCCCTTAAAGGCAGAACTCGGCAAGGCTGCCCCTTATCACCACTCCTCTTTCACATAGTGCTTGAAATGCTTGCTAGGGCAATAAGACAAGAGAAGGAAATTAAAGGAGTACTAATCAGAAAAGAAGAAGTTAAGCTATCCCTTTTTGCAGATGATATGGTAGTTTACCTAAGGGATGCTAAAAACTCCACCAGAAAACTTCTAGAAATGATTAAGAGTTTCAGTAAAGTGTCAGCATACAAAATTAACCTGGAAAAATCAGTGGCCTTTCTTTATACCAACAATAAACAAGAGGAGAAGAAATAAAAGAAGACCTTCCTACTCACAATAGCCTCAAAAATAATAAAATACCTGGGAATGTGAGGACCAAGCTGACTCCATTTTAGCTTGGTCAGCTCCATCTTGGCCTAGAGTTCACTCCAGAGCTTTAAAAAAACAAAAGCAGGGCATAGATAAATTGATCCTTTATTAGTAAAGCGATTTAACTTCTGCCAAAAAGCATGACAAAGACGGCCCAGACCAACTCCCCTCTTACAGTTAAATGCTTTATGGACAAGAACAGAAGATCCAAACCAGGTAAAACAATAGAACAAAGAGAGTCTAGAGCAGGTGGATACATCCAATGAAAGAATGCTTGGTCTGTAACCAAGACCCCACCAATCAGAGGAAGGGTCACCATGACCATGATGAAAACCCCCTAACTGGGAATAAAAGCTAAGGGAAATTGGGTCCCGGGCCGCTGCCCTCCAGTCCCATGGGAGTGTGCTCAGCCCGACGTGTCATCTGCTTTATCTGTTCTGTCTTAGTTGTTGGTTGTTGTGGCTTCTTTTCTGCTTGCTTGTAACTAACCTTCAATTAAACTTATATCTACAATTATTTGTGGCCACCCCGGCACCTTTCTTGCATGAGTGTGGTGGATTGAGCCTAACAGGAACAAACCTAACCAATGATACCAAAAATCTCTACAACAAAAATTTTAAACCCCTGAAGGAGATGGAAAATTACATCAAATGATGGAAAGATCTCCCATGCTCATGGATTGGAAAAATTAATATAGTAAAAATGTCCATTTTACCCAAGTTGATATACAGATTCAACACAAACCAATCAAAATCCCCATGAGCTTCTTCACACACTTAGAAAAAAAGATCCTTAAATCATATGGAAAAACAAAAGACTCTGAATAGCTAAAGCAACTCTGAGTGAAAAGTGCAATACAGGGGGGGGGACCGCTCTACCAGACTTCAAGCAGGGTCATAGTAATAAAGACAGCCTGGTACTGGCACAAAAACAGACCCGCTGACCAATGGAACAAAATTGAAGTTCCAAAGTTGAGCTCATACAATTTTAGTCACCTCATATTTGACAAAGGGGCAAAAAAACCTCAATGGAGGAAGGATAGCATCTTCAGCAAATGGTGCTGGCAAAACTGGATCACCATTTGTAGAAGAACAAGATTAAACCCCTACCTCTCACCCTGTACCAAAATCAACTCCAAGTGGATCAAAGATCTCAACGTAAAACCCCAAACCCTGAAGGTGATAGAAGAAAAAGTTGGTAACAACCTACAAGATATAGGTGTAGGAAAAGTCTTTCTAAATCAGACAGCAGGGACTTCATCAAACTCAAAAGCTTCTGTACAGCTAAAGAAACAATCAAGGAAGTGAAGAGAAAACCCACAGAGTGGGAGGAAATCTTCACCAGTGATTCATCTGACAGAGCATTAACGTCAAGAATATATAGACTACTCAAAAAACAAAGAAGAAAACAAATGACCTATTCAAAAGATGGAGTAAAAAGTTGAACAGAGACTTCACCAGTGAGGAAGTAAAGATAGCTGAGAAAACATCTTAAAAAGTGTGCAACATCATTAATAATTAAGGAAAGGCAAATTAAAACTACTCTCAGATACCATCTCACTCTGATACGACTGGCTAAGATCACAAACACAAAACACACCAAATGCTGTAGAGGTTGTGGGGAAAAGGGAACACCCATCCACTGCTGGTGGGATTGTAAACTAGTACAACCATTATGGAAATCAGTGTGGAGAATCCTTAAAAAACTCAGAATGAGCCTACCACCTGACCCAGCCATACCACTCCTGGGTATATACCCACAAGACTCATTGTACTGCAAAGATACATGAACATCCCTGTTTACTGAAGCTCTCTTCACAATAGCGAAGAGCTGGAACCAACACAAATGCCCCTCAACTGATGAGTGGATGAAAAAAACGTGGTACATCTACACAATGGAGTACTACTCAGCGATAAAGAAAGATGGCATCATGAAATTTGCAGGTAAATGGATGGAACTCAAAGCCATTATGCTAGGTGAAGTAACACAGTCCCAGAAAAACAAGAGGGGAATGGTCTCCCTCATTTGTGGATGCTAACACCAAATCCCCATATGAAAGGCAAGCTGAACAACATTGTTGTTATATTTCTGTTTATCTGGAAGCAACTATGTTGTTACAATGTAAATCTCTTAATGGGCTCTAGAATCAATCCACTACTTGCTTTTGGACTCTGTAATTACTGTGTATGAGTGGAAAGTATGAAAAAAAAGAGAAAAAAAGAAAGTATGTATTCATATTTTAGAGAAATACGGAATTAGAGGAGGAAAATGTGAATTCCTAAACATAATAAAAAAGACAGAGAGAGAGAGAGAGATGCAGGATATTTATGGCTGAATACATGATCTGGGGTGGGGTGGGGGAAGGGAAAGGTTACTGAACTGAGAAGTGATGTCTGGAATGCACAGAACATCAATAAAAGCATTACAAAAAAGATATTTATTGGGGCTGGAGAGATGGCCTAGCGGTTAAGAGCGCCCACTGCTCTTGCAGAGGACCCGGGTTCCATCCCCAGCACCCACATGATGGCTGAGAACCGTCTTTAACTCCAGTTCCAGGGGAATCCAACACCCTCTTCTGACCTCCGCAGCACTACACGACATGGGTGCAGAAACGTACATGTAGACAGTACATTCATACACATACAAAAATAAATAAAATAAAATAAAAAAGATATTTATTATATAAATCTTATCTAAATATGTACTTACTTAAAAATAAAATATAAAACATTTTACTTAAACTTAACCTTTATTTGGGAGAGAATTCCTGAACAATATGAATTTGATTGCAATGGAAGCAATGCTAGAAATGAATTTTTTTTTTGGTCTTTTTGAGACAGGATCTCCCTGTAACCCCAGCTGGCCTGGAACTCACTGTGTAGACCAGGCTAGCTGTGAATTTACAGAAATCTACCTGCCTCTGCCTCCCAAGTGCTGGGATTGAAGGCATGTGCTATCACATCCAGAAAAATTTTTCTTAATTCTAAAGGGGATCAGAATTCCATAATGACTTTGCTATTCATCAATAAAACACATGTGTGCATGCATGTTCATACACACACACATATGCAGAGTAACTGTATTTAATCCCTGGCCTTCAGATTATCACTGCCTATTACTAACATTTTCACAATGAATTTGTAGCCTGGCCTGGTGGCGTACACCTTTAGTCCTAGCACTTGGGAAGCAGAGGCAGGCGGATCTTTGTGAGTTCAAGGCCAGCCTGGTCTACAGAGCGAGTTCCAGGACAGCTGGGGATACAGGGAGACCCTGTCTTGAAAAGACCAAAAAAAAAAAAAATCAAAATGAATTTGTATTGAATATTCATATGTTACAATCTGGTTTCATTAATCCAGGGGATCATTGTGGATGAATGGAAGGCAACATTAAGAGTTTGTTTTTCATTTCGGTTTAGAGAAATTAGCACAATCTATGCGGGGCTTTGCTTTTCCTCTTTTCTTTCAAATGAGTAGTCAGTTTCAAAAACACTGCAGAACACAACCTAGGAGCTAAAGTGTCGTCATTACAGCAATTTACATTTTCATATAAATTATATTATAAATTTACAGTTTATAATAAGGGTTAAAGTTATGCTGAAGAATTCTATAATGGTAATCTGATAAGAAAATTCTCATTCATGTTGTTCTTAGACTGTTTATTTTAAAACATATCCAGTGACAAATTTATATTTTAAAAACATATTCATGATGGCTGTAGTAAGTCATTTTAAGACATAAACTATCTGGTGGCCTTGCATGAAATTTATTATTCTTGAGCAGTTTTCTTTAGCAATGGTTGAAAGGAATAACCCTGATGGAAGTTTTTTTTTTTTTTTTTCCTTTTTAGTAGTTTAATATGAGAATTGGCTATGCTGAAGATAATCTACCCAGAGACCTCTTAGAGTCTTCTTCAATATCAAGAATGTATAGGAAAACCCTTGTATAGACTGCCAGGGATTTATTTGTATTGTGTGTAAACGAATTAATGTAGTTAGTTGGGAACTCATACTGGTTTATAGTTAGTACATGTATAGAGGACTTTAATAAAAAACAAAAAATCTTTCTTTTTTTTTAGCACCAATAGAGTTAATCATCACGTGATATCATTATCAGGAAAATAATGACCAACACCAAAGCTTACACAGAGTCTCCTGGCAGTTGCATAAATGGTATTTCTGAGAAGACACATTTTCTACTCATAGTCATCCCCATTTCAAAAGCACCAAAGAACAGCTCTTAGGTCAAATGTCTCCAATAGGAGGGAGAAATTGTTCAGAGGTGATCCAGATAAACAAGTGCAAAGGACCCCGGGTGCGGGAAGAACACGTCAAAGCAAGGACGAGATGAACTGTCCAAATATTGTACTCCAAGTGCACTGCTGGTTATTACACAGCTTGCCAGGCCAACTGATGACTGACAAGAAAATATGGAAAGAAAAGGCCTGGAAGTGCATTATCTGTGTCAGCAGGTGATAGCTTATTCAGCCCTGCTGCCCCAGAAACATTGCTTTCACAGCCCACACCTATCTCATCCTGAAACTTGCACCCAACCAGGTAAGAAAGCCACATAATGGGTAATTTTAGCTAGGCACATTCTAGCTGCGAAGTGACCCGCAGTTCTTTGAATGTAGTATGAATTCTCTTGGGTTTACATTGCCTTTTCCTAGCAGTGGTGATGAATCAAAAGCTTGCTGCCAAGCAGGGCACAGGGAGGACAAATACACAGCAGGCAGGTCAAGCACCATTCTACACGAACAAGAGATTAAATCTGCACAGAATGCTCCAGCTTTTTTACTGAAACACAATGCCTTGCCAGATATCCTATAAAATGATACAAAGATAAGCCAGCTTGAAATAGAAAATTGTTTAGAAAATAAAAGCTTTCTTTTCTGAGAGATACTTAAAAGATATAAGGCAGAAAGTGAACTGGAATTTCTAACTATAAACTAAAGCCACTCAGGTTTCTTTAAGGTTAAGTTGAATGTTAAATGATTCAAGCTAGCGTCTACTAATGGTTGCACTCAGCTCTACAAAGCTGGCAGTTCTAGAAGACTGAGAAACAGGGCCAGCAGGTGAGCAGCAACCTCGACGTAAATGACTCTTAGGGAGCAAGCTCAAAACTCCAGTTATACTTACTCCCCTGACGCTACACCAGAATCTCTCTCTAGCGTGTCTCCACATATGACGGGTATAACACAAAGCAGTGTTTGATACTTTTCTCCAACCCTTTGCTTCAAGGAATGCCAAAAGGAAAAGGAAGCCTCAGGCTTACTTTCTAAATTTTTAGGGAATATAGCGTAAAACACACACACACACACACACACACACACACACATGCACACGCATGTGCTCATGAGCGCGTGTGTGCACACACACAGGTGATTTGTGGAACTGAGTTTTATATTAAAAGACTATACACTGTAATATAGTCTTTTTCAGTTTCTTCAAGACTCAATCCATGTAAAAAGGCACCAGGGGTGCACACTTCAAGGCACAGATGCAGTCCCAAAAGTGAATACATCCTTAAAAATGTATTGCCTGTCTTCCACCACCTGGTCTTGGTCCAGATGAAGTCAACTACCTAAGAAAAGCAGAGGAAACTAGCA
Organism: Rhizomys pruinosus; assembly: GCA_009823505.1. NCBI lineage: Eukaryota > Metazoa > Chordata > Mammalia > Rodentia > Spalacidae > Rhizomys > Rhizomys pruinosus. The sequence goes on from VZQC01003281.1 coordinate 1,730,667, forward strand.
AAAAACCCAAATGAAACAAAACAACAAAAATAAAGGAAAACCAAACAAGAACACCTAAACATATAACTTCGAAGTTCTATGTCTACTATAATTTTTGAGTATTGTTTACTGACAAAACTGTAGTACCATGGCTCAATGTTAGTGTGAGATTTGTTACTGTTCCTGTAATGTGAATTTGCTATTCATCCCCTTTCCAAATTCTGCAACCTACACAAAGTCTTTCAATGTAATCATGTTAGTTACTTCTTCTTTTTTTTTTTTGGCTTTTTTGAGACAGGGTCTCCCTGTAGCCCCAGCTGTCCTGGAACTCACTCTGTCTGGCCTTGAACTCGCAAAGATCCACCTGCCTCTGCCTCCCAAGTGCTAGGATTAAAGGTGTGCGCCACCACACCCGGCTCATGTTACTTCTTAAAGAAAGCAATGGTAATAGGTAATAAAATATTACATATATATAAATATATATAAATAAATATATATATATATATATATATATATATATATATATTGCCCCTCACTTTTGAGATTCTTTTTTCCCCCTTTTTTTGTAATGAAATTTTTTTTAAATGTTATTTATTTCTGTATGTGTATGAATGTACTGTCTGCATGCAAGTCTGTGCACCCGTGTCGTGCAATGCTGTGGACGTCAGAAGAGGGTGTCGGACTCCCCCTGGAACTGGAGTTCTCCTGGAATTGGAGTTTCAGATGGTTCTTGCCACCATGTGGGTGCTGGGGATCGAACCCGGGTCCTCTGTAAGAGCGGTCGGCGCTCTTAACTGCTAGGCCATCTCTCCAGTCCCATGAAATATTTTTAAATGAAAAAAAGAACTGCTATATAAAATACCAAGCCAGTGCTGTAACTACTGAAAGAGAGATGGCAGGATGGGATTCCAGTGTGTAAAATGAAGCAGGAAATTCTTGGGAGCAGGACTTGTGCCCCTGTTCATGTCCAGTTGCCTGCTGGGCTATTTCTTGTTATGTGACATTCACATATGGAGATCACACAAAGGTCTGCTCCTAAACCTTATTAGTCACTTCAGGCTTACAAACGATACCAGTACTGCCTGTCAAGTGAGCTTTGCCCTTACTAACTTATTTCAGGTAAGTCTTCTACTGTTGATTGTTGGTTTAGAGATCCACAACTATCTTCTTTCTCCACCTTCTTTCTAGACAGAAATCTTTGCCTAGTTCAGAATCAGGAAGATTTAGGACATTTCTTTGTCATACTGTCTAAATGTTCTTTCTAAGTTGTCTAGTGACATTCTAGAAAATAATCAGTGTAAAAGAATAGCTATCACTTATATCAACAAACCACAATTTCTTTAAATCAGCTCTCTGCCGAAACATCAATAAAGTAATTAGAATATAAACTTACGTTAAAGCTTCAGAGTAATTATAGTGAGGCAAGACTCCTAGAAACTTCTGTACTTCATCCATCACTGTCGCAGGGTCGATTCTCAGCTGCTGCCCATCGATAATCAGCAACTAAATTATCAAAGGAACAATGAAAAAATAAGATGGATATTGAAAAAACATGTGTCAAATGTATAATGAAAAATTCCTGTACTTTATTTGACACTGTCCTGAGGGAACCTGTGTGCATTGTTGGCAGGTACAATTAGATTATTCCCATTAATGATTTAATAATAAATCATGCTAATTAAACACAGTATTGCTATCTGAAAAGCTGGGAACCTATGAAAGCTAAAACTGTTTGAGGACCAAGAGTGCTTAGAAAGGGTCCACGAAAACACAAGAAATACTTGATAACCCACATGGAAGGAGGCAAGGGTCTCAGAGAACCTGCACGTGGCCAGAAATTTGATCAAGAGATTAATGAGAAGGGGCTGGAGAGACACTCAGTTATGAGTGCGCATGTGCTGGCAGAGTGGTTCCGGGCATCCAAAGACAGTGACACACAACCTCCTGTCATTCTGGCTCTCTTCTGGCTACCATGGGCCCCTGCGCTTATGTGCACTCCCTCGCCCCCCCAAAAAATAAACATTAAAAAACATGTTGGCTGGAGAAATACCTCAGCTGTTAAGAGCATTTACTGCTTTTTCAGGGGTTCCAAGTTCAGTTCCTAGCACCCACAGTTGGCAGTTCACAACCCCCCCCCCCCTTTTTAGGCACATGCCTTTAATCCCAGCACTCAGGAGGCAGAGACAGGTAGATCTCTGTGAGTTCAAGGCCAGCCTGGTCTACATGGTGAGTTCCAGGGCAGCTGGGCTACAGGGAGACCCTGTCTCAAAAAAACAAAAAACAAAACAACCCCCCCAACCTCCCCAACAACAAAAAAAATCCTTAAATAAAAGAAACCAGCTGGCATGGGGGAGCATGCCTTTAATCCCAACACTTGGGATGCAGACACAGGCAGATCTCTGTGAATTTGAGGCCAGCTTGGTCTACATAGTGAGTCATAGGCTAGATGGGATACAGAGAGATCTTGTCTGAAAAAGACCAAAAATAAAAAAAAAAGAAGAAACAAACAGGGACTCATGCCTGTAATCCCAGCACCTGTGAAACTGAAACACAAAAATTGCTGTGAAGTCAACCTGGGTTGTAGAGTAAGACCCTATCCTAAAAGACAAAGCAAAATAACAACATAACCAAAAAGAAAGGGATAGAAACTATAAGAAGAGTTTGTCTAGTGAGTGTGATCCCAGTGGGCCATGGTGGACGCCACAGATCCTGTCAAGGCAGCTTTGCCTATGCCTCTTTTCCAGTGTTATTACTCAGTCTACACTTGCCTTTCAACAGTGTTGGACATGAGGCTGCTGAGCTTTTGCAACCCAGCTAGAGAACAGCCAGCTGGGGCTTTGGTTTCATTTAATGTAGTGTAGTTTTTTTTTTTTTTTGAATTTTTTCTATTGATTTGTTTTTATTTATTTATTTATTTTTCAAGTCTTTAAAATCTGTATTTGCTTTTTTAAAATTTATTTTTATTTTTATTTTTATTGATGCTTGATGCTTTGTGTATGCCACAAGCTTACATCCTCTAATGGTTAGGAGATGTTATAAACCACACGAAGAACCTGTCATACTTAACAGAAGAAAATGTAATTCATGGATTAACATACCATCCAAACATCTGTGTCTATACCAAAGTAACCTACCATAACAATTAGTAATGTTTAAATACCTATATATCTAATTGCGTGTGCTTCATTAGTAGGATCAAAAGGCTATATATTATACTGTTTAAATACCTATATATCTAATTGCATGTGCTTCATTAGTAGGATCGAAAGGTTATGCCTGGACAAGCTGGCAGCCCATGAAAGAAAACAGCCAGAATTGACTAGAGACCAAGACAATAGCTCCAGAGAAAGTAGACTGTTTTGCTTCTCATCCACCTGTGCCCCTTTTCTAAGCCTAGGGAACAATCTGCGGAAGAGGGGGCGCGGTAGAATGTAGTATAGTTTTAATTAACCATATGTGGCCACAGCCATCATATTGGAGACCTGGTTCAGACCCACTGCACTGCTTCGGATGTCTCTGGGCCATCCAGTGAGGGGCTGAGGGTTTTTTTTAAATTTTATTCTATTTTTTTTTTAATTTAAATCAATGTTGATGCCAGGCAAAGATTCAGAAAAAAGACATAGGACTTATGAAAATTCATCAGGTGCTTCAGAAGAGAAATCATTACATTTAATTAACATACTGATATTTGTCTTGCTTGGTGAGAAGCTCCCTTTCAAACTCTCTCATGTCAGAAGAGGAGTCAGAGAGCTGACACTTGAAATCTCTCACAATCAGGAAAGACGTGGTAATGTCGGGAAGTAGAGCACAGAGAGTAACTGCAATGCTTTTGGAAAATTATACCCTTTCTTTTCCTACCTTAGCTTATTTTTCTGAGCCACAGTCTTTGTATTTACAACTAAAGATAAAATCAAGTACTGTTTCAGTGGGGGAAATTTCCCTTATCTTTGAGGCAGAGTCATCAACTTAATGAGATTGTCACATGCTGTAAACTCTGGCTGCTTCATACCTGAAAGGGAGGGAAATACATGAGCCATCGCTCGATGTGGCTGGCATACCACCCAGGGACCAAGCATCTCTTCTGCAGGGTTCGAAGTTCCCAGGGTGCATGGGGCCCAGCAGAGATCACTTCATAGAAGCTAAACTTCAGGGCCGTGGGGTCTTCGTGGGATCGCTGGTGCTAAAATGAGAAGGTGGATAATTAAACCAACTTGAACCAGGGGCATAAACAATTAAAGTCCAACCTCTGTGACAAGTCTCAAAGCTAAAGGAAGGCCTCACTGCTGAATAGTTATGTGTTGTGAAATTAATAAAGAATGAAGCTGTGTTTGGAGGATCAAAGTTTAAAGCACTGCTGAGAGTTTATTTTTTTTTAAGAACTTATTTGGTGGAAGCTGAATTCTTATTGATAGGGCTTCTTAACTAACGTGCGTTACTGTTTTTCTCAGTATATCTTGTTTATTCTGAACCTAAACTTTTGAATGTTGCATTAATGTTTCCTCTCAGCCCATAAGCAAACCATTTATCATGCTCAGGGAATATCCACAATACACAAGCACTCTGCTAGCTTGGTTAGTAATGGAGTTTTAGATTAGAAAACCCCTATTGGCTATTTTAAATGGAGAAACTACTGCAAACTCTGACTTGTGCATTATCTGAAATCCACAGCTTTTATCACACATTACCTAGCATCTAAAAGCCAAGATTATTTTATCTAATGGTAACCTTTGTGGTGAAACAGAATCATTTATTGTGCTGAAAATGCAGCAAGCAGCAATTCGAATACAAAAGTGCTCCCCTAATGGCTCAGGCTCAGACCCAGGTGTTTGAGAAAAATCACCTTTTTCTGAAATTGACCGATAGATATGCGGGCTTAGTGGCTCATCTGTGGATGTTTATCACATCTAGTTGGATAGCAGCTTTACAGCAATTGGGATTCAAATTACTATACTACAGACTACCAGATTTAATTAAGGGCTGCATTTGGCCACTGTGGAGTGATTTATTTGCAATATTTAGAATGTTTTGTTAGCTTGCAGCTTTGTAACCTGTGTGTGTGTGTGTGTAAATTCCCAATTTTCAGAAGCTAAGCTGTTGCTGAGTTCTAGTGTTCTTTCTTTTGTATCAATTAAGGCTTCTTTTTTCTCCACGTTTTTTGTAGATGGCAGAAGGTGAAATCTGTCAAGTTGAAATTTAATGAATATTTTGTCTTAAGGACTGCCTCCAGGTGTGGAGTGATCTATGATGGTGTATGGTTGTCCATCTCTCTGACCTTAGCTTTCCTGGATAGCTGTGCACCCTCTTCTGTAGATCACAGTCACTGTGCTCTGAAGGCCATGCACTTTCTGTGACCCTGGCCCTCTGTCCCTGCAACAGAATCCACACTGTGCTCTTCAGTTTGTGAATGCAGAAGGACACAGCTTTGGGACTTTATTCTTTTTAAAATATTTTTTTAAATTTTATTTATTTCTGTATGTGTATGAATGTACTGTCTTCATGCAAGTCTGTGCACCCGTGTCGTGCAGTGCCGCGGAGGTCAGAAGAGGGTGTCGGATTCCCCTGGAACTGGAGTTCTCCTGGAATTGGAGTTTCAGATGGTTCTCAGCTGCCATGTGGGTGCTGGGGATCGAACCCCGGTCCTCTGCTCTTAACCGCTAGGCTATCTCTCCAGCCCCAGGAACTTTATTCTTAGTAACACAATTATCAAGAAGTTAGCTGTCTGAAATGTCAGCCAGGAAGGTATAGCATCTCCCTCATGCCTGGAGGCTCTGAGCTGGCTCCTGGCTTAGAACAGGGAGGGGTCTTTATCTCACCCACAGGCATAGTCTTAGATAAGGAGTTTTGTAAACACAACTTTCTGCATTGATTTTAACTTCACGGTTTCCAGGGAAACAGAGCCTTGGTCTCTTTTCTGCCCCGACCTGCTGATACTCCCTTTACACATGCCTCCATTTGCACTCCTTTTCAACATATATGACAGGGTACATGAAATCTGGTGGGAAGGGAGGTCCTACCGGAGGAGTGCAGATAGGGGAGAGTCTAAATATGATAAAAATATACTGTATGAATTCGAAAAAATTCAATAAAAGAGAAACAACAGCAATAAGATAACACAAAAACTCCACTCCATTTTAATTTTTACCTTTCTTTCCCTTCACAGATTGCCCACTGGGTCTCCTAATGTTCTGGCTCCTCTGCGGCAGCCAGTTAATAAATCTAACTTGTCTTTAAGGATTGGGTTTATCATTGCTTGAGCCTGTCTGTCCATCATTTATGAGTTCTCATTTAGACAGTTTTTAAAAATACATATTATTTTTCTCCAATTAGATCGAAGCAGTGTTAAGCGATCCACCCACACTTATTAGATCAAATCATTTTTTTTTATTTTTTATTTTATTTATTTCGGTATGTGTATCAATGTACTGTCTGCATGCAGGTTTGTGCACCCATGTCGTGCAATGCCGCGGAGGTCAGAAGAGGGTGTCGGATTCCCCTGGAACTGGAGTTCTCCTGGAACTGGAGTTTCAGACGGCTCTCGGCCGCCATGTGGGTGCTGGGGATCGAACCCGGGTCCTCTGCAAGAGCGGTCGGTGCTCTTAACTGCTAGGCCATCTCTCCAGCCCCCTAGATCAAATCATTTTTACAGCAATACTTTGAAAAGGTCGTCATTACAATTGATAGATGAGCATATGAACATTAGGAGAGGCTTTAAAAAATTATAAACCAAGAATGGTGGTACATGCCTGTCATTCAAGCCCTTGGGAGGTAGAGGCAGGAGGATGAGCAGTTGAAGGTCATTGTTGGCCACCCAGCAAGTTCTGGATCAGCCTGAGCCACAGGAGCCCCTGTCTCAAAAAAACAAAACAATGCTGGGCTTTGTGGCACACACTTTTAATCTCAGAACTTGGGAGGCAGAGGCAGCCAGATCTCTTAGAGATCAAGGCCAGCCTGTTCTATATAGTGAGTTCCAGGCCAGCTGTGGCTACAGGGAGACACTGTCTCAAAAAGACCAAAAAAGTGGCAGTGGGGGGAGGGGAGGCTGCAGAGATGGCTCAGTAGGTAAGAGCACCAACCGCTCTTGAAGGGGACCAGGGTTGGATTCCCAGTACCAACATGGTGTTTAACAACAATCTGTTACTCCAGTTCCAGGGGAATCCAACACCCTCTTCTGACCTCCGTGGGCACTGTATGACACAGGTGCACTTACACACATGCAGGAAGTACACTCGTACATGTAAAATAAAAATAATAAAGTATTTTTAAAAAGATGAAACCAAAACCAAAATAAAAAATTATAAAACCAAGAAAACTAACTAAAGATTAAAGACATTAAAACCTCAATTTTGTTGTGTGCTTATGTTTAATATGGACTGCTTTTTAATGGAATGTTCCATTAGATGATTAAACTACTACTGGGTCATTTTAAGGATTTATTAATGAAAATATTTGATAAGTATTACTACATCAAAGTGATGGACTCATCACTATGTTCTAACAAACATAGTAACATCAGAAACATAACATAAGCATATGAAAAAGGTTGTAGAGCCCTTAGACAGGTTGGGCTTTCAGGGATGAAGAATTCTTATGTATGCTTTGCACTCAGCTGCTTTTTCAGTACAAGCAGTAATTTATGCTCCTTTGGAGCTGGGGTAAGCAATCTGACGTACAGTCTGTTTTCATAAAGTTTTGCTAGAACACAGCCATATTCACTTATTTACATATAACCTATTAAATACAATGGTAGAGTTGCCACAGAGACTTTATAACCTACAAACATGAAATTTTTGCTATGTAGCCCTTTGATGCATATTTGAAGAAAAATAATCATTTTTTAAAATCAGTTCATTTCTCTTAAAATGCAGACATATAAACCATACACAAATGCATAATATTTTGTTATATTTTAATTCAATTGCATTTCATTAAGTAAACTGATTAAAATGAGAAAACTTTAATAGAGGATGTCTGTTTCTTCTGGGAAACAAAGGGAGAAAAAAAATCTACTTTTTTCACATACCAAATAACTAGCAGATTTTCTCTTTTGTTAAAACCCGAGACAGTGAGGCTGGGGAGATACCTCAGCCTGAAAACTGCTTGCTGTGCACACATGAGGACCTGGGCTCTATCCTTAGAACTACATAAAAACTAGGCGTGGTGGCAAGTGCTTGTAATCACAGTATTGGGGAGAGTCCCCGAAGTGGGACCCCCTGCCTCAAAAACAAGGTGGATTGCCACTGGCCTACACATGTGCACACACATGTACTCTCATGTGCGCATGCACAAAGACACACATCACACCTACACACACCTGTACACTTGCCGCATGTTCACCTCTCCTACAAGAACACTCAATCTTCCCGCCATGTGGAGGTGACAGTCTTCCTGGCCATGATTCTTCACTGTGCATGCTTCCCGTCTCCCTGATGGGCACATCTTTTCCTTACCTGGTACCAGGAGTATGCTCGATCTGATGGGTCAATGAGGGTGGTGATGATCTTGGCTTTGGGGACTAGAGAAGCGGCCCTTTTAGGGGCTTCCTCTGAGTGAAAGTAATTGGCACTCTTCTCAAACAGAAAGTCAGTGGTGACATTCGATGGGACTGGGAAGAAATCCATATACCTGGAAAAGGAGTATCTTTTCTCAAAATAAGATTATTGTCTATAGTCATAAGCTGGTGACTGGACAATAAGGTACCCCCCCAAAATCCATCTATTTCCTAAAAAAACAAAAAGCATTTATCCCTCCAGTGGGAAACAGATTCAGAACAATAATAATGAATTCCACAATTTTTTATAAATGCTTTCTCTTTTTGACTTGCTTAGTATCAGAAAAAAAGTAGAGAAGGCAAAAAATGTAGAAACATTCATCAAACCAGAGCAGTGATCAGTCCCTGTGCAAAACCATTCTAAGAACAGAAAAACAGTACAAAGAAACCAAACCAAAAGAAAATCTGATGAATCAGAGGATACTCTTAGTTCAAACACATTTTTTTTAATTAAAAATTTAAAAATTTTTCTCTATGTGTATGAATGTACTGTCTGCATGCAGGTCTGTGCACCCATGTCGTGCAATGCCGCGAAGGTCAGAAGAGGGTGTTGGATTCCACTGGAACTGGAGTTCTCCTGGAATTGGAGTTTCAGATGGTTCTCAGCCACCGTGTGGTGCTGGGGATTGAACCCGGGTCCTTTGCAAGAGCAGTCGGTGCTCTTAACTGCTAGGCCATCTCTCCAGCCCCAGTTCAAACACATTTTAAAATAACTTATACAAAATAGTTTTTGTTATCACAGTAAAATAACTTCATTCCCATTAGTGGATCTGGGTGGTATATTCAGTCATGTAGTGTTAAAGCAGAGAATGCTGTCACTATTACCTATTTGCTTACAATTGTTTTATAAAGCCACATATATTTCTCTTTAGAATAATTATAAGAAAAGTTTTAAAAACATGTCCATATTTCCATGTACAAAGTCATATTAAAATTTCCCAGTTTGGACCTTCTATCTTTGAATGAGTGGGAAATCAATTCACCATGAATTAGAGCCAGGGATGCCTGCTGACTCAAACACAGAAATATGCTTAATATAGCACCTGTATAAAAGTAGTCATAACTAAATCAGTATGTGATAATACATATTTCTGAAGCAGTATGTGACACCATTTAGAAGAAAAAGATTTTTGTTTAAAATTTAATTTATAGACCTTCTTAGATTTTATAATAATGGCCTCAGCCTGTACCTAATCCATTCTTTCAGGCAAAGAGGAAGCAGTTCAATAATTACTGAAGTCATCAACATTCACACGATGACTCCTTTTAATAGTATGTTTTCTTTCAGCCAAAAGACCTTGCCATACTTTCAGAGGCCAAGAGACCTTTAATCTTGTTGAGCTTCTGCAGGATCCCAGTTGTTATCAGCATCTAAAGTGGAGTTGTAAGTGGTGTAACAGTGATGTCTGGAGACCCATGGCAGTAGAGAAATCCTGGGACATTTCCTGGGGATTGCACTTGGCATCCCTTAAGAGGAAAAGAGACATGAATAAATGGGGAGAGTGTGATCTGCTGTGTCTTCAGGTGTACTTTCTACTCGCAAAGTGCCACAGTGAACTGCTTCCAGGGGTGCTAAGGCCATCGTGTCTGCCCAGTAGTACCCCATTTGATACAGGCTTATCTCAAACCTACTTCTGAGAAGTCTGCAGAAAACTGCAGAGAGGACAAGTGCTGAAATTAGACAGCTTAAAATTTTTATTCACTATATTTATTTTATGTACATGAGTGTGCTGCCTGCATGTATGTAAGTGCACCCATGTGATGCAATGCCCGCGGAGGTCAGAATGCTCAGGGGCATTGCATCCTCTAGAACTGGAGTTAGGATGGTTGTTAGCCACCATGTGGGTCCTCTGCAAGAGCAGCCAGTACTCTTAACCGCTGAGCCATCTCTCCAGCCTGCTTAGATAGCTTTTAATATGTAAAGATAGTCCTCTTTTCTAGCCTGTCTTGTTATACACTTGTGACAGCTTAGGCCTTAAAAGCCCCTGAAGGGTTCTGGATGCCGGATTTATGCCGTTGATTTTTTCCTGGTCTCAGAGGCTCGCAGAGAAAAAGAGATCCGGTCTTGTTTGTCTATATATTCACATTTTTCTAGATGTAATAATTGATCAGTAAACAAATAAATAAAAGAAATTCTGGTCTACATTTTCAAGAGGGGACCTGGAGTTTCCCCCAGGTTGGCTCATTTTTGGAGACTAAGGATTCAGGTGATCCAAAGATTACCAGGTAAGTTACAGGAATTTAGGGCTTATACTTGAACATCGCTTCCTTCAGGATTGGTGCTTCTACAAAATAGAGCAGTTTAGCATGTTCTTAAAATCTGAAACATGTTTCTTTGCAGTATTTTACATTTATTTGTGATTCGCATTGACATGTATTTTCTGGGGGTGTGTGTGGTGTATGTGTACACACCTGTGTCCGTGTGTGCTCATCCATGTGTACATGTGTAGAGGCCAGTGGTGGATGATGGATGTCTTTCTCTATCATCCTCCATTTCATTAGAGCACTGCAGCAAGCTCCCAGGATTCCTCTCCCCATCCCCATCAAGGATTCACTTTTCCCACTGACCAGCTCCTCAGCCCTATAATTGTAGAAGTCCTAAATGCTAACAGGATTCTATGGTTGTTCACATACCACTCCAGGACTCATGTAATTAAAATAATGGCAAACCATAAAGCATAAAACTTGCATGCATGAGTAGATGCTTTCCTGAGATCTCCTCCCTTTAGATTTTGGCTATTGGGTCAAAGATAAGCTTTTAAATTCTCATTTGGCTCACTTTGCTTGTACTGTAAAGTACAGTGTAAGGCAGTCCTAGCTTTAGCCAGCTCTTAAAAAAAATAATAGCAGTTCTATGCATATGGATTAATTAAGTGTGCCCAAGTTAATTACTGAAATGTCCCTGGGACTCTGAGACATATAATATTGTGGAATCAAGATCCCAAAGTACAGCTGATGGGCTCCTGCTGCTTTGTCAGGAAGCCAGGCCAGTCTGCCTGGGAACACATTGATGCTGTCCAGAGTAAGCCTATAATTACAGGTGTGGAATGACATCTTTAATTACCATTATCTGTTATTTGCATAAATTGTCTTTTATAAATGTATAATTTATCAATCAAGAGTATTTGCATTTGGGTACTTTGGTGAGTTATTTTATACCTAGTCTGATTTCTTCATTAGATCTAGGCCTTTGCCCACACGAGCCACACTGTCCTTGGTCTATATCCCCAGACTTTTAGTGACTTATGTTTAGTTATTCATGTCATCTCTTTGCAAACCATACAAAGGAAAATTTAATTTTACTACAGTCCTGATATATTACTAGCTTGTGATAAAAAAGTTTTCTTTGAAATAATTTATGTCAAAAATTATTCTTAAGTTCCAGGAACGTGGAGAATTTGACTAGTTATTACCTCCAGTGAAGTTTTTAATCCCTCCTTTGTCCTAATGTCAGCATTCTATTCTACTGGATGCATGGTTACAGAAGTTGAAGTAGTTGATGGTTTAATCTAACACCATGTAATCATACACCCTGAGCTATGTGACAGGATATATGTAACTTCTAGTAGATCCTCAAATTATAAGCAATTCCTTTCTTAATCTCTCTATTCCAGTTACTCACAGGGACTTCTTGAGATCATGCAACTAGATAATGGAGGTTAATGTGCATGACTATGCTACAACAAATGCAAGATGTTTGTTTATATTCTGGAAGAATTCACTTTTTTTTTTAACCTTTCTGCTGAACATTTGACCTTGATAGAAAGCTCTCTACATTTTAGGATTAGCGCATTATTTTGTATCAGCAGTGTCTACTGTATCGTCATAGCTTGACTATTCCTAAATTTTATCTTTAGTCTTAACCATTTTCTTTGGATACTTAATATATTTTGAATTTTAATTCAAAGGTAAAAATTAGAGTTCTAGTATTATTGATATCTTTACAAGATTTCATTATGCATCAATATGTACACATTTTTATTTCTAGTTATTTTTTCAAAATAATAATATTCCAACCTCGAGAAATCCTGCTACTTCAAATGACCTGCAGTTCATTTATCATGGGGGCTTTGTGTGCTGATACCTAGCTAGATTATTAAGGACTGATTGGCTGCACCACAGAGCTATGTAGCAACTATTAAGATTTTAAGCTCATTTCATTTGTTGTGAAATATGTTAAATTTCAAAAAATACTTGTTGAGGCCTGCTGATAGCACATCTTTTATTTTAAATATAATCAGAATTTTAGGGTATATGTGAACCCAAAACACTTAAAATCCTTATTCATAATCTATAATTTAAAAAAATGATGCATGTGGGTCACAGTATCACCCACAAAGACGCACACAAGGATGATGCTGGCAGAGTGCCGTGCCTGGGCTTACTATATGTCTCCGACTGCAAAGATAATTAATGTCAATTGACATGTGCGGTTCCCGAGGCAACAAAGCCCTTCATTAAACTGAAAGGATTTGTTACCAATAATTTTTGTTCTCCTTTATGTTATTTAGTCAATTTCCAAGGTGCGGAACATAAATTTTATCCGTGGTTACAAACTTACATGTTTCTCTACACATTACCACTAAGTTTCTATTGTGCACAGTACATATACTTTTATATTTATACTAATAACCCATCTTACCAATCAATCCCCCTGTGGTAGTTATTTCTATTAAAGAACTGTACCTCCTCAAAGGTTTTTGGGCTGGGGGAGTTACTAAGGATGGAAGGATGCATAATCAGGAACAAATACAAAGCAGTTGTACCTGAAACGACAGTAGAGATTTGGGAATTAATGAAATGAAAAGATAGATTCCCAGTGTTATCAGTTCAGTCATTAATAGATTAAATACTATACTGGTCCAAGCAGGTTCATTCCAAGTTCCTCCACAAACTGAGGAGACAACTTGCGTCAGATGAGAAGGGTATTCTTCCAGCTGGAAATGAGTGATGTGTGGACAGGCCTGTTGCCTCACATTTGATCTCAGCTTAGTTACTGATTTCATTTGTGACATTGGCTGACAGCTTCTCTTTATTTTAGTTTTTTTAAAAGGAAATTTTTAGTGACATAAAATTAACATTTGCTGGGAATAGAATGGCATATAACCAGTACTCTTATAGTTTAAGGGCACTGGGAAGCTTGGATTAAAGGTGTGCACTACCACGCCCGGCAAAATTTGGTATTTTCTTTTCACTCTGATAAAGTCTTCTTTAAAATTGTACTTAAATATTCAATACCTGTATAATATTAAAATTATTAAAATAACTGGCAAAAAGGAATTCAAAAGGCAGTTTAGCTAGAACATTTCTAAGACAGTGAGCACTCTGTCCACAGTCCTGGGTGATGACATGGAATGAAGCAGACGGACCTGTGCCACTAGCATCACAGCTCTTCACCCTTGACAGAACAGTGATCCCAGGCATCCGGCTGCAGTAGGGTCACTTAGAAGTGAGTTGACACAGGTAAGGACCCCAGCCCCGAGTTTCTGACTCAGTAGGTATCAGTACAAAAATTTGTACTTTTCCCAAGCTCCCATGGTGCTTTGCTGCTCTTTTGGTGAGAATGCTTTGAAAATTAAAAACTACAAGGAATGTGAAAGGACATCTCAGACTTACTGGGAACAATTGTCCCAGATGAAATTCTGACTAAAATAGAGAAGAATCAGGCAAATCCCAGGGCCAAGATGTTTATTTCTAGTACTTCCGAGATGTATGAGCTCCAAGTCTTAGCATTCTAATCTATGTGTTTGAGAAGAAAAATACTTAATTATCAGGGTTTTATAAAGGTCCAGAATATATTCTCTGTGGAAATACTACCCAAACTGGGCCACATCTGAATATTTGTAAGATATTTCCAAAAATAAGCTTAATGTACACATTATAAATGCCCATGCTAAGTAAGTCTTAACTCAAAAGTCTGTGTATAGGGGCTGAAGAGATGGCTCAGCAGTTAAGAGCACTGACTGCTCTTGCAGAGGATCTGGGTCTGATTGCCAGCACCCACAAGGCAACTAATAACTGTTGTAACTCCAGTTCCAGTGGAACTGATGCCCTCTTTGGACCTCCATGAGCATTGCATAATATGGGTGCACTTGCATGCAAGCAATACACTCATACACATAAGACTGATGTAATAAAATTGAAAAACAAAAACACAAGGCATTTTTAAATATGAAAGAATAAACCTCACAATGTAAGAGGACAGATCATTTTCTGAACTTCAGCCTAAAGTTATTCTGACATATTCTGGAAAATAACTTATTGACATTTTATTGTTAAGCATTGTATTAAGTTCCTTTTCAGGACCTATTAATTAGAGAAACAGAAAAAAAGTGGATATAAGTTATAATAGTAAATTTAGTAGTAAATTTACTATAAATAGTAAATTACTATTTATAGTAAATTTACATAGTCAGTAAAAGGCATAATTATTACTTGTCAAAAAAGGAAAATTGTGGTTTATGAATTCTATCTATGTTTTTCCTTTTTCTTTTTGAGGAAGAGGAGTCTTTCTATGTAGTCCAGGCTGGCCTAGAACTCACTGTAGCCTAATCTGTCCTTGAACTCATGGATATAATATGTGCGTCAGCCTTTGGATGCTAGGATTACAGGTATGCTTGACTCTGAATTCTCTTTACCTATATTTATTCTTTGACTTGAATGAGCTGTCTTGTTTACATGCTTCATCAATGGTGAATCAACCACATAATCACGGGTGCACATCCCAATAATTCTAAAGCCTCAGTTTTTATACTTTCGGCTTCAATACTGAAAAATATTTGACTCTCTGAATGATTGGAAATTATGCAGAATGACCCTGAAAAGCACTGTTGATAAAACTAAAGTTAATAATATGGCTATTTAATTCTCATTCAGCTGATATGAGATATTTTTGTCAAATTAAAAAACAAATTTCATAAAAAGACAGAAACAACCTGGATGAATCTCAAAGGCACCATAGTAAATGAATAAACACAAAAGGCTGCTCACTGTAAACTCGAGTTTATGTGGGTTCCAGGTAGGTAAGCTACAGGGGCAGACAGAGGCCCATGACGGGGTTGGGGCTGAGGGAGTGAGATGCATAGCAGCCCTGGGCACCTCTACTGGGACAGAACTCCTCTAGTGTGATATTGCAGTGTCTATTCTGCACAGCGGGAGAAGTGACCCTGAAGGGCTGTCTGCAGCAAACTGGAAATGCCAGGGTGAGCAGTAATGGTGAGGTTATGTGCTCTCTGTGGGAGTTCACTGGGGAGATGCGGGTTTCAATGTTTTCCTTTTCAGTTCCAATCGATAAGGACCAGCCAATATGTATGAAGAAGGAATGTCAGCCACTCTGCCTGAAGCCTTCTGATTATTTGCGAATGGCACTAACAATAAGGAAGAGGCTAAGCTCCCTGTGTAGCTTGCTCAGAGAGCTCAGTTATCTTCAGAGACAAGGACTAAATTCCCCCTGGTAAGCATGCAGTTGAAATGACGTTTTTCTGTGAATCCAGAATGCAAGGGCCCCCAAGTAATTTATCATGCAAGACACAAACCGAATGTTTGGCATTTTAAAGCTTCCACTGGGTTTCATTTTAATACTGATTTTAACAGGAAAAATGAAGTTTATGGAAAGAAATTGCACACCAATTTAAGAAAAGGTGCAAGAAATTTCTCCTGGGTATGAAAAAATACCTTTCTTAGCAGAAAGTTTTGTTTATGTCTAGGAATTCTGCTTGTCAAACATCTTTCAATTTTTAAAAAATAGTCATCTCCGCAAGAAATAGTTTACAAGTAAATATCTCTGGAAAGCAACAATTTTTCTGGAAAGATTTTATTATAAACAGCTATAGGTCTTTACAGTAGTCTCTCTTGACTTTTGACCAAATCCTATCAATCACTTTCTAATGATTGATAGGATTTGGTCAAAGGTCAAGTAAGATCTTTAGGAAAAATATGATGTGTCAGCAAGCTGAATGGCATGCAAGTCAGCATGACATCTAGGCCATCCTTTCCCTTTAAACCCTTTGAGAAAATCCTCAGTACATTTTTCAGCAAGACAAGCATTTTCTAAGAGGAAAGCACGTTATTCCTTCATTTGCTTTGTGGGTAGCTCGAGGAGCTGCAGGGACAGGAATGCCCCTAGTTATTAGTATTTTTATATTACTTAGTAAATACAACATTAAAAGTTCTCACCAGTTTTCTGGGGTCCTATTACCAAGAATTTTGGTAAACGGTCACACGTTTTTTCTTTAGACCAAATGTCTCTGTGGCGTTTGTCATCACAAGGGTTCTGAATTGGAGAAAAATACAGAGATGTATTATCTGTCTGTGTGAGTCCATTTGTGAGTGAGCATTTCCAAACTTTGTCCTTATGCCCTATCCCAGGAAACAAGATGATAAATGTAGTAATTGCACTTGGTAGAGCATGAGACTCAATCTCAAGGTTGTGGGTTTGAGCCCCACGTTGGGCATCAGTTGTAGTAATTGAGTTATAATGTGTGTGTCCAGCCTTCCACAAGGTGTTCTTCCTCTCTGGACCAGGGCTCGTAGAACCCAGGTCTAAGTCCTGGTAGAGAGGGGAGGGGGATTGGAAGGGAAGCCTAATGGAGCAGGAGAGAAAGAGAGAGAGAATAAAAAAGAGACAGACTCAGAGACAAGACGGGGAGCAAATCCACAAGGGAATAACTTGGTTTATTGCTGTAATCTGGGGTTTTTATACAGGACCTTGTGGGAGTTGGGGAATACAGGACTTCACACCATATACTCCAGATCACTACAGGAGTGTGACAATGCTTTGCCCAAACCATCAAAGACAGTTGGGATCAGGCAGGTTTTCAAAGGCAAGCAGGAGACCAGCAGGAGCCCAGGGTGGAGGTTGCTTGCTGACTCCCTAAGTGCTTCTGCCAAATGGAATCCCTACAGATAAACACTGATTTTTTTTTTTTTTAAGCTGAAAGTGAGGTGGCATCACAGGCGCATTAAGAGCAAGGAAGTCAGAAAGTAGACAATTTCCACTTTGGGTAAACAGCCTTTGAGCACCCAAAGTTTCAAATCTTCCTATTACTGATCATTGTACATTTAACTTTCCCCCCTCTTTAACAGTGAGCTTGTTGGGCAAAGATTATTTTTTTTTTCTGGTAGCCTAAAGGAGTTACTCTCTCAATATTTGATAAATCACTGTAACATAACATGTCAGATTTTTTTCTAAGTAACTGAACTTTCCCGCACAGGTTCAAGAGGACAGGGAACAAGCTGCAGTAATGCTACTTAAAGCAATAGCCAATTCCTTTCAGCTGCCTTCGAAGTTTGGTAAATGTATATCTAAAATGTAAATTTACAGACAATGATTCTAAAAGCATTAAATTTTAGCAAAGTGTAAAATGAAGGTGAACTTCTGCTTTAGAGATCCTAGTATGGGTTTGTAACATTTAAAATAACACACACTATGAAATTGTATCTAAACATACTGTATATCAAACTCTGATATGTGTACTAATGTCGAAAAGAAGGAGAAAGTACAATATTATTTCAGGAATGAACAAACAGGACCATTTTTCTTTTATTTGATTAATTCAGTAGATATGTGAAATTAAATAAAGCTGCTTATTTTTAGTGAAGATAAAGGTGAAGACTCCTTGGGTTACTGTTCTGTATAAACATTTGTTTAAAAATACTCACCTATAATGATAATAGATTTGGTTTAAAAATACGGTGTTAAGGGGGCTGGAGAGATGGCTCAGTGGTTAAGAACACTGGTGCTTTTTCAGAGGACTCAGGTTCGATTTCCAGCACCCTTGTGGTAGGTAACAACCATCTGTAACTCCAGGTACAGAGAACTGACACTGTCTTCTAATTGTGTGCCTTGCATGATACGGGTGCAATTATATACATGCAGGCAGTACACTCATGTAAAAAAAATAAGGTGTTAAATTAGTGGGAAAGTTGTATGTCTTTCCAGTGACTGGTGTTTGATGACCTGCACTGGTTAAGAGGAAAAGATGCTTGCTCTACCAACTACTGATACAGGCCATCAGTACTGAGCTGATCTCTGATCAGAGAGTTGCTAATGGGTTGATCATAAGAGCAGGTGTGTGTGTGTGTGTGTGTGTGTGTGTGTGTGTGTGTGTGTGTGTGTATGTTTTCAAGGTTGACCAGCTAGCTAACTGCCTAACACACAACCTGTTTATCATCTTCTGTTTTCAACCTATTATAGTTTGAACATGGATTTCTCATTCCTGATTGAAAATAGCTCATCCACTGACTCCCTCACTGAATATTCTATATTTTCTAATGAAAAGGGGAGCAGAGGGTTTCACTCAGTGTGCAACAATAACATCAGAGTACAATGCAGCATGGAGTAGTTTCTCATGATGCTTCCCAGTCTACAGTTGTCTGCAGATGCTTTGAATTTTCATATTTGGATAATTTCACAGAACTGTAAACTATGTTAATGAGATTAATTGTACTAATTATTGAGCCAGTTTTTACCTGCCAGAGAGGGTCTTTCTGATCAGGGAAGAGCTCAAAATACTTGTGAGCCAGCTGCGCTGGGGGCAGGGTCTGAAGACGCAGGTTGGTCCAGGTCTGCAGGAAGTTGGCTAGATTCACGAACGTGTGTAGCCCCAGCCGGTCATTTCCATAGTTAGACAGATGGGTCATGAAGATGCTGATCTGAAACGGCAGATGAACTCTGGTCTAGACAGGCTGTTTGGGCACTAGAGGGCAGTACAATCACAGCAATCTTGGTCTTTTTTTTTTTTTTTTTTTTATTATAGAGTCTGAATAAGGATTTTAAGTGTTTTGGGTTCACATATACCCTAAAATTCTGATTATATTTAAAATAAAAGATGTGCTATCAGCAGTCCTCAATAAGTGTTTTTTGAAATTTAACATACTTCATAACAAATGAAATGAGCTTAAAATCTTAATAGTTGCTACATAGCTCTGTGGTGCAGCCAATCAGTCCTTAATAATCTAGCTAGGTATCAGCACACAAAGCCCCCATGATAAATGAATAAATGAACTGCAGGTCATTTGAAGCAGCAGGATTTCTTGAGGTTGGAATTTTATAATTTCAAGCTATTTAATTTGGTTTATACTATAGTGTTTCCAGTTAAAGGCGTAATTAATCACTGAGGTTATTTAACTGTCCTCTGATTTGCATTTCTTAGAACTGCAGTAGCAGATCATGGCATCTGACAGCTACTTTACCTCAGCAACATGCTAAACCTTTTCCTGCATTCGTGGGTCTATCATTATTCCTGATATGAAATTATTCTTTTAGGAAATGTCTAGTGCTTGGCTAGATCAGACAGACCCTTGCTGTTGAAGCAGCTAGCATCAACTGAAACCACACATTGAAAAATATCACAGCAAATATGGGGGATATTTTATAATAAAATAAATCTGGATTCTATAGATTTTGCTTAAATTGGTGTGAGACAGAACAGACATTTTAAATGCTACTGTCCTAGATGAATTCAAATAACTTTTATTGGTTTATTTCTGGCAAATGGAAACTATTTTGTCTGAGATTTTTCAATAGCAAAACAAATCAATGTGGCATTTATATTGCAACAGATGATCAAATAATTCCAAATAAGTCCTCCAATATGTAGCATCATGGGAGTGAGTGGTAATAATGATTATTATAATAATCAAAGCAATGAATATAATATGTCATTCACTAAGAGGTCAAAATAAATATTAGGGAAAATTTACTGAGGTAAAATAGCAGAAATGAGAGAAAAGATGTTTGATGTGGTATACAGAAAAAAGTCACTAAACCGTAAGAAGTAGTGATCCTCTCTCCTGTGGGCAGGCCTATAAGCTTTCATGTAAGAAGCTCCAATGTGGAACAAGATTATTTTACTGGGCTTAGATTTCCTCCACATAAACACATATCAAATCAACTTTCATGAACAAAACACTTGGAGGATGGTTTTTAAACAGCTCCCAGAATGCAGTCATTAATATTCATGAGTAACATTTTTACCGTCTTGAACCTTTCTGAAAATTGAAACCTTTAAAAATCACCTTTTTGGTTATTTTTCTTATAGTAGCTTCAAGGTGGTGACTTTTTTTTTGTCCATTTGAGTCAAGCCTCACTACTGAATTCACAATCCTTCAGAATGTTAGCATTACACTCATGCACTACAATGGATGGCTGTTATTATTGTTACTCTTTTTTTCTATCAAAAACTTTTCAAAGAGTAAGTGATTGAAGAACTTGGAAAACTGTTCTTACATTTGGATGTTCTTGGCTTTTCTTTGTGTGTTCACATGTTCATGTGTGTGAGGGTACATGCAGAAGCAGAGGACAACGTTGGATATTGTTCCTCAGGTGCTGTCTGCTGCAATCCCACTGGACTTAGCATTGTATGGCACCACACCATGATTTGTGCGTGGGTTCTAGGGGTATTGAACCAGGTCCTCGTGCAAGCACTTTAACAACTGAGCTAATGCCTAGATCTGGAAGTTCTCTAATGTCTATAAGAGATAGTCCTTATTTAATAAATACCACATTTTATGATGGAACAGTAGTTGATAATTCAAATCATATTTGTCATTAAGTAGAAAATTTTACCATAATTAAAATATTCATTTGCTTGGTAGTTGCTAGTTCCTTTAATGCTTATTTATTTTCAAGTTTTTATTGAAATTTTGTGTATTTCATACATAAGCTCTCGATGAATCTTAATAATCTTTTACCCCCTTCCCCACTGGCCCCTCCCACAGCCCTCACTGGAGTTTGTACATTCTGTCATTTGGGTTCAGGCCTATTGTGCCCAATTAGTGTCTCAGATGTTCCTCAGTGGAAGTTCATCCACTGAGCTCTAATCAGCCTATCCAGGGTCTGTGGCTTTAAGAAGACCAGTTCTTTCTCACCCAATAGTAATCAGCTGCCAATATTTCTTCAGCTAAGATTGGGGTCTGCTGCCCATTCCCCAGTTCCATGGTGGGTTTTTGTCTGGTTGAGTTTGGATGGGTCTTGTGGATGCTGACACCACTGCTGTGGGTTTATATGAGCAAGGGGGTCCCAGGAGTTTGTAGGATTCTATTTCCAAACCTCCCTGGCTCTTAGAATATTTCTGCCTCCTCTTCCACAATGGTCCCTGAGCCCTGGGCTACTGAAGTTTAATTAGGAAACGTGTCCATGGACCCACACTCTGTAGACTCCTAATCTGCATGGTTTGGCCATTTGTGACCTTTTGAGTTCCAGGCCCTCTGTTGCATGAGGGAGCTTCCTTGATGAAAGTTAAGAGATTCATTAGTGTTCTCCTGGCTCCTTGTTCTATGTCTTAGGTGTAGAGGTTACATTATTAGATGCCCCACTTAGGCTTGGGCAATTCACACACAATGTGTGTGTCCAGTTGTTGTACCCTATTATAGTCTTCATCTAGTGCAAAAGCAGCTTCTTTGATGAGTGGTGTCTGGGATATTTGTCTGTAAATATAAAGATGCATATTTTATAGTTAGTAAGAAGTTACATTAGTCTAGGGATGTGACAGATTTGGAACTTTTACTAAGATCTATGACCTCTCCATCCATGTGTATTTGGCTATATTTACAATGCCATGAATTTTCTTCCATTGAGTGGGCTTTAATTCCAAATAGGAAGCTGTTGATTGCACACGATATAAAAATGTTACTACTCCAACAATGTTGTATGCTATGCCAGGCATTGATATGAATATTTGGTCTTAAGGCTGGTGTTGGACCATCAATTGCTGTTCTCCTTTAGCAGCTTGCATAGTGCTCTCCAAAGCTATGAGACCTAGCCTTCAGGGGAAGTGGCTTCCAGGTCAGTTTCAGCTCCATTGTTCCAAATCCAGTCTCTGAAGTATGTCTTGTCTTCAGCAGTCTTCAAGTTCTGGAACGCAATCAAGGTCTGTGCCAATTACCTGTGTAATTTTGGGGTTCTCTTGGACTATCCTAGCCAACAACTCTAAGAAAGGTTTCTCCTATCTGGCCTTCAGCTATGCACATGGACTCATGTAGAGGTAGAGGATGTGTAATTTGTCATTAGAATACTAGATTAATATGATTCCCTTTTTAATACTAGGTAGGCATTATTTATCTCTTCTCTCTCTCCCTCCATTCTAACCCTCCCTCCATGTCTTCCTGATTTAAGTGTCACCATTTTTCCCATTTCTCCGCTGATAATACGAGTCTCCATTGGTCCCACTTCTCTTGAGCTCCTTTTTCCCCTTTATCTCCAAATTTCCTTCTATAACCCCCCCTCTCCCCTGCTATTGAAACATACTCATTTTATCCATTTCTCCCTTAGTAACACCTGTTTCCTATTCTTCATCTCGTTTGTGTCCTCTCTTTCCCTTTAGCTCTCTGGTCCCTTTCCATTTTCCTGGTTCCTGCAGTCACATCAGGATTTATACTCACATGTAAGGATTTGATATCGGGATCCACAAATGAGGGAGAGCTTACATCATTTGCTTTCCTGAGTCTGTGTTACTTCAACTTATGATAACATTTTCTACTTTCATCCATTTACCTGCAAATTTCATGGTTTTGTCTTTCTTTACTGCTGCATAGAATTACATTGTGTGAATGTACCACATTTTCTTTATCCACTCTTCAGTCGTGGGACACTTAGGTTGCTTCCATATCTGTGCTATTGTGAGAAGAGCAGCAATAAACATGGCTGTGCAATTACCTCTGCAATGAGGTGAATTCTTTGGGTATATGCCAAGGAGTGCAATAACTGGGTCAGATGGTAGGTTTTTAGTTTTGTTAAGAGTTCTCCACACTGCTTTCCAGAGGGATTGCACAGTCATGCAATCCCACCAGCAGTGAATGAGTGTTTCCCTTTCCCCATGTCTTCTCCAGCACTTGGTGTCATTTGTTCTCTTGGTCTTAACCATTCTGACTGGGGTAAAATGAAACCCTAAAGAGTGCATTTCCCTAATTACTAATGATGTTGGACACTTTTTTTTAAAGTTAATTTTTATTGAGCACATTTCATACAACATTTCTTTTTCTTTTTTTTTTTTTTAGTTTTATTTTATTTCGGTATGTGTATGAACGTACTGTCTGCATGCATGTGTGTGTACCCATGTCGTGCAATGCCACGGAAGTCAGAAGAGGGTGTCGGATTCCCCTGGAACTGGAGATCTCCTGGAATTGGAGTTACAGATGGTTCTCAGCCGCCATGTGGGTGCTGGGGATTGAACCTGGGTCCTCTGCAAGAGCAGTCAGTGCTCTTAACCGCTAGGCAATCTCTCCAGCACACAACATTTCTTAATCAAATTTAGACTCATCCCCCCATCCATGCCCACCCCTTGCACTCCCCACCCTCCACCAGAGCTCATGGACTCTGTCATACATGTGAAGTCCTGTCTTGCATCTTTTCCTCAGTCTTTTATAACCTTTTTGAAGCACAAGTTTACTGTTTTGGTCAGTTCTTTGAACAGTTTTTTCTTTCTCTTTTTTTGTTCCCTTTAATTTTATATTATTCCAAAATATGCATATATACAATCCACGTGTAAACCAAAATTACAAAATCTGAAAATAAACTATACGTTAATTCCAAAGCACATCTAGAAATTCACATTTTAACAGTAAAGTTGCATGCAGGTAAAAAGAAGTATAACTTTACATTATTTTTTTTTTTTTAGAATATGAATACATATCTTCTACCCATATATGGTAATTACAATGTGTGAATACAAGTGGTAGGTCAATTCTAGAGCCCATTAAGAGATTCACATTATAATAGCACAGTTGCTTTCAGATACAATGAAATATAGTAATAAAGTTGCTCAGTTTGCCTGCCAACTGGGGATTCGGCGTTAGCATCCATGAATGAGGGAAACCATTTGCTTCCCCCCCCCCTCCCGGGACTGTGTTACTTCACTTAGCAGAATGGCTTTTTTTATTTACCAGCAAAGCTCATGATGTCATTTCTCTTTACTGCTGCATAGAACACCATTGTGTAGATGTAGCACATTTTTGTTATCCAGTCATCAGTTGAGGGGCATTTGGATTGGTTCCAGCTCTTTGCTATTGTGAAGAGAGCTGCAATAAACATAGCTGTGCATGTATCTTTGCAGTAGGATGTGTCTTCTGGGTGTATACCCAGGAGTGGTATGGCTGGGTCAGGTGGTAGGCTCATTCTAAGTTTTTTAAGGGTTCTCCACATTGCTTTCCACGGTGGTTGTACCAGTTTACATTCCCACCAGCAGTGGATGAGTGTTCCCTTTTCCCCACAACCTCTCCAGCATTTGCTGTCTTTTGTTTTCTTGATCTTGACTAGTTAGTCTTGTTGGATTGAGATGATACCTTAGAGTGGTTTTTATTTGCATTTCCTTAATTGTTAATGATGTTGAACACTTTTTAAGATGGTTCTCAACCATCTTTACTTCCTTACTGGTGAAGTCTCTGTTCATCTCTTTACACCATCTTTTGAGTAGGTCATTTGTTTTCTTCTTTGTTTTTTAAGTAGTTTATATATTCTGGATGTTAATGCTCTGTCAGATGTGTCAGTGGTAAAGGTTTCCTCCCACTCTGTGGGTTTTCTCTTAACTTCCTTGATTGTTTCTTTAGCTGCACAAAAGCTTTTGAGTTTGATGAGGTCCCACTTGTCAGCTGTTGTCCTTATTTCCTGTGTAGCTGCTGTTTGATTTAGAAAGTCTTTTCCTGTGCCTATGTCTTGTAGGTTGCTGCTGACTTTTTCTTCTATCACCTTCAAGGTTTCAGGTTTCAGGATGAGATCTTTGATCCACTTGGAGTTTATTTTTGTACAGGGCGAGAGGTAGGGGTTTAATTTTGTTCTTCTACAAATGGTGATCCAGTTTTGCCAACACCATTTGCTAAAAATGCTATCTTTCCTCCATTGAGCTTTTTTGGTCCCTTTGTCAAATATGAGGTGGCTGAAGTTATATGAGCTCAAGTTTGGATCTTCAATTTTGTTCCATTGGTCAATGGGTCTGTTTTTTTTTGCCAGGCTGTCTTTATACCTATAGCCCTGTAATATAGCTTGAAGTCTGGCAAAGTAATCCCCCCTGTATTGTACTTTTCACTCATGGTTGCTTTAGCTATTAGGGGTCTTTTGTTTTTCCATATGAATTTAAGGATTTTTTTCCAAGTCTGTGAAGAAGCTCGTGGGGATTTTGATTAGGATTGCATTGAATCTGTATATTAATTTGGATAGAATGGACATTTTTACTATATTAATTTTTCCAATCCATGAGCATGGGAGGTCTTTCCATCTTTTTTTTTTTTAAAGACCTTTTTTAAATTTTTTAAAGTTTATTTCTGTATGTGTATCAATGTACTGTCTGCATGCAGGTTTGTGCACCCGTGTTGTGCAATGCCGCGGAGGTCAGAAGGGGGTGTTGGATTCCCCTGGAACTGGAGTTCTCCTGGAATTGGAGTTTCAGACGGTTCTCGGCCACCATGTGGGTGCTGGGGATCGAACCCGGGCCCTCTGTAAGAGCGGTCGGTGCTCTTAACCACTAGGACATCTCTCCAGCCCCTCTTCCCATCTTTTGATGTCATTTTCAATTTCTTTCTTCAGGGTTTAAAAATTTTTGTTGTAGAGGTCTTTGGTGTCTTTGGCTAGGTTTATTCCCAGGTATTTTATTCTTTTGAGGTTACTGTGATTGGTAAGCTCTCCTTATATTCCTTCTCCAGTTACTTATTGTTGGTGTAAAGAAAGGCTACTGATTTTTCTAGGTTTATTTTGTATCCTGCCAGTTTACTGAAACTTTTAATAGTTTCTAGGAGTTTTCTGTGGAGTTTTTAGCACCCCTTAGATAAACTACCATATCATGTGCAAAAAGGGATAGTTTTACTTCCTCTTTTCCAATTAGTACTCCTTTAATTTCCCTTTCTTGCCTTATTGCCCTAGTAAGCTTTTCAAGCACTATATTGAAGAGGAGGGGTGATAGTGAACAGCCTTGCCATGTTCCTGCCTTTAAGGGGAATGCTTCCAACTTTTCTCCATTTAGGATGATGTTGGCTGTGGATTTCTTATATATGGCTTTGATCACACTGAGGAATGATCCCTCCAGTCCAATTCTCTCTAGGATGTTAAGCATGAAGGGATGCTGGATTTTGTCAAAAGCTTTTTTTGCATCGATTGAGATGATCATGTGTTTTTTTTTCTTTCAGCCCATTTATCTGTTTTATGATATTTATTGATTTATGTATGTTGAACCATCCCTGCATCTCTGGTATGAATCTAACTTGGTCATGATTGACGATCTTTTTGATGTGGGTCTCTATTCAATTTGCAAGTATTTTGTTGAGAATTTTTGCATCTGTGTTCATTAATGATATGGGTCTATAGTTTTCTTTCTTGTTTGTGTCTTTGCCTGGTTTGGTATTAGAGTGATACTACTGGCTTCATAGAAGGAATTTGGGATATTCCTCTCTATTTGTATAATTTTGAAAAGTTTGAGTAGTAATGGTTGTAGGACCTCCTTAAATGTTTTATAGAATTCTGCTGTGAATCCATCTGGGCCTGAGTTTCTTTTAGTCGGGAGATTTTTTTTTTATTACATCCTCAATTTCCTCAAATGTTATGGGTCTGTTTAAACTGTCAACCTCCTCTTGGTTAAGCTTTGTTGGTTCCCAGGATTTCAGATATTCATCCATTTCTCTTAGGTTTTCAGACTTAGTAGAGTATAGATTTTTGAATTATTTTCATATGACTGTCTGGATTTTTTTATCTGTTGTGATGTTTTCCTTTTCATAATGAATACTATTAATTTGGAGTTGCTCTTTCTTTCTTTTTTTATTTTTTTTATTTCTGTATATGTATGAATGTACTGTCTGCATGCAAGTGTGTGCACCCATGCCGTGCAATGCCGCGAGGTCAGAAGAGGGTGTCAGATTCCCCTGGAACTGGAGTTCTCCTGGAATTGGAGTTTCAGACGGTTCTCGGCCACCATGTGGGTGCTGGGGATCGAACCCAGGTCCTCTGTAAGAGCTGTCAGAGCTCTTAACCACTAGGCCATCTCTCCAGCTGCGCTCTTTCTTTCTTTTGGTTAACTGGGCTAGAGGTCTGTCTATCTTGTTTATCTTTTCAAAGAACCAGCTTTTGGATTCATTGATTGTTTTGTATTGTTTTGTTTCTATTTTATTGATTTCTGCTCTTATTTTTGTTATTTCTTCCTGTCTGTTGGGTTTGTTTGTTGTTGTCTTTCAAGTGTTTTTAGCTGCAGTTTTAGATTATTTGTTCTCTTTCTGTTTTTTTTTTTAATGTGGGCACTTAGAGCTATACATTTCTCTCTTAGGACTGCTTTTAAAGTATAGCATCCCGTAGGTTTTGTTGTGTTAAATAGTCTTTTTGTTTAGTTCCAGGAATACTTTCATTTCATTCTTTATTTCTTCCCTGACCCATTCATTGTTCAGGATTGTGTTATTTGGTCTCTATGTGTTCTTGTAGCTAGTCCAGTTTATTCTGGTATTAATATTGAGCTTTCTTGCACTGTGGACTCTTAGAATGCATGAAATTATTTTAATCCTTTTATATTTGTTAAGGTATCTTTTGTGTCCCAGTATGTGGTTGATTTTGGAGACTGTACCATTCATTGTGTGCTGAGTAGAAAGTATATACTCTGGTGTTTGGATGGAATATTTGGTAGATGTCTGTGAGGTTCATTTGTTGTATTGTATTGTATTGTATTGTATTGTATTGTACTGTATTGTATTGTATTGTATTGTATTGTATTGTATTGTATTGCTCAGTTCCAGTATCTCTCTGTTTATTTTCTGTCCAGTTGATCTATCCAAGGGGCTCAGTGGCATATTGAAGTCCCCCACTATTAGTGTGTAGGAAGATCCAGTTTAAATGGGGGCTAGTTCTCAGCTAGCACCCCTCAGGGCACCATGTCAATGAGAGTCAGGGGATTTCTCTGACCCTGCCCCAAGGAGGAGCAGACAGCATGGCCTAGGTGCATGGTGCTGGGTGGGTCAACAGTGCACAGTGGCATGGAATTGGGGGGCCTGTAATTGGCTCTGGGAATTGATGTCATTTGGCTTATAAAAGCAGGCTGTAATAGTAAGACCCTGTCATATTTAACAGAAAAAAATGTAATTCATGGATTAACATACCATCCAAACATCTGCGTCTATACCAAAATAACCTACCATAACAATAAGTACTGTTTAAATACCTATATATCTAATTGCTTGTGCTTCATTAGGATCAAAATGTTATTCCTGGACAAACTGTCAGCCCATGAAAGGAAACAGCCAGAATTGACCAGAGTTCAAGACAACAGCTCCAGAGAAAGTAGACTGTTTTGCTTCTCGTTCACCTGTGCCCCTTTTCTAAGCCCAGGGAACAATCTGCAGAAGAGGGGGCATGGTAGAATGTAAGGGCTACGATTGGGGTGAATGGTGAAACTACAGCAATATAGTCTGGACACTCATTTGGTCAACTTGATTGAACATACAAGTCCCCCCTGCTGGATGGTGGGACCCATGGGCTGTGTGGGTTTGGGCAGAACTGCTTGCAAACTTGTTTTACATGAAGGATGCTTGTACTCATAAATTATCACTTATTGTTAAAAGATGAAAAAAAAACTGAGTGAAAGATGCAGGACAGTTATGTCAGAATGCATGATCTGGGATGGGGTAGGGTGGGGTGGGGGGAAGGGAAATGGAAATATTCCTGAACTGAATTGGAGAATGATGTATGAAATACACAGAGCATCAATAAAAAAATGAAAATTAAAAAGATAAATAAAAGCAGGCTGTAGTGGGTAATAAATCGAATTTTCCATTACCATCATTATAGAATTCCTGGCCATCATCTTCATTTTTTCCATGCATACAAGCCAAAGAAGGCTTGCATTTCGTTAGGGTGGCCAGTGAGTTGGAAAGAGGTCCCTGTGTGGACCACCAACCTGGATAGCCGGTGTGGTGAAGTGAATCGTGAGTGGGCCTAGGCTGAAGATAGGCCATCAGCCATCAGCCTGAAATTCCTGTCCAGGGGTCAGCAGTCTCTGGGCAGGTGGGAAATCATGGCCAAGGGTGGGAAATGTGTCTCAGGCTATGGGCCTGATTTGGAGGAACCTCTCAGGCTGGGCGCCGAGAGGCTAGTTCCCTACAGTGGCCACTGGAGGGTACTGCGTTCCCCTCCCCTTAACAGGGCTGCATGGTACCTGCTTGGTTCAAAGAAAGCTTCCTACATTGGGATTAATCTGTGTCTTGAGGACCTGCAAAATTGTGATTAAATAATTCAGTGCACATGAGTTTGATACATAAACATTTAGGATTGTGATGTCTTCCTGGCTAATTGTTCCTTTGATAAGGTTAATTGTCTCTTCTGATTGACTTTACTCTGAGGTCTATTTTGTCTGATACTAGAAGAGCAACTCCTGCTTGCTTTTTGGTACCATTTGCTTAGAATATTTTTTTCCTTCCTTCCACTTTGAGTTGGTATCTGTCCTTGAAGGTGAGATGGGTTTCTTCTAGGCAGTATATAAATGGATTCTGTTTCCTAATCCATTCTCCCAGTCTATGTCTTTTGATTGGGGAGTGTATTAGTCACTTTTCTGTTGCTGTGATAAAACACCATGAGCAAAGGAACTTATAAAAGGAAGAGTTTATTTGAGCTTATGATTGATGGTGCCAGGGAATTAGAGTCCATTGTGGTGGGAGGCGTGGTGGTTGGATCTGGAGCAGCAAACCGAGGGTCCCATCTCGCAATGAGCACAGGAAGCAAAGAGAGGGCGACTGTAGACCACGAGGCTTGTTAAAACTCACTAAGCCTACCCCCCAGTGACACACTTCCTCCAGAACAGCCACACACCCCAAGACAGCGCCACCAACTGGAGACAAACATGTGAATACCTAGAGCCTTTGGGGGACACTCATTCAAACCACCACATTCCACTCCCTGGCCCCCATAGGCTCCTGACCATATAAAATGCAAAATGCATTCAGTTTAACCCCAAAGTCCCCATAGTCTCCACCAGTTTCAATGCCATTCAAAAGTCCACAGTCCAAAGTCTCTTCTGTGACTCAGGCCAATCTCTTAACTGTAAGCTCCTGTAAAACCAAAAGACAAATTACAAACTCCCAACGTACAGTGGAACCGAATACACATTCCCATCCCAAAAGGGAAGAATAGAGGCATAGTGAGGAAATACTGGACCAAAACAAGACTGAAAACCAGCAGGGCAAACGCCAAGTCCAGTAGCTCCACATGCAACCTCTGGGACTTGACTTCCAAAGGGCTTAGATGGCTCAGCTCTTCCAGCTTTGCTTGCAACATACATCTCTTTCTTAGGCTGGTACCACTCCCCGTATGCAGCTCTCCTTGGCAAATATCTCACAGGTCTGGCATCTCGAATGTCTTCTTGGGGTCTCCGCTGCCAACCAGGCTTCACATTCACAGCTTCATGCAATGGCCTATCAGGGCCTACTTTATGCAGGGACACCCCTGCTGCGCTCTGCCTGACCTTGGCAGCTCTCTGAAACCGTGGAGGAAGAACTGATGACCCCTTCACTCTTGCAAACTTCATGCCTCTAAAGCCAGCACCACGTGAATGAAACTGCCGAGTTTGGCTGCAATTTTGGGATGGACCCTGGCCTATTTCAACCACATTTGCAACTTTTCTCTGCCCTGGACTTGCTGGAGGATTAGCTGGGTGTGGTCTTGCCCTGAAGGTACTGATTCTTTTGTTTACTTGTAAATCTCCAGGCCTCTCCTTAATTGCTTTAATCTCCTTATGAAAGGGAGCCTCTCCTTCACATGCCTTGGCCCCACCTTTAATCTTCCTAGTGCAGTTTTCAGATCCAAACTGTACATTCTGCATTTCTTTCTGCCCCATCTGCTCTTCTTCACTGTAGATCTGTACAATATTCACCATTAAAAGCCACGCCACCATTTCTACATTAGGCTGTCTTGAAATATCCTCTGCCAAAGACATCAGTCCATTGCTTTTCAACTTAGCATCAGGCAAGCATTTGGGCTGTGGCCAAACTGCTGCCAGACTCTTTATCAAAATATCCTGGTTGCTGCCTAAGTCTTTATTTTCCTCTGGAATTACATTCTTTGCAGCCATGCTTTCTTCCAGGCCTCCACTAGAATGGACCCTTAAGCTCTGCTTATAGTAGTCAACAGCCTTTCTAGCCCAAAGTTCCAAAGTCTTCCACATTTCTCCAGACATCCACATGGTCAGGTTCTTCACAGCCAACAGCCCACTCTGGTACCAATAACTGTATTAGTCACTTTTCTGTTGCTGTGATAAAACATCATGACCAAAGGAACTTATAAAAGGAAGAGTTTATTTGAGCTTATGATTGACGGTTCCAGGGAATTAGAGTCCATTGTGGTGGGAGGTGTGGCAGCTGGATCTGGAGCAGCATGCTGAGGGTCACATCTCGCAATGAGCACAGGAAGCAAAGAGAGGGCGACTGTAGACCATGAGGCTTGTTAAAACTCACTAAGCCTGCCCCCAGTGACACACTTCCTCCAGCATGGCCACACACCCCAAGACCTTCAAAAACAGCGCCACCAACTGGAGACAAACGTATGAATACCTAGAGCCTATGGGGGACACTCATTCAAACCACCACAGGGAGTATTTAAGGTTATTATTCAGATATGTTTGTTACTTCCTTTCAATTTATGCTTTGTTTGCATTCTTGGTCTAGGTTTATATTTACACTGTTATGCTTTTATTAGTTTCTCTCTTTAGTTGGTTGGGGATAGTTGCTCCTTTCCTGTTCTTTGAATTGCTTTGAGTATTTTCTGAAGTGTTTTTTTGACATCTATTCTTTCATCTTGTTTATGTCATGAAATACTTTTCTTTCTCCTTCAACTATGATTGCCAGTTTTGCTGAGTATAGTAATCTGGGTTGGCATGTACAGTTGTTTAGCTCTGGGACTACTTTAGTCCATGTTCTTCTGGCTTTCGTAGTTTGCACTGACAAGTCAGCTGTGATTCTGATGGGTTTCCTCTTGTATGTAATTTGTTGTTTTTCTCTTTGTAGCTTTCAGTATTTTGTCTTTGCTTTGAGTATCTAACATTTTAACTATGATATGGCATGGGGAGTTTCTTTTCTGGTCTTGTCTATTTGGTGTTCTATGTGCTTCTTGTATTTGTATAGGTTTGTCTTTTTTCAGTTTGGGGAAATTTTCTTCTATTATCCTGTTGAAGATCCTATCAATACTGTTGCCTTGGGATTCTTCTTCCTCCATCCCTATGATGCAGAGATTTGGTCTTTTCTTAATATCCCACATTTCCTGATTATTACACTCCTGTGTATTTAAAATTTTTTTCATAGTCTTCACTTGAGCATTTTAGGCAATTCGTGTTATCCTGCAGGTCTGATATTCTATTTTTGGCTTCATACATTCTGCTTCTGAGGGTTTCTCTGCTCCTTTCCTGTTAATTAGATGAGTGTTTCATTTTCTTTTTCATTTTTTCCTGTGACTTTTTTAGTATTTCCATTTCATTTTGGAGCTTGTCATTCTTTACTTGTAGCTCCTTGCTTTTTTCATTTCAGCCTGGGATCTTTTCAGTGTTTCCACTTCCTTCCAGAGTTTGTCCTTCTCTTCCTCTAGTTCTTTTCAGAGATTGTATTTCTCTTCCTCTAGTTCTTTTCAGAGTGTGTGCTTCTCTTCCTCTAGTTCTTTTCAGAGTTTGTGTTTATCTTCCTCTAGTTCTTTTTGGAGTTTGTGTTTCTCTTCCTGTAGTTCTTTTCAGAGTTTGTCATTCTCTCCCTCTAGCTCTTTCCAGTGTTTATCATTCTTTCCTTATAGATCCTTCCCCATTAAAAAAAAATTTCCCCTTAGTTCTCTGATTTGTTCTTTATATTCTTTGATTTCTTAGAATATGTCTACAATTGTTTTTCTTAAGGTCTGTGTATTTGTTTCCTTCCAGGGAGATCTCATAGGAATCTTCTGTCAGACTGGTAAAATTTGGTGTGGATTTATTATGAGCTTTTCCCATGTTGTTTTTTAATTTGGCATGTGGATTTTTGTTTGTTTGTTTGTTTGTATTTTTGGATTCTGGTGCCTCAACATTGGCTGTGCAGACTAGATTCACTAACACTGTGCCTGCTAGATAGTCCACACCACAGCAGCACCAGCTTGGGGGATTTGTTCTTTTGACCCACGTGCCAGTACCCTGTTGACCTGCTACCCCCCTGTCTAGATGCATCCACACTGTGGTGCTCTATGGAACCCAAGGTGGGGCCCCAAAGTCTCAAGGCAGTTCTGCCTTACTGGAGTGCTGCACTGTGCCCACACTGTTGTGTCCTCTGGAACCCAGGAGTATGTTATTTAATCTCCAAGAGTTCATGTAGTTACTAGGGCTTCTTCT
The DNA here is from genome assembly GCA_009823505.1 of Rhizomys pruinosus. Lineage (NCBI taxonomy): Eukaryota > Metazoa > Chordata > Mammalia > Rodentia > Spalacidae > Rhizomys > Rhizomys pruinosus. The sequence continues at coordinate 1,764,483 of VZQC01003281.1, forward strand.
GGTGTTGTTAGAAAGCTTTATTATATCATGATCTGACAGAATGCATGGAATTATTCTGATTTTTTTTATTTGTTGAAGTTTGTTTTCTACAGAGTGCTGACTAGGAAGTGTATTATTTGGTGTTTGGGTGGTAGATGTCTGTTAGTTTCATTTGATGTATAGTATTGTTTAATTCAGATGTCTCTTTGTTTATTCTTCATCCAGTTGATCTGTCTAATAGAGACAGTGGGGTATTGAAGTACCCTTCTTCAAGTGTTTTGGTATTAATATGTGTCTTAAAGTCCTGTAGTATTCTGTTTATGAAGTTGGGTGCACCACAGTTTGGTGCATATCTATCTGTCACCTATCTATTTATCTATGTATCTATATATCTATGTATCTATGTATCTATACATCTATGTATCTATGTATCTATCTATCTATCATCTATCTGTAATTCTTCTGGACTATGTAGGGAAATCCGGCTCAAATTGCAGGATGGCTTTCCAACTTGTATGCCTCAGGGCACTGTGTGGCTGAGGCTCTGACCCCACCCCAAGGAGGAGCAAGCAGCATGGCCTAGGTGCGTGATGTTGGGTGGGGCAATGGTGTACAGTGGTGTGGAGTTGGGGGACTTATGATTGGTCCTGGGAACTGACACCATTTAGTTTATAAAAGCAGGCTGTAGCAAGGAATAAATTTAAATTTCATAGTAACATCATCATGGAATTCCTGGCCATTATTTTTTATTAATTATTGTGCTCATACAGGCTAAGGTAGGCCTGCATTTAGTTTGGGTGACCAGTGGGTTGGAAAAAGGCTCCCTTTTGTGGGCCACCAATCTGGGTAGCTGGTGTTGTGAGTGGGTATTGGCTGAAGGGAGGTGTATTAGTCAGTTTTCTGTTGCTGTGATAAAACACCAGACCAAGGAACTTATAAAAGGAAGAGTTTATTTGAGCTTACAATTGGCGGTTCCAGGGAATTAGTCCATTGTGGCGGGAGGCGTGGCAGCCGGATCCAGAGCAGCAAACAGAGAGTCACATATAGCAAAGAGCACAGGAAGCAGAGAGGAGCAACTGTAGAGCACGAGGCTTGTTAAGCTCACTAAGCCCGCCCCCAGTGACACACTTCCCCCAGCATGGCCACACCTTCTAAGACCTCCAGAAACAGCACCACCAACTGGAGACAAATGTCTGAATACCTAGAGCCTATGGGGGACACTCATTCAAACCACCACAGGAGGCGATCAGCCATCAGCCTGAAATTCCTGTCCAGGCTCTGGGCAGGTGAGAAGTCATGGCCAAGAGTGGAACACATGTCCCATGGGCTTGCGTTGGAAGTACCACCCAGACTAGGCTATGGGAAGTAGCCAGATGGCTTCTGTGCTGAGGGGTCAGCTCCCCACAGTGTCTGCAAAGCGGGCACTGTGTCCCCATTCCCCTTAGCAGGGCCTCGTGGTCACTGTTCAGCATAAAATGAAAGCTTCCTACAAGACTAATTGTTCCTTTCATCAGAATAAAGTGATCCTCTTTTATCTCTTCTGATTAGCTTTATTTTGAACTCTGTTTTGACAGATATTGGAATTAAAATTCCTGCTTGTTTCTTGGTGCCATTTGCTTGTAATATTTTTTCCATCCTTTCACCTTAAGGTAATATCTGTCCTTGAAGGTGAGATGGGTTTCTTCAGACAACAAAAAGATGGATTTTGTTTCTTAATCCCTTCCACTAGCTTGTGTCTTTCATTTGGAGAATTCAGTTCAGTGATATCTAAAGTTATTATTGAGAGATGTGTATTGGCTTCTGTCATTTTAATTCCTGTTTGCATTCTTGATCTTTCTGTTTTCAGAGGTACAGTTTCATTTCATTTCTTTCTGTTGCCCCTTGGGTACAATTGTTCCTTTCTTCAGGTCTTTGTATTGCTTCAAGTTTTCTCTGAAGAGCTGGTTTTCTGGACATAATTCTTTCAGACGATTCGTGTTATGGAATATTTTTCCTTTTCCTTCAATGATAATAGATATTTTTGCCAGGTAAAGTATTCTGGGTATAGGTAAAGTATTCTATCTATAGTCATTTAGAAACAGGAATACTTTGATCCAGGCTCTTCTGGCTTACATAGTTTACATTGGAAAGTCAGCTGTAATTCTTTTGGGTTTTTCTTTACATGTTACTGATTGCTTTTCTTTGGCAGCTTTCAGCATTCTCTCTTTAGTCTGTACATTTACTGTTTTTACTATGATATGCCATGGGGAGTTTCTTTTCTGGTTCTGTCTATTTGGTGTTCTATGTGCTTCTTGTATTTGTATGGCATGTCTTTCCTTAAGTCTGTGAAATTTTCTTCTACAATCCTGTTGAACATCTGTTCAATACCATCATCCTGAGATTCTTCTCCTTCCTCTATGCCTATGATGTGTAGGTTTGCTCTTTTCATGGTGTCCCATATGTCCTGCATATTCCATACTTGTGTTTTAAAATTTTTTCATAATCTTTGCTTGAGTGACTATCCCAATTCTTCAACTTTATTGTCTAGTCTTGACATTCTGTTTTCTATTTAATTCATTCTATTGCTGAGGCTTCTTCTATTCTTTCCAGTTGGCTTATTGAGTGCTTTACTTCCTTCTTTTCAGCCTGAATTTTCTTTAGTGTTTCTATGTGTTTTGTGAATTCAGTCAGAAGTTTATCCCTATCTTCTTTTAGCTTTGATTTGTATGTGTGTTCTTGAAATTCGTTGAATTCTTTGATCATATTTATGACTGTCCTTTTAAATTCTGTGTCCTGGGTTAGCTCTAGGGGCTTCTTATTGTAGAATTCTTCTATAGGATGGTACCATTTAGGGGCTGGAGAGATGGCCTAGCGGTTAAGAGTGCCGACCGCTCTTACAGAGGACCCGGGTTCGATCCCCAGCACCCACATGGCGGCCGAGAACCGTCTGAAACTCCGATTCCAGGAGAACTCCAGTTCCAGGGGAATCCAAGACCCTCTTCTGACCTCCGCGGCATTGCACGACACGGGTGCACAAACTTGCATGCAGACAGTACATTCATACACATACAGAAATAAAGTTAATAAAAAAAAATAAAAAAAAAAAAGGATGGTACCATTTAGTGGGGACAAATTATTTGGGCTTTTCATAATATTTTTGTTGTTGTGATTTGGCATGTGGATTTCCTTTGTGATTTTGGTATGAAACTCCCATCTTTCTTTGTTGGGTTGAAGACTGACTTTGTCTGTATGCTTTATGGGCTTTGGTTTTTTTCTTATAGGGTATGAAAAGCTGGTTTCTAGGATTCAGATTCTCTCTTTTGATTTTACATTGGAGAGACCAGATGGTTCTCATCCAGCTACTCAGGAGCTCATGCAGGGGCCCAAATCAGGCATAAATCAGATACTCTCAGGTTTCCTTAGCCCCTACTAGCCAGCAGGTACAGCACAATTTGGGAGGCTTGCTAGGCAGAGGCTTGATTCAAATGCTCTCTGGCAGCCTGCAAAGATCTGCTAGAATGGAGAGGGGTCTAGCCCTGCAGCAGAGGGAGGGGCTTCAGATGGTCTTAAGTTCAGGGGATAGGCAGGGCACAATTTGGGAAGATTACCATGATGCCAGGCTGGGTTCAGGCACTCTCAGGCAGGCTGTAATGTCTGGACCTGTGCCAAAGAGCCAGGGAGTCTAGCCCTACAGCAGTGGGAGGGGCTTCTGATGGTCTCAAGTAGGGGGTGGGGGATAGCACAATTTGGGCATGCTTTATTTTTATCAAAGATCTAGATGTTTGTCATATTTTTCTGTGAGTGTCTGCATTACACAGAAAATGGAAAGCAGATATTGTACAGCAACATGAAACTGATGCAACTGAATTCACTATTCAATCACAAAGCATTTTGTGCTATAAGGAAGGGTACTTACTTTTTTATTTGCATGAATATAAAGAAAAAAAAGGATGATTCTGTTGTTGATAAAGACATGTACAAATGAGTTGCAAGATACATAGTGATGTCGCTTTTGCTGAAACTGAAGCTATTTTGCAAGAACTAAGGCATTGTTTATAGTGTTGAACTAGCCCCATCAGAGGAAAGCTACTTAGACTGTAAGCACAGAACATTTCCCAGGTTTTTACCTTTACTTTTGTCTGCCATGTTAACCTCCTGCAAAGCACACTGCAAGCAGAATGAGGCATGCTACCTTTTGACCCTTTAGATTTTGGACTCTAGCCTGGGGTTTGTTTTTTGCTCTTAAAGAAACAGAAGGCAATAAGGGAGTCTAATTCATCAAGACATAAAACACTTCAATTTTTTCTCTTTCTTCCTTCCTTCCTTCCTTCCTTCCTTCCTTCCTTCCTTCCTTCCTTCCTCCCTCCCTCCCTCTCTCTCTTTTCTTCTTTCTTTCTTTCTTTCTTTCTTTCTTTCTTTCTTTCTTTCTTTCTTTCTTTCTTTCTTTCTTTCTTGTTCTTTTTCTCCCTGCAGCCCCAGCTGGCCTGGAACTCATGTAGAACAGGCTGGCTTTGAACTCACAGAACTCTACCTGTACTGGGATTAAAGTTATACACCACCATACCCAGCTTCAATTTAATTTCTTTTAAAAATATTTTTAATGAATCATGATGTCCATTCTGATATGGAATATTATATGTTTTCTGCCCAACACATGACCTTTCAAATTTTCTTTACTGTGTTCAGCTATGAAAGTCTAAACAATGAGCAACAGGGTTGATGAGAACAAACATGAAGTGAATATTTAGTAAAAAAATTAGCTTGTGCTCTGGACAGCAGGACTGTGCTCTGACCTCTGATATAGTATCATCTCATTTCTTGGCATTTGCTCACCGGACAACAATTTCTGCAAAGCACAAGAAGAAATAAAGGGAAACCTTTAAAAGGTTAACAGTTCTGGACAGGAGGCACTAGTCTATTCCTAAACAGCATCTTTAAGGGTGCTATAGACCCAGGCATGGTGCAGATGTCTATAATCTCAGAATTTGAGAGGTGGAGGCAGGAAGATCAGGATTTCAAGGTCCTTTTGTGTGCTACTGGAGCGAAATTCTACCACTAAGCCAAATCACCAATCCTTGGTTTCTTTCTTTCTTTCTTTCTTTCTTTCTTTCTTATCTCTCTCTCTCTCGTCATCTCTTCTCTAATCTCTCTCTCTATTTCTTTCCTGAAACTTTCTTCTCCTCTTATTTTTTTTTTTTTTTTTTTTTTGGTCTTTTTGAGACAGGGTTTCCTTGTAGACTCAGTCCTGGAATTTGCTATGTAGACCAGCCTGGCCTTGAACTCACAGAAATCCACCTGCCTTTGCCTCTCAAGTGCTAGGGTTAAAGGCATGCACCACCACACCCAACAGCCCTTTGTAGTTTTAAAAAATCAGGGATGAAGTGGCACTGAGGAGTGAGCAGGTAGAGTAATTTGGCGCAATGGATCCTAGCACAAATGACAGAAGGTTTGAACTCTGGTGGGGGGGGGGAGGGTGCCAAGGGAGAGATGAGTATTATGGTGATTAAGACTGACTGAAAAATTTATGAAACACATATAAAATTCAATAAAAATAAGTCATTAGGCAAAAAATAAAATGAGAATGAGGGGTTGAAAAGATGGATCAGTGGTTAAGAGCACTGGCTCTTAACCAGAGGTCCTGTTGTCTACGTTTTATAGAACTATGACCAGTTGCCCTAACACAGGCACCATCACAATATAATTTAGGGTCCAAGTTTTTGTCTAAAAAATATGTATTTTTATTGGAAATGTCTATTCTTATAGAAGATGTTCAAATCACCAAAGCCATTGGTTGTTCTGCGTGGTCTTTTAAATTACATTAAAAAATAGGCATGATTAGTTAAATGATAAATGTAATTCAATGCTCTCTAGATGTGGTGCTGTTAGCACAGGCCCTTGCAAATGTCCATGGCCATTCTTTTTGGGGCTTCTGGGCTGCTGACAGATTGGTGGACATGTACATAGTACTACTTAGAAAACTGACTCAGGGACCAGGAAGATTGCTCAGTGGTTAGAGCACTGGCTGCTCTTGCAGAATATCAGGGATTGGTACCTAGCATCCACCTGGTGGTTAACAACCTCCTTTAACTATTTGGAGTGTTCTCTTGGGCCCACCAATGCAACTCCTTTAGGCTCAGTGGCTTAAGCATGTCCTTTGCAGCCCTGAGATTTGAGGCTTTTGAGCAAAGAGTCTGAACAAATACCAGCTCTGTCTACCTCTTCTGATGTCAGGTCTCTGTTATGTTCTCCTTTGATCCACTGTGAAGCAGACATGCCCAGTGCCCCTCCTGATGGCCTCAGGGACCCTAAGTCATAGCTGAGGGGCTTTTCTCCCCACACAGCAAAATTGTCCCCCAAACTCTTCCTTACAGTCTTTTTTGCTTTTTTTTTTTTTTTTTTTTTTTTTTTTTTTGGTATTTTTGAGACCGTGTCTTTTAGTCCAGCTGGCCGGGAGCTTGCTGCTGGAAGACCAGGCTGTCGCCCTGACACTCACAGAAGATCGTCCGAGCCTGTGCCTCGCACAAGGTAGCTAGGCATATAAAGGTGGCTGGCACCACCATGCCCCGCGTTTATTCTCTCTTTTTTTTTTTTTTATATTATCTATTATTGTTTATAATTTTGGTTTTGTCTTTTAGTCAGAGATCAGAGGTCTCACTGTAGCCCACAGCCTGCCTGGAACTTCACTCTGTAAGACAGGCTACGGCCTTGAACTCACAGAGATCACACCCTGCTCCGTGACCATCCCAGCCAAGTGCTGGGATAAAGGTGTGTGCCACCACGCCCGGACCTCCACAGTCTTAATCTCTGGATGTAGATGAGCAATATTTAAATGTCAGTCAATGGTGGTCCATTTCACAAGCTCGCTTGGCAACTGGATTTCTGCTTCCATTTTTTTTTTTTTTATTGTTACTATCAATGCCTGTTTTAATGCATGTTCTTACATTTTATTGCCTTCAACTGGGGGCAAACCAGAATAATGCCTTAAATTTTAAAGGCTTAGAATGCACTGAGTTTCTGTTTTAATTCCTCGGCTTGGTCGCTTAAGTCACCATTTACATAATCTCATTCCGAGAGGAAGTCTTACTTGCAGAATCGATGTGGCAGCAGAGCTCATTAACATTTAGGAGGTTATGATGATTTAAAAAGGAGCTGGAAAGGCAAATCACATTGCTTCTCAAATTAGGGACAGGTTTCAAAAGACTACAGGGAGCAGGTCGATGTGATTTAAAGTGACTCAGCTTGAAGTGTTTTGTCTCTTTAATTAACATTTATGTCTATCGCTTCATTTTTCTAGCTCTGCATTCAGAACAGCAGCTTCAGCACTTTTGGCACAAGCTACTGATTGATGATGAATTAGCATTTCTGTTCGGCGACAAAAGTAATTCCTTTGGATTAATGCATTGCTATTACTTTACCTTCTGAACAAATGTTTATGTTTCACCAAAGTGTCTTTGACTCTCACACCACCAGTTTTTAATTAAGTTTGTGAGGTGCCCATGCTTTGTGCTGTTCTGATAGTGTTTCTACGTTACTCTGAAAGACCCTACCGCAGTTGTTTGGAGACCAGACACAGCTGCTCCTGTTCCACTGGACTTACACGGTGACAGAATAATTAATACAACCACAGCTGATGATAGATATTGAAACAATTAATTAGAAGAAATCCTTTCTTATGCAGAAATATACCAGAACAGTTACACTCCGTTTTACAATGAAACATCTTTATATGTTCTAGGCAGAAAAAACATTTTTACTTTTTCCTTTCTTTCCTTTCCCTTTCCTTTCCTTTCCTTTCCTTTCCTTTCCTTTCCTTTCCTTTCCTTTCCTTTCCTTTCCTTTCCTTTCCTTTCCTTTCCTTTCCTTTCCTTTCCTTTCCTTCCTATCTTCCTTCTTTCCTTTCTTCCTTTCTTTGTTTCTCTCTTCCTCCCTCCCTCCCTTCCTCCCTTCTTCCTTCCTTCTTCTTTTGGGGGGGTATTTTTGACAGGGTCTCTCTGTAGCCCCCAGCTGGCCTGGAACTTGCTATGTAGATCATGTTGGCCTTGATCTTACAGAAATACACCTATCTCTGCCTCCTGAGTGCTTGGGATTAAAAGCATGCATCACAAATCTGGTCTGGCACTTCTTGGTGTTAAAGTGCTGCCTTCACAGTATAATAAAAATATATATAGATAGGGAATGTAATTAAATGTCTAATTTAACCTCAAAGTCTTCACACGCACACACACACACACACACACACCCACATGGACACACACACAAATCTTGAAAGAAAGTGGACTCACATGAAGATCTGACTTTGGCTCATTTGTTAATGAACTGGTTTTTAGTCATTACAAAGAACAGCCTCATCACCCACAGGCTTCAGTTAATATACTTGCTTAAAGGTGGGAGGAGATCAACGCATCAAACCATATATTCATTTTGTGAATTAAGAGATCCCAATGGCGGGGTGTGGTGGCACATGCCTTTAATCCCAGCACTCAGGAGGCAGAGGCAGGCTGATCGCTGTGAGTTCAAGGCCAGCCTGGTTTACATAGAGAGTTCCAGGACAGCTGGGGCTACAGGGAGACTGTCTCAAAAGGACCAAAAAGGCTGCGGGCAGGCAACTGCTGCAGCTGGGCCCGAGTGTGTGTGGACCCTATGTAGACCCAAAGGATTTTGGGAGCTGAGAGTTCCAGGACAGCTGGGGCTACAGGGAGACTCTGTCTCAAAAATACCAAAAAGGCTGGCAACTGCTGACCGAGCAGCTGGGGCAGAGTGCAGACCGGCCTGCAGACCTGGAGGGTTCTAGGGACTGGGGTTTGAGCACAGACGCTGAGGGCGGGTGACTGCTGCCGGAGCAGCTGGGGCAGAGGGTACTGGCGGCTTGGAGAGAGTGTCTGGCAGCAGAGGGAATACAGTGTTCAGAAGGTGTCATCTGGGTTGTTACCCACCCAGCTCTTGCAGAACAGAAAGGGAAGAGTGAAGAGTGAACTATACCTTCCAATATATAACCAAAATTGAAAGCCTAAAACTTAGACAAGTCAACACTGCATGCATAAGGAGAATACAATGAAGGCACCTGAAAGATTCAAGGAAAGCAATCCTTCAACAAGGTGCAGAGGCATTCATGATTCACATCAGAATACAGGCAAAAGGCAAACCACATGCCGAGAGCACAATGAAAGAACAATATGGGAAAAGCACAGAATAACTCCACACCAAACTCTACAGAGCCTGTGGAGGATTCCTACAATGGGATCTCCCTAGAGGTAACCCAGGACACAGATCATAGAATAACAATCACAGATATATTCAAAGAAATCATAGAACTAAGGGGAGGGAATGAAAAACTCAGAAAGAACCTAGAGGGAGACAAGGACAAACTTTGGAAAGAACTAAAAGGAGAAAATGACAGACTCTGGAAAGAGCTAGAGGGACAAAATGACAAACTCCGGAAGGAAGTGGAAACACTGAAAAGATCCCATGCTGAAATGAAAAAGGAAACCAAGGAGTGAAACAAGGAGCTACAAGAAAAGATTGAGAAGCTCCAAAAGGAAGTGGAAATAGTAAAGAAAACACAGAAAGAAGTGAAAAAGGAAATCGAACAGTCATTCAATCAAGAGGAAAGAATGGGAAAAAGCCTCAGAAGCAGAATGGAAGAATTAGAAAAAGGAATATCGGACCTAGAAGATAACACAGAACAACTAAAAATCTCAAGTAAAGATTATGAAAAGTTTAAAAATACACAAGAGTGGAACAACCAGGAAATGTGGGACACTATGCAAAGATCAAACCTCTGCATCATAGGGATAGAGGAAGGAGAAGAATCCCAAGAGAATGGTGTTGATCAGATTGTCAACAGAATAATAGATGAAAATTTCCCCAAATTAAAAAGACAAACCCATACAAATACAAGAAGCACATAGAACACCAAATATACTAGACCAGAAAAGAAACTCCCCCTGCCACATCATAGTTAAAATGCTAGATGCCCAAAACAAAGACAAAATTCTGAAAGCCACAAGAGAAAAACAACAAGTTACATATAAGGGGAAACCTATCAGAATTACAGCTGACTTTTCAGTGCAAACTATGAAAGCAAGAAGAATGTGGACCAAAGCATTCCCAGTGCTGAATGACTATAAATGCCAATCCAGGTTACTATACCCAGCAAAAATGTCTAGTTGAAGGAAAGAGAAAAATCTTCCATGACATAAACAAGATGAAAGAATACATGTCTGGAAAACCAACCCTTCTGAGAATACTTGAAGCAATTCAAAGGACAGGAGAGGAGCAACTACCCCCAGGCACCTTGGAAGAGAAATTAATAAAAGCAGAAATGCAGAAGCAGAAACATAGATGAAAAGTGCAAATGGATAATAAGGTGAAAGGAAGCAACACACACATCTCAATTATAACCTTAAATATTAATGGACTAAACTCCCCAATCAAAAGGCATAGACTGGGAGAATGGATTAGGAAACAGAATCCATCAATATGCTGTCTACAAGAAACCCATCTCACCCTCAAGGATAGGCTCAACTTAAAGTGAAAGGATGGGAAAAAATATTCCAAGAAAATGGTTCCAAAAAGAAAGCAGGAGTTGCTGTCTTTTTAAAAATTGGAGAGATGGCCTAGCGGGTAAGAGCACTGACGCTCTTGCAGTGGACCCGGGTTTGATCCCCAGCACCCACATGGCGGCTGAGAACCGTCTGTAACTCCAATTCCAGGAGAACTCCAGCTCCAGGGGAATCTGAGACCCTCTTCTGACCTCCGCGGCATTGCACGACACGGGTGCACAGACCTGCATGCAGACAGTACATTCATACACATGCAAAGAAAAATAATAATAAAAAATTTTTTTTATATGTATGAGTGTACTGTCTGCATGTACGTTGGTGCACCCGTGTTGTGCCATGCCACAGAGGTCAGAAGAGAGTGTCGGATTCCCCTGGAACTGGAGTTAAAGACAGTTCTTAGCCAGCATGTGGGTGCTGGGAATCAAACCCGGGTCCTCTGCAAGAGCAGTCGGTGCTCTTAACCACTGAGTCATCTCTCCAGCCGCAGGAGTTGCTTTCTTTCTTTTTTTTTTTTAAATATTTATTTTATTTATTTATTTTATGTGCATGAATGTACTGACTGCATGTAGGATTGTGCACCCGTGTCGTGCAATGCCGCGGAGGTCAGAAGAGGGCGTCGGATTCCCCTGGAACTGGAGTTCTCCTGGAATTGGAGTTACGGACGGTTCTCAGCCGCCATGTGGGTACTGGGGATCGAATCCGGGTCCTCTGCAAGAGCAGTCAGTGCTCTTAACCGCTAGGCCATCTCTCCAGCCCCAAGGAGTTGCTTTCTTAATATCAGACAAAAATAGACTTCAAAGTAGAAGCAATAAGAAGAGACAAAGAGGGCCATTATATCCTTATCAAAGGGAAAATTAACCATGAAGATTTCACATTCATGAATATACATGCACCAAACTCCGGTGCACCGACCTTTATAAATACAACTCTACAGGTCCTTAAGGCACAGATTAACACCTGCACACTCATAGTAGGGGGCTTTGATATCCTACTGAGTCCTTTGGACAGATCAACCAGACAAATAATAAACAGAGTGACATCTGAACTGAACAATACAATGCAGGAAATGGACCTCACAGACATCTTCCAAATATTCCACCCAAGCACCAGAGAATATACTTTCTACTCAGCACCCAAACATACTTGGACACAGAAAAACCTCAACAAATATAAAAAAAATTGAAATAATTTATGCATTCTATCAGATCACAGTGCAATAAAGCACAATATCAACACTAGGATAAGCCCTGCTACCTACATGAACACATGGAGACTAAACAACACATTACTGAATAACGAATGGGTCAAGGAGGAAATAAAGAAAGAAATAAAAGCACTCCTGGAACTAAAGACAATGACAGTACAACACAACAAAACCTATTGGACACTATAAAAGCAGTCCTAAGAGGGAAGTTTATAGCCCTGGGTGCCTATATTAAAAACAAACAAACAAATAAAAAACAAAAACAGAAAGAGCACAGATAAATGAGCTAACACTGCAGCTAAAAACACTTGAAAGACAAGAAGTAAACCATAAATGCAACAGACAGGAAGAAATTACCAAAATCAGAGCAGAAATTAATGAAATAGAAACAAAGAAATCAATACAAAAAAACAACGAATCTAAAAGTTGGTTCTTTGAGAGAATAAACAAGATAGATAGACCCCTAGCCCAGTTAACCAAAAGAAAGAAAGAGCAACTCCAAATTAATAGAATTCATGATGAAAGGGGAAATATCACTACAGACAATAGAAAGATCCAGAAAATCATACAGGACTACTTCAAAAACCTATACTCTACTAAATTTGAAATCCTAAGAGAAATGGATGAATATCTGCAATCTGGGGAATCATCAAAGCTAAACCCAGAAGAGATTGATAGCTTAAACAGTCCCATAATATATGAAGAAATTGAAATGTAATGAGACCTCCCAACTAACAAAAGCCCAGGTCCAGATGTTTTCATAGCAGAATTCTATAAAACATTTAAAGAGGACTTACAACCATTATTACTCAAACTGTTCAGAAGGATACAAGCAGAGGGAAATCTCCCAAATTCATTCTATGAAGCCAGCATCACTCTAATACTAAAACCAGGCAAGGATGCAACCAAAAAAGAGAGCTACAGATCCATCTCATTAATGAACTCAGATGCAAAAATTCTCAACAAAATACTTGCAAACCGTATACAAACCCACATCAAAAAGATCATTCACCATGATCGAGTTGGATTCATACCAGGGATGCAGGGATGGTTCAACATATGAAAATCAGTAAATATCATAAAACATGTAAATGGACTGAAGGACAAAAACCACAGGATCATCTCAATTGATTCAGAAAAAGCCTTTGACAAAATCAAGTATCCCTTCATGATTAAAGTCTTAGAGGGAATTGGACTGGAAGGATCATTCCTCAACATAATCAAAGCCATATATAAGAAACCCACAGCCAGCATCATCCTAAACAGAGAAAAGTTAGAAGGATTCCCCATAAAGGTAGGGAATCTACAGGGCTGCCCCTTGTCACAACTCCTCTTCAATATAGTGCTTGAAACACTTGCTAGGGCAATAAGACAAGAAAAGGAAATTGAAGGAATACTAATTGGAAAAGAGGAAGTAAAATTACTCCTTTTTGCAAACGATATGACAGTTTAGCTAAGGTATGCTAAAGGGAGGTCTTGGAGATCCACTAATGGGACTTCAGCAAGTGTCCAGTCTATAAAGAGGAAAGTTTGCTCATGCTTCAGAAAAGGAAGCCTGGTCTAGCAAGACCCTATTTTGTCTTTGAGTGGAAGGGACTGGTAAATGAAAAGCTGAAAGGAGCAAGGTGCTCCCATCCTCCCCCCCCCAAAAAAAACTCTGGGAGACCCCTGAGGACCAGATCCTCAAATGACCTTGAGAAAAGAAAAATCTTGGTTAATCTGGGCTAACTGTGTGGTCTTAAGCATCCAAAAGGAAAGTATAACCAGATATAAATAATTAGTAAGACTAGAGAAACTGTACTGTTGACATAAAACTTGAGATCTTAGTAAAAAATCAAAAAGAAAAAGGAGAGAGTACTGTTGTTTGGCCAGTCTTCAATTCTTACTGGCAAGTGCATCTACTCTGTGGCTGCCACTGCTTTTGGCACTCCTCAAAGACATGAGACACAGCTTTTTTAACCTTCCAATATGGACTTAAGATTCATGTCTCTCCAAGAATCCTCCACACCTTCAGTGCAAGATGGGAACTACTGAGATACCCAGCTTGTGGACTAAATAGCTACAGGGATTTCAGCCTCGTCAGAGTATAGACTGCCATTGCTGGACTACCCAGGCTGTATCATAGAGGCCAGTGCAGGAAGATCAAGACAGGACACATGGTTACTGAACTTCACTTGGGGGACTATGGGAGGGAAAGACCCCAGTGTGGAGCACAAAGGAAAGATTGATGGTTGTTTGGGATTGCCAAGGAGGAACCTTTGAGCACTTCCTTAGGGAAAACATGACATCTTTTAGGAAAAAAAATCCCCCAATTCAAGTGTATATATTCATCTATCTATCTATCTATCTATCTATCTATCTATCTATCTATCTATTTATACTGTAGCAATACAAGTTGGAGAGAACAACAACAAAACTGAAAAAAAGAAAGACGAGAGGAAAGATTTCAGGACCGTTGGATGGCAGAATGATGATCGGGGTGGGTGGCTTGGGGTGTGGGGTGAAGGAAAGGGTAATATGCCTGAACTCAATTTGAAAAATGAATGTCTGAAATACACAAAACATCAATTAAAAAAGATGGAGTAAAGAACTTGACAGAGAACTTACAAGTGAGAAATATCTATAAAAGGTTGGGTTAATAATTGAGGAAATGCAATTAAACCCTTTATGATATCATCTCACTCTGATATAAGACTGGCTACAATCAAGAACAAATGATACCAAGTGCTGGAGAGTGTTGTGGTAAAGGGAAACATTCATCCACTGTACAACCATGTACACACTTGTACAACCATCTAGGAAGCAGTGTGGGGAACCCTTAAAGATATAGCTAGCCACCTGAACCAGATACCACTATACATCCTGGGTATATACCACAAGACTTATCTCCTACCAACAGAGATACTTCTGCACAGCCACATTTATTGCAGCTCTCACCAGAAATACAAGGCTGGAAACCAGCCCAAGTGCCCCCTCAACAACACCATGAGTGGATAGAGAAAATTGTGGTACTCTACACAATGGGATTCTATGCAGCAGTAAAAAAAAAAAAAAAAAAAAAAACAAATGAACTTTGCAGGTAAATGGATGGAACTAGAGATATCCATGCTTAGTGAAGTAACCACAGTCCCAGAAAAACAAATGATGACATGTGATCCTCATTTGTGGATGCTAGCACCAAGCACCTACTTTTAAGGCAAAGGCAACTGAGTAAATGTTAGTGTTAATATTTCTCTTATCTAAGAGCAACTGAGCTATTAAATATGCACCCCCTTAAGGGGCTCAGAATTACCCTACCATTTATTTTCAGACTTTTTATAATTTTATTGTTAGTGTATTTTTTTTTTTTTTTTTTCATATTTTAGAGTAATATAAAATTAAATTAAATTATAAATCCTTCAAAAATAACTTATTTATAGACAAACCATTCTATAGGTAATATTATTATGTATCACATTTTTTTTTTTTTGGTCTTTGTTAGGACAGGGTTCCCTTAAGCCCCGCTGTCCTGGAACACACTTTGCTGACCAGGCGGGCCTTGAACTCACAAAGATCCCCTTCCCTCTGACTCTCCAAGTGCTAGGATTAAAGGCTGTGGCGTCACCAAGTCCGGCTTGATGTATCAACTTTTTTTTAATTTTTATTTATTTTTTATTTTTTATTTATTTCGGTATGTATATCAATGTACTGTCTGCATGCAGGTTTGTGCACCCGTGTCGTGCAATGCCGCGGAGGTCAGAAGAGGGTCTCGGATTCCCCTGGAACTGGAGTTCTCCTGGAACTGGAGTTTCAGACGGCTCTCGGCCGCCATGTGGGTGCTGGGGATCGAACCCGGGTCCTCTGCAAGAGCGGTCGGTGCTCTTAACCGCTAGGCCATCTCTCCAGCCCTGTGTATCACATTTTTAAAAAACATTTTTTAGTTTTTAAAAATCTACTTAATTTATTTAAATATATTTTGTTTATTATTTTTTATCTTATGTGTATGAATGTGTTGACTGTATGTATGTAAATACACCCATGTCATGCAATGCCCATGGAGGTCAAAAGAGGGCATCAGATCTCCTAAAATGGGAATTACGGATGGTTATTAGCAACCATGTGAGGGCTGAGAACTTAACTGTAATCCTCTGTAAGAGTAGCCAGCGCTCTTAAAAACTGAGGTATCTCTTAGGCCATAAATTTTATTTATTTATTTATTTATTTATTTATTTATTTATTTATTTATTTATTTATTTATTTTATATTTCATACATAATATTTCAGTCATTTTTTTGAGACAGGGTCTCCCTTTAGTCCCAGCTGGACTGGAGCTCACCATATAGACCAGGCTGGCCTTGAACTTACAGAGATCAGCCTGCCTCTGGCTCCCAAGTGAGTGCTAGGATTAAAGGCGTGTGCCACCATGCCCAGCTCAATCATTCTTAATCACCTTTATATCCACTTCTCCCTTGGTACCCTCCCACAGCCCCCCATTGGAATTCACACACACTGTCATTTGTGTTAAGGCCTATTGTGCCAAATTACTGTTCTCAGTGGTCCTTCAGTGGAAGTTTATCCACTGAGCTCTAGGCAGCCTATCCAGAGTCTGTCCCTTTAAGATCAGCACTTTCTCACCTAGCAGTAATCAGCTGCTAATAGTTCTTCACCTAAAATTGGAGTCTGCTGCCCATTTCCCCAGCTCCATGCTGGATTTTTGTCTGGTTGAGTTTGTATGGGTCTTATGCATGCTGACACCATTGCTGTAGGTTCATATAAGCAGGGTCCCAGGAGCTTCTAGAATTTATTTCCATATGGTCATGCACCTCGTCCCCTGACTCTTACAATCTTTCCACCCCCTCTTCCCCAGTGGTCCCTGAATCCTGGGCTAGTGAAGCTTAATTAGGAGACATGTCCACAGACCCATACTCTGCAGACTCCTAAGCTCCTCAGGTTGGCCATTTGTGACCTTTTGAGTTCTTGGCCCTCTGTTGCATGAGGGAGCTTCCTTGATGAAAGTTAAGATTCATTAGTGACATCTTGGCCCTTTGTTCTATGTTACATGAGCCTTAAGGGTGGAGGTTGCATTGTAGATGTGGTGCTTAGGCTTGGGCAATTCGTGTGTGACCAGTTGTGGTGCTCTGTAACAGTCTCCATCTAGTGCAAAAGAAGCTTGTTTGATAAGTGGTTTCTGGACTGTTTGTCTGGTTTTGGTATTAGAGTGATAAATTTACTTTTTTATCTTACATGTACGAGTGTTTTGCATGTATGTATTTAAGTGCACAAGTATCATAAAATGCCTGTGGAGGCCCGAAAAGGGTGTTGGATTTCTGGAACTGGAGTTATGGACAGCTATCATCTGCAATGTGGGTGCTGGGAACTGAACCCAGGTCCTCTGCAAGAGCAGCCAGTGCATTTAACCTTTGGCCCAGCTATCTATCCCTGCTAATATTTCTTGGAACTAAGTAAGCCAGATTGTTAGAAAGAACTAGCAGTTATCATTGTGTCTATTCTAAAACTATTAGCCCTTCCATATAGTGGCAACCACTCAGACCTACTCAGAAGAGACCCAAGGGACTTAATGATATTCTGTAATTGAAATGTATGTTTAATCTTGAGTAATGGTCAAAACAGCATTGACTTATAGAAAAATTGATATATATATATATATATATATATATATATATATATATATTGTTTGTTTGTTTGTTTCTTTTGTTTTTGAGGCAGGGTTTCCCTGCAACCCTAGTTGGCCTGGAACTCACTATGTAGGCCAGGCTGGCTTTAATCTCACAAAGCTCAGCTTGCCTCTGCTTCCCAAGTGAGAGTTGGGATTAAAGGCATGTGCCATGTCTGGTGGAAAAATTTAAAAACATGCTTTTCTTGTATATTATAATGATCACAGTGAAGCAACCTTGGACACATTGGAATTTTTAATGAACTATAAGTGTTTAGATATGGTTTATTTAAACTAAATTAAATATTAATGACTGGGTAATGCTGCCTGTTGAATAAGAAAATTTGCCTTATTATAGGAGGACATGAGAGAAACCAGGGAGGGCAGGTGTCCTTCTCTTCTGCCCTTCTAGCTATTTTCCATACTTTCCTAAATGTCTGACATTTTGCTTGATTCTTTTCAACTATGACATCACTTGTAGGACTTTGGGTCAGGCCTAAAGCTCTAAGTATTTACATGGCCCATCTGTAAAACTGGAGGTTCATGTCCCCAGACACAGGGTGCCTTCTACTCACATTCTGTGTGAAGCATCCAGATCTACCCATGCTGTACCCAGCACATAATGATCAGGGTGAGGGTCTCCAGAAACTTTTCTTCCTGGTCTGTATTTTAATTGTTTCCCTTACTGTCAATTTTGATAATTATCTTCATTCCTCTGACATTGGGGCTTGATGTTAAAATTTATTTTTGAAAGGTCACAATTCATAGTATAAAAATAGACTATCGATAAGCTGTAAGCTGACTAGTCTCCAATAGATGAACTTGCCCTGAGGGGATAGCTAGGTACACAAACTTGACATATATGAGAGAATGCATGAAATCTGATGGGAGTTATGGGGGGAAATGGGGGAAGGAGTATAAAGATGATTAAGAAGTTTTGTAGTAAATTTTAGTAAGCAGTTTACATTTAAGATAGGCCTAAAATTGTTGAATTCTCTCTTGTGAGCTATTCCTGCTTAACCTACGGTGTTAAATCTCTCTTCCAGTAAGTATTATACAGGCTGCTTGTTTTTTTTTTTTCTCTTTTTGGTCCAAGCCTTATCTGAATATTATACAGTAATTATGCCACACCAATTCGGCTGATGGATTTAAAGGACAACTTTGTTCCTTGTCCTGTGAGGTCAACTAAGTCCCAGGGGACTATTCATGGGGGCATCTCTTGAAATGTCCCACAATTGTGAGTCACTAGTCCTCCTGTGCAGGGAGGTCTTGGAGATCCACTAATGGGACTCCAGTCAGTCTATAAAGAGGAAAGTCCCCTCATGCTTCAAAAAGGGGTCCAGCAAGACCTGACTTTGTCCTAACTGGTAAATGAAAAGCCAAAGGGAGCCAGAGGCTCCCTAGAAAAAAATTCAAGTGGCCCGAGGGCCATATCCTCAACTGACCTTGAGAAAACAAAGCTTGGTTAAGCTGAGCTAACTGTATGGACTTAAGCACCCAAAAGGAAAGTATAACCAAAAGATAAGTAATCATTATATTTCCTTTAAAGTCTGAGAGATTGTGCTTCCAAACTTAAAGTCATATGACATCTTTTGTTGTCAAATAATAAAACTTCCTCTTTCTATTTAGCAACTATGTAAGGGGAAATTCACACCATGACTATCAGAATACTTGGAATTCAGATCCTGAGTCCAAGGAGAAACCCAATAAATGGATGCTTTGGAACCCCTCATTGAGAAATTCTAATGGATTTTAAGTTGGACATTTAATTCACCCTTCCTCCAGTTCCAGGGGAGTCTGACACCCTCTTCTGACCTCCCCGGTGTTGCACGTCACGGGTGCACAGACTTGCATGCAGACGATACATTCATACACATATGGAAATAAATAAAATTAAAAAAAAATTTTTAATGGAAGGATTTTTTTAAAGAATGTGATCTACTTCTGTATTGAGTTCCATCCTGAATGAGGAGAAGGTTAGGTTACATTTTTCGGGATTTCCTAGGGTGCTTTCAGATGACTGCTCTCCAGAAAATGATGCTAGAAATGCCTGGCATGCCACACCTAATCTTCTAAACCTTGAAAGCCACAGAGGGGCTCCTAAGAGAACTGGTTAACATTGGCTTCTTGGGACCTACTCTTTGTCCTCCTCCAACCTATCTTTAACTTTGGCCCAGACAAGTTAGAAATCCTTTTTAACAGGAGTTTAAGGGCAAGCAAACAATGCCTGTCACTCTCCATTTCCCATTAAGGGGTTCTTATGTTCTGTAGACTGGAACTGTAGAATGGAGTAGAATCAGAGGTTTTAATCTCAAATGAAGTTCAGTACTTTGTTACACAATATGTGATATATTCTTACAATACTGAGACATAGTCTATGATAAATGACTGCATGGTTTTTATTACTATGACTATACTTACCAAAAGTAATGTGAAACTTACTTCAATATTTTTTCCTATGATGAAAGAAAGTGATTGAAGAAGAAACTCTTGCAAGAATTTATCATGTTAAATGCATGGCCATGTATTACAAAATATGTAGGGAATAGGCTTGCTCTCAAGTTTTTAAGAAACTTTAGTTCAATGGTAACTAGAACAATTAAATAATTATTTAAATCAGTTAAACATTCCAGAGGTATAGGATAAAAATTGTTAAAATATTTAACCTTTCCAATGACATTTTGCTAGAGCCACTAAAACATGAAGAAGCACATTTGTATTTTCCACCTCTCTTTGAATGGAAGGGAGAATATCCAGCACTGAGAAAATGCATTTCTACTGAGTCTTTCCCTTCGAATTCTAGCAGTATTGCTTGTTTTAATAGGTGTCAAGTTCTTTTCCTACAAAGATCAGACTGACAGAATATTTTGATTATGCCTACACATCCTCAGAAACACATGGATACAGTTTTACAATTTATTAACGTGTATGCATAACTCCTTTCTCCTAGTGTGAGAGGGAAGAGAGAGCAGGTATATTTTTAATCTGGAGAACCATTTTAATGCTTTTGTGATTAGATGGAGGAGAGAAGATAGTATCTCAGAGATATGCTTTGTAAAGAAAAAATATTAAAGACACAGCAATCTTTAAAACACAGAAGTGCTGGGGCTGGAGAGATGGCTCAGAGGTTGAGAGCACCGACTGATCTTGCAGAGGACCTGGGTTTGATTCCCAGCACCCACATGGCAGCTAAGAACCGTCTTTAACTCCAGTTCCAGGGGAATCTGATGCCCTCTTCTGACCCCTGAGGCATTGCAGGACAGGGGTGCACCAACCTACATTCAGACAGTACACTCATACACATAAAACAAAACAAAACAAAATAAAAAACAGAAGTGCTCTAAATAGTAGTAAATGCAGAGATGGCCGGTGATAAATAAGAATTACAAATACATGATATTAATATGATTTTGGAGAAAGGAATGGAAACAACTGAATTGAGAACCAGGAGACTTATGTTTACTAAGTAATGAAAGTGAGTAAAAATTAGTGACAATTAAGGTGAGTAAAAGAAAGCAAAAAAAAGTTTTTTTTTTCAGTAAAAGGAATTGAGTTGGAAATGTTAGCATGAAGAGAAGATTAGAAGAGAAAGACCAAGATTCTCATCAGAAGTCTTGGGGACATCCACTATGTAAAAGAATAGTTGATGAAGGGAGGGGAAAGTATCACAATCAGGACAAAGGGTCTTTGGTTGAGTCACTGAGTACTGTGCTGAAACAGGGCTGACAGATGCCATCAAAAGTCCACAGACTGATGAACCATTGTCTGGTCATAAATTTCATCTGTTAATCCTGTGAGGGTCATGAAGTTGTAGTTTTAGACTAGGAAACTGGCTCAGAAAAAGAGATGCAGCAAGATAGTGTATCACAATGGGATGTGGGCCAAGAGGCAGGCGCAGATAGAGTCTTAAAAGTGCTTCTAGGTTGGGGGCTCAGGTTCCGGACCTGCTAGGATCACCTGGAGCAGCCCAACACTGCTCCAGGCAGGTATGTGTACTACTACTGCCTTTTTGAGACTCATGGGTCAAAAAAAAACTAAAATAAAAAAGGGGGGATACAGTTACATATTAAACCTTTTTGTCAAAAACTTTCAATTTAATCTTAAACCTAGCTATGGTAAAAGATTTGTATGTTCCCACAGGTCAAAACGTCACCAACTCAATGGCCGAAAAAGAAAGGATACAGCCTTCCATCGTGTAGGTTGTACCAAAAAATACCAGCAGAGAAGTTGGCCTATCTTAACACTAAAAGGAAGAAAAGCCTCAGACTGCTACAGGCATCAAACATCTCTGAGGACCATAGGTGTAACAACTGTTTATAATGAGTCCTAATGAACCTTACCTTCTAGGTGCAGCACAGTTTCAATATGAGAGACCTCCTTACCTCTTTTTCATAGAACAAAGAGAAACATGGTGGTAATGAAGTCATCCTCTAACTGTAAATTAGAGCTGACTGTTATAGAAGTAATCTCTTATAAAACTGGTAAAACTGCTTTCTTTAATTGACTAATAGACATAGGAACTGTAAAAAGGATTATTCTCTATTCAGAACCAAATATAATACTAAAGTCTCTTTAAGTGGTGCATATA